>SJYV01048280.1:522336-535232 GCA_006410875.1 Neotragus pygmaeus | reverse complement strand
GGGAGTGCAGGGTCGGGGGTGGGGGTCACTTGACGTGGTTTATTTTATGTAATCCTCCAACAGCCCTCTGAGGTATGATCATCCCCATTTTACAGGTGGGAAAACTGAATCCCAGAAACATGACTTGCTCAGACACAGCTATTTGAATCCCTGTCTCTAGTTCCCCTAGGGCAGAAGGGAGAATAAGGACCCTATGTCAGAGGTCAAGGGTGTTGTGGAGGACATGCCCCAGAATCAACTTTTGGGGGCAAAGGAAGGGAGCAGGCTCAGGCCCACAAAGAAGCTGGGGGGGGGGAGGGTAGCACCCTACTGACTCATTTTATTTATTTATTTGGCCACACTGTGCAGCTTGTGGGATCTTAATTCCCTGATCAAGAACTGAGCCTGGGCCCTCGGCAGTGAGAGTATAGAGTTCTAACCACTGGATAGCCAGGTAATTCCCTCTCTGGCTCATTTTAAAGCAATTAATTTTATTTGATTTTTCATTAACACGGCCTCATGGTTCCATGGTGGTCCAATGGTTAGTACTGCACACTTCCAGTGTGAGGTGGGCAACAGTTTGATCCCTGGTTGGGGACCTAAGATCCCACATGCTGCTCAGTGCAGCCAAATAGAGATAAATAAATAAATTTAAAATAAACTTTAAAAAATGTTCTATCAAAATAACAAAAGTCTTCCTTGGACACATGTGCCTCATTTGCCCTGTTCTGATTCCTCGTCCCCACCCCTTCAGGTCACCACTTTTTATAGTATCTGAGGTTTTCTTGCAGAGTTCCTTTGTTATGCTGTGTTAAGTCACTCAGTCGTGTCCAACTCTGCGACCCTATGGAACATAGCTGGCCAGGCTCCTCTGTCCATGGGATTCTCCAGGCAGGAGTACTGGAGTGGAATTGACATTTCCTACTCCAGCACAGTTAGTTTAAGCACCTACAAAAATGAATATATGTTCATAACCTTTCTGCTTAAAACATAACAAACTACATATGCCGGGTTGTGCATTTTCCCACTAGTCACACATCTTAGAGATTTTAATCAGCCAATAGAGCTTGTTCTTTTTATCACTGCCTGATACTCTACTGTAGATTGAAATAATCCATTTAATCAATTTGTCAGTTCAGTTCAGTTCAGTCGCTCAGTCGTGTGCGACTCTTCGCGACCCCATGAATCACAGCACGCCAGGCCTCCCTGTCCATCACCATCTCTCGGAGTTCANCCCTGTGGACGGTAGCCCTCCAGGTTCTTCTGTCCATGGGATTCTCTAGGCAAGAGTACTGGAGTGGGTTGCCATTTCCTTCTCCAGGGGATCTTTCCAACCCAGGGATCGAACCCAGTCTCCTGCATTGCAGTCAGACGCTTTATCCTCTGAGCCACCAGGGAAGCAAGTGAAGATCTTCTTTGGAGGGAGGGTTGATTAAATCTAGACTTGAAGGAGTTAAGCGTATAGATTATAACGTCTAGGATAAACAGTAAAACAATAAAGACAGCACAATTTCCAGGTCATTTTAGGAAAGTGGAGTCCCCTCTGGGTGCAGGTCTACTGACCAAATACCTGTGCAGATTAACATCAGACAGTGTGGACTTTAAGGCAAGAAGTACTATTAGGACACAACTCAATAATATCAAAACAAACAAACAACCTGATTAAAAAAAAAACAGGCAGAAGATATAAACAGACATTTCTCCAAAGAAGACAGACATACAGGTAGCTAACAGGAACATGAAAAGATGCCCAACATCGCTAATTACTAGAGAAATGCAAATCAAAACTACAATGAGGTATCACTTCACATCAGTCAGAATGGCTTTCATCAAAAAGTCTACAAATAATGGGCTTCCCTGGGGCCTAAATTGTGAAGAGTATGCTTTCCAATGCAGGAGACACAGGTTCAATCCCTGGTCCAGNATGCAAATCAAAACTACAATGAGGTATCACTTCACATCAGTCAGAATGGCTTTCATCAAAAAGTCTACAAATAATGGGCTTCCCTGGGGCCTAAATTGTGAAGAGTATGCTTTCCAATGCAGGAGACACAGGTTCAATCCCTGGTCCAGAAGGATCCCACATGTCACAGAGCAACTAAGCCTGCATTCCACAACTACTGAGCCTGTGCTCTAGAGCCCGGGAGCCACAGCTATGGAAGCCTCAAGACCTAGATCCCACGCTCCACAACAAGAGAGGCCATCACAAGGAGCTGCCCACGCACCGCGGCTAGAGAGCAGCCCTCACTCACCAGCTAGAGAAAAGCCCGTGCAGCAATGCAGATCCAGCACAGCTAAAAATTAATAAGAAAGTAAATAAAATTATTTTTTAAATCTATAAATAATAAATGCTGGAGAGGGTGTGGAGAGAAAGGAACTCTCCTGCTCTATTGGTGGGAATGTTAATTGGTACAGCCATATGGAAAACAGTATGGAAGTTCCTTAAAAAACTAAAAATAGAGTTGCCGTGAAAGTTGCTCGGTCATTTTCCACTCTTTGTGACCCCATGGATAGTCCATGGAATTCTCCAGGCCGGAATACTGGAGTGGGTAGCCTTTCCCTTCTCCAGGGGATCTTCCCANAATAGAGTTGCCGTGAAAGTTGCTCGGTCATTTTCCACTCTTTGTGACCCCATGGATAGTCCATGGAATTCTCCAGGCCGGAATACTGGAGTGGGTAGCCTTTCCCTTCTCCAGGGGATCTTCCCAACCTAGGGATTGAACCCAGGTCTCCCACATTGCAGGCAGTCTTTACCAGCTGAGCCACAAAGGAAGCTCAAGAATACTGGCGTGAGTAGCCTATCCCTTCTCCAGTGGATCTTCTTGATCCAGGAATTGAACTGGGGGTCTCCCACACTGCAGGATCCTTTACCAGCTGAGCCACACGGGAAGCCCAAGAGTTGACATATGCTCCCCCAATTCCACTCCTGGGCATATATCCAGAGAAAACTATAATTTGAAAAGATACATGCATCCTAATGTTCATTGAAGCACTACTTAAAATAGCCAAGACATGGAGGCAACCAAATGCCCATTGACAGATGAATGGATAAAGAAGATGTGGTGCATATATACAATGGAATATCACTCAGCCATAAAAAAAGAGTGAAATAGTGCCATTTGCCGCAACATGGATGGACCTGGAGATTGCCATATTAAGTGAAGCACGCCAGACAGACAAAGACAAATATCATATGATATCACTTATTCATGGAATCTGAAAAATACAAATGGACTTATTTATAAAACAGAAATAGACCTACTGACATAGAGATGCAATAGACATGAGTGTGATCCTTGGGCTGGGAAGATCCCCTGGAGTAGGAAATGGCAACCTACTCCTACTCCAGTACTCTTGCCTGGAAAATTCCATGGACAGAGGAGCTACAGTCCATGGGGTTGCAAAGAGTCAGACACAGCTGAGCAACCGAGCATGCATGCACTATTGTATATTAAATAGATTACCAATAAGGATCTACAGCACAGGGAACTATACTTGATATTTTTAATAACCTATAAGGCATAAGAATCTAAAAAAAGAATATATCTGAATATAAAAGAACATATCTGAATCACTGTGCTATACACCTGAAACTAACACATTGTAAGTCAACTGTACTTCAATTTAAAAAAAGACATACTATTAGCAATAGAGGGGACCACTGTACAAACAATAAATAATAAATTGAACAGGATTCCACAAAAGAGGAAAACCAAATGATTGATAATATGAAAAAGTGCTCATCCTTACACATAATTTTAAAATGCAAATTAAGACCACAATAAGATGCTACTACACACTTATCACAATGGGGTAATATCATATTGGGATAAGTTACAATTTGAACAATATCATCTACTGGAGATTATTAGATATACAGAGGCAGGACAATACGACTGGTAGTCAAGAGAAAAAATAGAAAATAGTGTCAGAACCACAGTGATCCATATACCAAAGTTAATAAACAAAAACTTTAAAATAATTTTGATAATATGCTAGATAACATGAAGGAAAAAAGATTGCAAAAGTGGATATAAAATAAAGATTGTCAATAGAGAAGTAGAATGTATTTTTAAAAACTGAATATTCTAAAACAGATATACAACACATGAAATTAAGAATTTATTTGATATATTTAACAAGAACAAAAAAGAGTACAGCAGAAGGATAAGAGACAAGATTAGAAAACTTGAAAACAATTCAATAGAAAACATCCAAGCTGAAACAGAAAAAAAACAACAACAACCCAGGAACACAGCATAACAAATTCTAACATTTGTATAATTAGAATCCCAGAACAGAAGAAAAAAGATTTGGGATGGAAGCAATATGTGAAGATTATTTTAAATGGCATTATTTTTGCAAAACTGTTGAAAGACGTCAACCCACAAATTCAAGAAGCTTAGCAAAACCCTTTCTTTCACTAAAGAAAGCCGCACTTAGACACGTTCAACAGCTGCAAACTGAGACAAAGAAACATCCCCAAAGCAGCTAAATAAAAGACACTATCTTTAAAGCCCAACAATAAGACTGATGTCTACATTTCACAGAAACAATAAATATAAAAGAAAATGGAATGACATTTTAAACGGTCAGAAATGGAATAATAATAATAAAGCCAACACTGCTAATCTAGAATTCTATACCAAGGAGGGATAATTTTTTTAAGAATTAACAGGAACCAAACATTGGTACAAAGAAAAGTCAAGAAAATGTGTTGCTGACCAAATTGTACCACAAGAAATATTAAAAGAAAAATTTCAGGCTGAAGTAAAATGACTCCAGATGAAAGAGCTGATCTTCGGAAAGTAATGCAGAGCACTGGCAAGGACGAATGTGTGGGTAAAGATTTAAAAATTGACAAAACAGTGATAGAAATGTCTTGTAGGGCTTATAGTGTTTATAGAAGTGAAACATACAACATAGCACAAAAGCTGGAAGGCGGTTAAAGGAGCTGAGCTGTTGTAAGTTTCTTGCATTGTTAAAACAGTGGGAAATGTATGAATTTAATACTCCAATGAGCCTGCAATATTGTGATATGGGCTGAATGTTTGTGTCTGTCCCTCCCCACCTCCTCCCATTCATACAATGAAACTTTAATCTCCAAAGTGATGGTATTTGGAGATGTGGCCTTTAGGAAGTAGTTGGGTTATGAGGATAGAGTCCTCATGGGATTAGTGCCCTTATGAGAAGAGGGGTGAGAGAGCTTGCTTCCTCTCTCGCCGTGTTAAGACAAAGCAGGAAGACTGCCCTGTGCAAACCAGGAAAAGGGCTCTCACCAGACCCTAATCATCTGGGGTCCTGACCTTGGACTTCCCAGCCACCCGAACTGTGAGAAATACATTTCTATTGCTTACGTCCATCCGTTTATGGTATCTTGTTACAGTAGCTTGAACTAAGACATATAATAATATGTCAAAGATGCATATTTAAATCTCCAAAGTAACTTCTGCAAGGATTTTGTAAAACTGTGTAGCTAGAACCTAATAAAGGAAAAACATGAAATAATAAAAACTAGATGATTATCCAAAAGAAGAAAATAGTGGATGAGTACATGGACAAGGAACAGATGAGATAGAAAAATGAACAGCAAATGATAGACCTAAATCCAACTATATCAGTAATTACATTAAATATACAGGGTTAAAACAAACTGATTAAAAGACATATAACATTAGAGTGGATTTTTTAAAAGACCAATTGTGTTTCACTTATAAGAGACACTTTTAAAATATAAAAACACAGAAACAAGAGGGTCAAAAAAGATATACCATTCAAACACCACTTTAAAAAAAAGTAGTGTCACAATATTAATACCAGATAAAATAAGCTTCAGACAAAAGGTACTACTAGAGATAAAGACAGATGTTTTATAACAATAAAAGTCCAACTAGAGGCTTCCCTGGTGGTTCAGTGGTAAAGAATCCGCCTGCCAATACACCACAGCTATTCAGCCTGTGCTCTGGAGCTGCAACTACTGAGTCCATGTGCTGCACCTGCTGAAGCCCACTCCTCCCAGAGCCTGTGCTCCCAAACAAAAGCCACTGCAGTGAGCAGCCTGTGCACTGCAGCTAAGGGGTAGCCCCTACTAGCTGCAGCTAAAGCCTGCATGAGCAGCCACAAAGACCCAGCACAGCCATAGGTAAACAGATAAAGAAAATTATTTTTTTAAGTCCAATTCAATAGGAAGATATAACAATTCTAAATTTGTATGCACCAAATAACACAGGTTAAAAATACATAAAGCAGAGACTTCCCTGGTGGTCCAGTGGCTAAGACTCTGAGCTCTGAATACAGGGGGCCTGGGTTCTATCCCTGATCAGGGAACTAGATCCCCCAGGCTGCAACTAAAAGATTCCGCATACTGCAACGAAGATCAGAGATCTCAAATGCTGTAACTAAGACCTGGTGCACCCAAATTAATTAGTTAGAAAAATACATAAAAATTGTTGAGACTAAAACAGAACTAGACAAACATACAACCACAGCTGGAGATATCAAAATACTTTTTTCAGAAGCTCAATCAAAAAAAAAAAAATCAGCAATGGTACAGATGATTCAAAGTAGTTCACCAGTTTGATTCAGTTGAGACATAGAATACATATGCAGAATGCATTTCACGAAAGAAGATATACTAATGGCCAAAGAGCACATGAAAATGTGTTCAACATCACTGATTGTTAGGAAACTCCAAATTGAAACCACAATGAAACAACATTTTATACCACTTGAAGGGCTAAAATAAGATCCACGTACTAAACCCTGCTGAGGATTCAGAGCAACTAGAACTTTCATACCTTGCTGATGAGAGTGTAAATAAGTTCACCACTTCAGAAGACTGCTTAATAGCTTCTTAGAAAATCCTAGCTATTAATAGTTACCCAAGATATTGGGGATGATTTCAGATCTAGGGTGGGAAGTGTACAAGATGAGAGAAACACAGTCATGAGCCCCTGATGATGAACACACATCACCTGTAAAAGCAGGCTTGTCAGAAATAGAAATGCAAATCTGATTAGTCTCTGGATCCAATGACCAATTAACAGGAAATTCCAAGAAAAGAGGAATGTGCTACCTCCACCATGGAGATGTAATTAGCAATGATTGCGGGAAACTCTACAAGACAAATAATCTGGTTTCATTAGTAAATGAATCACAAGAAGAAGAAAAAAGATGGAAAGAGAACCAAGGATTAAAAAATTAATGACACATTAAAATAAAAAACAGGCAAAGTGAAAGGCTGCTGGGGGTGGAGATGGGAAGTGACAGTTAGGGAGGGGATGTGTGGAGAGTTCTGGGGTGGGGGGCAAAATTTTGCCTTCAGACAGGTGTGGTGGTCATACAGGAGTTTGCCTAATTATGGTTCATTAATCTGTACATTTGTTTTATGTGGTTTTTTGTATTCATGTTGTATTTTGCCATTAAAAAAAAGATTTAAGAAAATCATTCAGGAGATGTGGGTGCAGGTTTTTAGGCTTCAACTCCAGAGATTCTGAATCTCTGAATGAAGCTTCCTAAACCACCACCTATTAGAAAGCTTCAGATGTTTTTATGTAACCAGCATTCCAAGATGCATTTTAAGGAACCCTGGTGAAGGAACTGGGGAGCCAGGGACAGATTTCACAGCAGAACAGGCTGAGTTTTTGCTTTAGAAAAATCCCTTTGCCACATGGAATATGGGCTGGAGAAGTCTGGAGTCTGACTCACGAGGTTGGAAATGATGGCAAAGTTCTGGCAATCAGAGCAGTGGCCTTTGGAGATGGGACAGGATGTAGAGTTGAGAAATGTTACAGTGGTAGAACTTCAAAAAGCATTTCCAAATTCTTCAGTTCAGTCACTCAGTCATGTCCTACTCTTTCAGACCCCATGGACTGCCGCATGCCTGGCCTCCCTGTCCATCACCAACTCCCAGAGCTTGCTCAAATTCATGTCCACCGAATTGGTGATGCCATCCAGCCATCTCATCCTCTGTTCTCCCCTTCTCCTCCTGCTTCAGTCTTTCCCAGTATCAGGATCTTTTCCAATGAACCAGCTCTTCAAATCAGGTGGCCAAAGTATTGGAGTTTCAGCCTCAACATCAATTCTTCCAATGAATATTCAGGACTGATTTCCTTTAGGATCTCCTTGCTGTCCAAGAGTCTCTCAAGAGTCTTCTCCAACACCACAGTTCAAAAGCATCAATTCTTTGGCGCTCAGCTGTCTTTATAGTCCAACTCTCACATACATGACTACTGGAAAAGCCATAGCTTTGACTATATAGACCTTTGTTGGCAAAGTGATGTCTCTGCTTTTTAATCTCTGCTGTCTAGTTTTGTCATAGCTTTTCTTCCAAGTAACAAATGTCTTTTAACTTCATGGCTGCAGTCACCATCTGCAGTGATTTGGGAGTACAAGATAATTAAATCTGCCACTGTTTCCATTTTTTCCCCATCTATTTGCCATGAAGTGATAGGACCAGATGCTATAATCTTAGTTTTTTGAATACTGAGTTTTAAGCCAGTTTTTTTCATTCTCCTCTATCACTTTCATCAAGGGCTCTTTAGTTCTTCTTTGTTTTCTGCTATAAGGGTGATATCATCTGCATATCGGAGGTTGTTGATAGTTCTCCTGGCAGTCTTGATTCCAGCTTGTAATTCATCCAGCCTGGCATTTCACATGAGGTACTCTGCATATAAGTTAAATAAGCAGGGTGACAATATATAGCCTTGATGTATATGGTTCCCAATTTTGAACTATTTTGTTGTTCCATGTCTGGTTCTGTTTATTCTTGACCTGCATACAGATTTCTCAGAAGGCGTGGTATCTAAGGAGGTCTGGTATTCTCATCTCTTTAAGAATTTTCCAGTTTGTTGTGATCCACAGTCAAAGGTTTTAGAGTAGACAGTGAAGCAGAAGTAGATATTTTTCTGGAATTCTCTTGCTATTTCTATGATTTAACAGATGTTGGCAATTTGGTTCCTGGTTCCTCTGCCTTTTCTGAATCCAGCTTGAACATCTGGAAGTTCTCGGTTCATGTACTGCTGAAACCTGGCTTGGAGAATTTTGAGTATTACTTTGCTAGCATGGCGTGATTGCAATTGTATGGTAGTTTGACTATTCTTTGGCACTGTCCTTCTTTGGGATTAGAATGAAACTAATTTTTTCTGGAATCCCAGATAATTCTCAGGAATTCCAGGAATCATACATTATTCTGTATTTTCCCCAACACTTCATGTGTTTTGGAAGAATAATGATTGACCATAATAAAAAATAGTGAAAATTTTCTTGAGAGACTGTTATACTAAACATTTCAGGAAAATCCCTGGCAGTGCAGTGGTTAGGACGCTGTGCCTTCACTGCTGAGGACTGAGGGTTTGGGTTCAACCTCTGGTCAAAGAACTAAGATTCCCACAAGCCTGGCAGAGCAGCCAAAAATAAAATTTCAGAGATTTTCTGTTTAAAAAATCATGATTGCAGATGCATGGTTTATTATTATTATGAGCCAGTATATGACAGGATGGTATATAATAATCCCCCTCCTCCCTTATCTATGGTTTTGCTTTTCATAGTTTCAGTTACCCAGAGTCAACCATGATCTGAAAATATTAAATGGAAGATATCAGAAACAGTTATAAGTTTCTAAACTATTACATGCACTTATGTATTTAATTAATTCTTGGCTTCACCACATGGCATGTAGGACCTTAGTTCCCCGGCCAGGATCAAGCCCATGTCCCCTGTATTTGCAGCATAGAATCTTAAGCACTGGGCCACCAGGGAAGTCCAGTGTTTTATGTTTTAAATTGAGTGTCATTCTGAGAAGTGTGATGAAATCTCTAGCCATCCAGCTCCATCCCAACAGAGACATGAATCATCCCTTTGTCAGCATAATCCTGCCTGTGAGTCATTCAGTAGCCATCAGTTACCAGACTGACAGTCTTCGTATCTGGGTGTTTGTGTTCAAATAACCTTTATTTTATTTAATAAGGGCCACAAAGCCTAAGAGCAGTGATGCTGGTAATTCAGATATACCAAACAAAAGCCATCCAGTGCTTCCTTTAAGTAAAAGTTCTAAACTTACAGAAAAAATGCGGAGGTTGCTAAGATCTATGGTAAGAACAAATTTTCTATTCATGAAATGGTGAGGAAGAAAAAAGAAATTCATGCTAGTATTGCTGTCTTGCCCCCAAGTGCAAAGGTTACGGCCACAGTGCAAGGTAAGTTAAGATGGAAAAGGCATTAAATTTGAGCAATAAGATGTTTTGAGAAAGAGAGAGACCACATTCACATAACTTGCATTACAGTATGTAATTATCATTGTTTTATTTAGTTGGTATTAATCTACTGCTCTTATTTTATAAAATGAACTTTAGCATAGATATGTATGTATATGGAAAAACACAGTACCCTCTGTAGTTTCAGGCATCCACTGAGGGTCTTGGAACCTATCACCCCCTTGGATAAGGGAGACCACTGTATTCGAAAACATGTAACAGTGACCTCTACCACATATAGACACTCGATCATTTAAAACAACATTAAAAAGGGGGAAACATTAACTCAACATAAATGCCAAATAAAGGTCATTTTAAAAATCGAGTGATATCACAAATGTTTATGTTGATTTATGGCAAAAACCATCACAGTATTATAATTATCCCCCAATAAAGTAAATAAATTAATTTTTAAAAATAATAAATAGATAAACAATAAGGTCTTAGTGCATAGCACAGGGAACGGTATTCAATATAATATAATGAAAAGTAATAGGTATATGTACAACTGAATCACTTTGCTGTATACCAGAAACTAACACAACATTGTAAATACACTATACTTAAATAAATAAGTAAAAATAAATAAAAGACAAAAAATAAGAGCCTTGACAATTTTAAATGCAGTATTAATTGCCCTTGATCTTTGTTTTTATGATAAATATTTCTGGTGTGGAAGAACTGATTTCATTTGCACTGATGTTGGTTGAATTGAGTGTCTTGCCTCATGTTGGTTATTAGGTACATGTTGCTTCCTATAACTTTCCTCTTTTTAAGGAGGCACTATTTTGCTTTACAAAGAACTATAGCCTAGAGCAAATATTCAAACACTGGAAAATATCAGCTGACATAATTGAGTCCAGTTCAGTTCAGTCGGTCAGTCATGTCGGACTCTTTGCAACCCCATTATTGAATAGTATTAGAGTAACATGACCAAATTACCAAATTAGGGACTTGTTCCCAGATAGCTCAGTTGGTAAAGAATCAACCTGCAATGCAGGAGATCCTGGTTTGATTCCTGGGTTGGGAAGATCCGCTGGAGAAGAGATAGGCTACCCACTCCAGTGTTCTGGCCTGAAGAATTCCATGGACTGTATAGTCCATGGGGTCGCAAAGAGTTGGACACGACTGAATGACTTTCACTTCACTTTGCTTCCAAAACTTATTATTTCTTGGAACACTAATCATAGGATTTGAATAAAGCTTACTCATATAATATATATATATATATATAAACATAAATATTCATTTTATTTGCAAGAATGGCTCATAGATTAGCAACAGACAGGTCCACAAGCACATACTTAAAACATGGCAAAAGCTACGTGCAAAACTGATGACATCTCCACCAATTCTCTCCTACATGCTCCTGCTCCAGATCCCAGAAATGTTGATCTTGACCTTTGACTCTGAGTGTCAGTATTCCCTGCTCTAACTTTTAACATGTCAGTGAAAGTGAAGTCACTCAGTCGTGTCTCACTCTTTGCAACCCCACGGACTGTAGCCTACCAGGCTCCTCCATCCATGGGATTTTCCAAGCAAGAATATTGGAGTGGGTTGCCATTTCCTTCTCCAGGAAATCTTCCCAACCCAGAGACTGAACCCGAGTCTCCCGCATTGTAGGCAGATGCTTTACCCTCTGAGCCACCAGGGAAGTCTGTCATGTCAGCGGGTTCCTTCAAACCAGAAACTTCTGTATGTTGATTGCTAAGTTTTGATTTCCACAGGAGAATAGTCATAGCTTTTCCTACCACCAGCAGTTAGAATCATACAACCCAAGAGAGGAGAAAGTTTCCAGGAGGGAGGGGACAGCTGTGTGAGTTAGATGGGTGCTGATCAAGGCTGTGAACTGCCTGAGAGAAGGTCAATGGCATGCACCTCCTGCTAGAAAGTCCTGCTCTGACCTCGAGACGTTCTACACAGATAGCTGGGCTGGGGCGTTGGTAGGCTCCACCTGTTCTGGACCGCCCACACCTTTCACAGCCTCTGAGCCTTTGCAGAGCTATTCCTTCTTCCTGGAGCATCTTTCCCGAACCGCCCCAGTCCCTGGGTCACTCTTCAAACATCACCTCCCACTACCCTTTCCAGTCACTCTCCTTTAATTCCTTCTCACCATCCTCCAGAGTCTAGCATTGCTTTATTTATTTGTTTGGTTCCTGTCCTCTCCCTTCCTCACCTCCACCCCCCATGGAATGTCAGGTCTACAAGAGCAATGATCTCTGCTTAGTTCCCAGAATCTAGAACAGTGCCTGGCACAGAGGAGGTATTCAGGGAATACTTATTGACTCCATGGGGTAGGCAGGTTCAGACAGCTTTTAAAGCCACCTCTCTGGATTTCTCTCTCCTCGTTTGTCAAAGGGGGAAGGGAACTCCTCTGCAGTCCTTTTCAAAAAAGCTTTGTTATTTCCATAAACCGAATCCTTAGCTGAGCAAACGCTTTGTAGGTTTCTGGTCGGATGCAACGCTGACTGTGGCCAGTGGGTGGAAGCAAATCACTGTGGCTGAACCACGACAAAGCCTGGGCCACTCGGTGCTCAGAACACCTGAAATTTAATCTCCCAACAGCCAAGCTCATTATATATATTATATATATATACATATATATAATATATATATGTATATATATTATATATATGTATATTTGAGAAGCACACACACACAGAT
>SJYV01048280.1:466460-522127 GCA_006410875.1 Neotragus pygmaeus | reverse complement strand
ATATATATATATATATTTGAGAAGCAAGACTTTCTTAAACATAGTGTGCTCACCCCTGTGGCCCTAAAGGAAAAACACTGAACTGCTTTTGAAGTCAAATCCCAGTTCTGTCATTTACCAGCCAGGTGACCCCAGGGTTCACGTCTCTAAAGAGGGAGTGTTATTTGCTCACTGGGTCATTGTGAGTCTCCAGCAGGTAAAGGCTGTGGAAGGCAGCGTGTGGGCTCAGGAAAAGGCTTTGAGGACTGCGGGTGGAGCCTGGACCTGCAGAGAGCGCCCCCCAGGAGCAGCTCACTCTCTAAGCTGTCTCCACCTGCCTCGCTCTCTTCCTCCCCAATGACCCCCCCTCATTCTGCACCCACAGAGCAGGTGCCCACGTGCTGAACACAAAACACACCGCACGGCAGGCTTCACTCTACACGGACCCCCACAAACCTCAAGTGGGCACCTGCGCTGGCACTGCCACCCATTTCACTGGTCCATTCATCCTTCCGCGCTTCTTGTCCCTTTTGCACTCCGCCCCTCCCCTGAGAACACCAGGGTCCTCTCCTGCCTCCTCGCTCCCACCATGGTCTTGCTTCTTATTCCGCTAAGAAAGAAACCACCAGTAGAGTTNGGGCAAAACACAGAATACATCAAAATCTCTTGCATCTGAATAAAACTTTATTTTTTCCCTAAATCCCATTCACATTTGTACTTCCAGACACCACTGGGGAGGTAAGGGTAGATGTTTGTACTCAGAATTTTCAGTCTCTGGGAGGAGACACACTATCCAAAGGCTGGCTGAACCTGCTACTTTCCTTGGGTGACATCCGCAGATTCATTCCCTCCTCCTGAGATGTTTGCAGGAGAAATCTCTGTAGCCCAAGGGTGCTAGGGGGTTCCTCTGGTCTTGGATGAGCTGGGGAGGCTGCAGCAAGATTGATAAGGCTGATTCCTGTCTCTTATACACATCTCCCAAGGACGTTGCTTTGCCACTGTCCCCTCTCTTTCTGCATCTTACTTATCTTGCTTTCTGTCAGCCATCCTTGTGAGCCTACAAATAAGCTGTAATATCTCATCTTAAACCTTCCTTGACCTACAGGCGCCTCTTCCAGCAACCCTCCAATTTCCTGCTCCTCTTACAGCACAACTAACTTCCTGGAAGAGGTGACCACACCCCGTCCTCTCTGGACCCCACTTCCACCAACCTTCCTAGGCAGTAAAACCCGCTGGTTAAGATCACTGCTGACCTCCGTCTCTCCGATGTCGTCCTCAGCCCTCACCTGACCCACTCTGGGGAGTCCTGGGCACAGAGCTGTGGGCTGCCGTCCTGGAAAGTTTCTCCTCTCAGTTCCCAGGACTTGTGTCATCTCTCTGCGTATTTACTTCCTGGCTGAGCTGGCAAGACCCAGGGATGGAAAGTCCAACCAGTGCGGACCACGCCCCATGGACGGTCATATCTGCCCTCCCGACCTCTGCCCTGAAACCTGATGCTTGTATTTGACTCCATTTGGAAGCTGAATCGGCTTCTCACACGTGACTTTTCCAAAATGGAACTCTCCATTTTAATCCCTCCTAACCCACTTCTCCTCCCACCCTGCATCCCCATCTGTGTGCCGCAGCCACAGCCCAAAGCCCTGGAGTTGTCCTGGACTCCTCTCTTTGCTTTTTACCCCGCCTCTGACCCCTTCAGAAAGTTCTCTACTCTTGACCTTTGCAGTCCGTGCTGAACCTGGTGCAGGCTCACCACCTGTACTGTGACCACTGTCATTTCCCAGGACTGGCAGGAGCCCCTCAACTTCTCTCTGCATCCTGTCACACTATTCACCTGCTCAAACCTGCCAGGGCCTCCTCAGCCCCTTCCCCACCTTCTCCATCTCAGAGCAAAGTCAGATCCCTGACTCACCTGAAGCTTGAGATCAGCTCCCAATCCTCCTCCTGCCTCAACTGCCAACACCTCCCCTCACTCACTCTGCTCACCCACACGGGCTTCTTGCCTGTGAGGGAACACTGTTCGTCCCTGGCCTTGGACTTGCTGTTTCCAATGCCTGGAACTCTCTGACTCAGGTAAGCACAAGCTCCCTTCAGATCTCTGCTCACCTGCTACGTCCTCAGAGAGGTCTCCCCAGACCCATCTATCTAAAATAGCACTGTCTTCTATGGCTCATTGGCCCCTTGCTTGCTTTATTTTTCTTTACAACCCTTATTGCTTCCACTTCATTTTATTAGATTTCAGTTCAGTTCAGTCGCTCAGTCGTGTCCGACTCTTTGCGACCCCATGAATCGCAGCACGCCGGGCCTCCCTGTTCATCACCATCTCCCGGAGTTCACTCAGACTCACGTCCATCGAGTCCGTGATGCCATCCATCCATCTCATCTTCTCTGTCATCCCCTNTTCTACCCAGAGCCAAAGACAAGTTCAATATACATCCCTATAACCACCAGTGTAAGGAAGAGCTATTTCACTGATCATTTATTAAGGATGTCATCCTTCAGGCATCCCAGTTTTTTACCTGGTGATTCTCCACTGAAACTTCTTTCCCTTCCCACCACCTAAGGTGCCAAACTTCATCTCCATTCTCTCATACACAGATCTATAAAAATATAGGCCCTAAGCTACCAATGATCAGCAGGTAATACCTGGGTAGACATCAATTCCAATGTTAACCAATACTAATTAGCTCACACTTTCTTATTATTTCTAAGTTCTCAGAAACTCTCTTCCTTTCCTACTACCTCAGGCATGCATTAAAAAGTACTTTTTGTTAAAATTCCACATAATATTTTAACATATGCCATTACAGGAAGAGTTTTTCTTTTTCTTTTTTTCTTGAACCCTCCACATTTAATTTTTTTAAGTGTGCAATTTGGTAAGTTTTTTTAATTTTAGTTGGAGGCTAATTACTTTACACTATTGTAATGGTTTTTGCCATACATGGATATGAATCAGCCATGGGTTTACATGTGTTCCCCCTCTCACCTCCCTCCCCATCTCATCCCTCTGGATCATCCCAGTGTATCAGCCCTGAGCACCCTGTCTCATGCATTGAACCTGGACTGGCAATCTGCTTCATATATGATAATATACATGTTTCAGGAAGAGTTTTTATAAACACTGTCTGCCTACCTGACAGAACTAAAAGTGGAAAGCTGCTGATCTTTATTCAGTGATCTTATATTCCCACAAAATATCTTGCAGAACTCTATTTTTCAAATAGTTTTCTATTCATATCTTTGAATTTTCAAGGTAGACATATTACATCAAATTCATGTCAATTCTATCTTTTCCTTCTCCACTATTAATAATACTTACTTCCTTTTCTTGTTTCAGTGCATTGGCTAAAACCTGCAACAGTAATGGCAGCCTCATCTAACAGGAAAAAGATTATACCAAAGTAAATTATGAGAATATGAGTATCATCTCTTCCTTTACTCCTCCATTTGAAATACAGATGGTTTGAGTAGTTTGACTCTGCTCAAAACATAGGTGTGAAGTTCAAACTGGAATTAGAAATTCAAACTAGATTTTAAGGACTAAATATCTGTGATTTCCAACCCTACCTCCACCATCAAAATTTATGTTGCAAACCTTATCCCAGTCTGATGGTACTAAGAGGTAGGTCCTGTGAGGTGACTAGGTCATGAGAGTGGAGTTCTCATGAATGGGATGAGTGACATAAAAGAGACCCCTAAAAGGGCTCTCTTGCCCTTTCTACTACGAGAGCATGCAATGAAAAGATGGTTATCTGTGAATCAGGAGGCAGCTCCTCACCAGGCCAAAATCTGCTGGCACTTGGCTTGTGAACTTTCCGGACTCAAGAACTGTGAGAAATAAATGTCTGTCTACAGCCATATTACCCTGAACGCGCCTGATCTCATCTGATCTTGGAAGCTAAGCAGGGTGGGGCCTGGCTAGTGCTTTGATGACAGAAATAAATGTCTGTGATTTAAGCCACCCAATATATGGTATTTTCATAACAGTAGCCTGAATAGACTAAGACATTGGGTCAATCAAAATCTTTTCACAAAACTGAAAATTAAAATGTCTAACACTGTAAACCCAATGAACAATAGTTTGAGCAAGCTCTGTGAGATGGTGAAGGACACTAGGAAGCCTGGAGTGCTGTAGTCAATGGGGTCGCAAAGAGCCAGACATGACTGAGTGACTGAACAGCAACACTGTAGAGGAACAATCTTTAATCTACCTTATTAGTATTTAATTCCTAGTCCAGATAAAATTTATACTTTAAATATCTCTTGTACTTTAGTGAATAATCAATTATAAACCAAAAGCTCAGCAATATGAGCAGATTCAGCACCATTTTAAATGTTTTTTTTTTTTTCAAATTTTAACTGTAAAAAATATACACGGAAACTGAAACATGTATTGCATATATATTAAAGAAACAGGCACATCCTTTACTATCTTCTCCTATGTAAATTGGAGTAAACAAAATTGATGCTGCCTAAAAGCATTTTAGTTTAATTAGTAAAACTACCAAAATATATTGCTGGCATAGGCTAAAGCCATACATTTAAATTTACAGAGAAAGACTGAAAAATAACTCATGATTACATGTACAAATTAGTTTCTTTGCCCTACACTTTTATTTAAAGAAAATGTGTACAGCCATTCCTCCACATAAACCTAATAGGAAAACTAACACAGTACTGCTGTAAGCTTGCATAGATACTTTAGAATCCACTGTCCCATGAATAATAGCATTTTGAAGAGACCATCATTAGCAGAACATACCATGACACAGATCATTATTTCCCACTTCCTCATATCTTCACAATAGCTCATGCATTTAAGCACAAAAGATTCTTACTGTAAGTCAAACCATTTCCATTGCCACAATGCCACTCACAGAATGAATGACACACTGTCGTATCCTCCTCATTCTACTACAACAAAGTTCCATCATTTCTAACAGGTGTGAATTTAATTAATGGACTATATGTCACCAGTGGATCTCAAACAGGTTTAGAGACTACTTTTATATTGTAAATTAATCGTCAAGCTAGAATAGACACTGTGACCATGTCAAGATTAAAAACTAGGTAAAAAGGAAATGGGCATAACAAAGGCTGTTTTAAACCTTTCTATTAAAGTTGACATCATTAAATGTTCCAAGGGTAACTCTGATCTAGAATCAAATCTTTTTCTGTAGCAATCCCACTGTTCGTGAATCAGCTAAATAGTAGACAGTCCCATTTACTTGGTATTAGCAGCAATAAGCCTGAAAAATCTCTATCCCTTAGCTCCAAAAATAAAGAAAGCATTTTAAACACAGTTAAACAACAAGGTCCAGGAATATATGTCATGAAAAAAATTATACCTTGATGTCACATAAATTAAAGATATTAAATCCATTTTTAAAATGCAGACAGAGTACAGCCAAGAATATAGAACCTCATCTTGTGAATTTTAAAAAGTATTTAAACATAGAATCAAGTAAATAATAAAAGAGTTTTATAAAAAAACAAGACTTTACCCACAAATTAACGAGAAGACACTCAAAGGTATAAGAAAGGACTGACAGTACAAATTTTACAATTTCACTTTCTCACCATCCACTTTTGTATTCCTTCCTTCTGAAATGAAGAACCTTTCTTAGGAGAAATAAGACGCAAGGAGTTGTATCCACTATTGTTCTTTCAGGAGAACTTCAAGTGGTTTGGGAAGACAAAGTAGTTCTACCAATTAATAGCACCTAGGAAAGGTTTTGAATACCCTACCAGCTTACCTAAAAGAAAAGAAGAAGAATTTAGAGAGAAGATGAGTAAAGGTGAGAATAAAATGGGTCAAAATTCACATGAAAACCTGGATAGCTCCAAAGTAGTAATACTGTAAATATTAATAGAAATGGAAAGGAAAGAGATCTAGAATTCAGAGAAGGGAGCAAAAAGTATGAACACAAAGAAAATTCTTCAATGCTTTTATTTTATGTCTATTAATCATGGAGAAGGAAACAGTAACCCACTCCAGTGTTCTTGCCTGGGAAATCCCATGGACAGAGGAGCCTGGTGGGCTACAGTCCACGGGGCCACAAAGGGTCGGACACACTGAGCAACTAATACACCTATTGATCAACATTACAATTGTAATGTTGATCAATAGGTGTATTAGTTATATACCTTACTATATACCTTACTATACCATCCCAGGAATCCACTCATCTAAGAACTGAAAGCCATTCAAGCAAATCTTTCTCAAAATCTAACCATCTTCCCAGTTAAAACACTGCCTCTTTCTTCTCCAACCCATTCCTTCCCTCAATTTAAAACTCTCCTTTTCTCATGTGGGTGGCTTCCTTTAGGAAAAGAATCTGATATGAGTAAGCCACACTGAGAACTTAAGTTTTGTAGTGGATATAAATTTTTTTTAAACAGAAGCTGTTCTCTAGAATAATATAAATAAGATAATATGTAAAGAGATATTTTGGAGGAAGGATTACTATCTCAAATTCTTATCAATCTATAGCTATGATTTTCTGATTTTCTTCATTTAGTTAGTGTGTGTGTGTGTGCGTGTGTGCGTGTGTGTGTGTGCTCACTCAGTTGTGTCCAACTCTTGCTTCCCCATGGACTGCAGCCCATCAGGCTCCTCTGTCCATGGAATTTTCCAGGCAAGAATACTGGAACAGGTTGCCATTTCCTCCTCCAGAGGATCTTCCCAATCCAGGGATCGAACCCAAGTCTCTTGCATCTCCTGCACTGGCACGCAGATTCTTTACCACTGCACCACCTAACTATTTAGCAAATATTTACTGAGTAACTAGAAATACAGGGACAAACTTGGCATCCTACATTTGAATCTTGTCAATTTATACTGCAGAGTTTAACAAGAAGAAGTGAAAGAAGGACTAGAAAAAAACAGGTGATAACAGGACTACAGGTAAGGATGATAAATACTTGCTTCACATACTCCAACAACCCATACACCACAATTCCTGGGCTCCAGCCTACTTTACACCTGCTTTGGCATCACTAATTGAGCACTAAGTGATCACTAACTGACCACTTTTTTTCTTGCTGCAACCAGATATGGATCAGAATTTTTTCAACATTATGTTCCAGATAACAAGTTAGTATTTAAGTTGAAAATTGTGTGTTATCTCCAAGTTAATGGAGTAGTCAAGCATATGTGAAGGAAAATTTTTTTCAAGATGACAGAAGGAGCCACGTACATTCAGTGTGGAAGAATAACAAAAATAGCAGTTATGTGTCATACAGCACTGTATAGATACTTTACAGATACCATATTTCACTGAATCCTTATAACAATCCTATGAGGCAGTACTATTTCCATTTTACAGTTGAGGAAACTGGAGGGCTATCCCCAGTCTCTAATGCCTTTCTTGCATGGCAGCCTCCAAACCAACTCTCCATAGCCATGCTCTCTTCTAATCTCCTCCAGCATCGAACACTTAAATGGGTGGGATGCATGGAGACGGTAACATGGAAACATACATAACCATATGGAAAATAAACAGCCAATGGGAATTTGCTGTATGACTCAGTGAACTCAAACCAAGGCTTTGTAACAACCTAGATGGGTGGGATGGGGTGGGATGTGGGAGGGACGTTCAAGAAGAGGACATAGGTATACCTATGGTTGACTCATGTTGATGTTTGGCAGAAACCAACACAATATTGTGAAGCAATTTTCCTTCAACTAAAAGTAAATAAATTTATTTTTTTAATGTTACCCTGTATGATTATTTATCTTTTTCACAGCTCTTTCTTGCCTCTCCAACCAATACCATATTCTTCTTGCTCAGTATGCTGCTGCTGCTGCTGCTAAGTCACTTCAGTCGTGTCTGACTCTGTGCGACCCTACAGACAGCAGCCCACCAGGCTCCTCTGTCCCTGGGATTCTCCAGGCAAGAACACTGGAGTGGGTTGCCATTTCCTTCCCCAATGCATGAAAGTGAAAAGTGAAAGTGAAGTCACTCAGTCATGTCCGACTCTTAGTGACCCCATGGACTGCAGCCTACCAGGCTCCTCCAACCCATGGGATTTTCCAGGCAAGAGTACTTGAGTTGGGTGCCATTGCCTTCTCCACTTGCTCAGTATAGCCGGTACTCAAAACTACATGTTGACATAATGGCCAAAACAATTCTGTAAATAGGTAAACAGTCAAAAGTTAATAGATGCAAAGGAAACCTGCATAACATATATTGGTCACTCAGGCATTTTCAGTACAGTAAAATGTTATTATTACCACTATTTTTTATTATTAATAGTTTCTTTATAAGTTGTAGCATGCGAACACTTCATTGTAGCATGTGATATCTAGTTCCCCCAACCAGGGATTGAATCCAGGCCCCCTACTTTGAGACTGTAGAGTTCCAGCCACTGGACCACAAGAGAAGGCCCCAGGAAAGCTAATTTATTATAAGAAATTAGCCACTTCTAGCTGTGGCCTTGAAAAGTTGCCTTCATATGATGCATGAAGTATTTATACGTCATACTTCTTATAACATAGTCGAAGATCAGAAACTAAATTACCCAGAGTTAAACAGCTAGCAACAAAATGAGTAAGGATTTGAGTCTAAGCTTGTTGCATACTAAGTCTCATTTTCTTACCACACACATCTCCAAAGAAGCAGAAGGTTTAATTAAGGTCATGCCAACAAATATGAGATCAGAAGATAACACACAGTTTAAAGAGTAGCAAATATAGGAGCATGTTTTCTTTCTATTGCTTGATGATGCCCAGACAAGTTTCCTGAAATGATTTAACTCTGAAAGACCAAGTTATTCTATAATTAATGTGTATCATCTTTTAAGAAAACAGAAAAGTCTTAACTGGGGTTATGGCTGTAAAATTATAATCAACTATTTTGGGTTATTTTGATATATCTTTTATATAAATTTCTGCAATCCCTATCTTTCTGTTTATATGGTGACATTTCCAGCCATCTTATCAAATTTATATGACATATAAATCTGGTTTTATTAACCTACCAAGCTTTTAAAAATCTCAAATTCATTTTTGAACAGCAAGCTCCAAGTACAGGGGATTCAGGAGTTGGAATTTGAAACATACTAGCAATACATGCCCACAAGGCAAAATAAGAGAATTTAGCAGCAAATTAGCAAAACAGGAGTGACATACTGGGACAAAAGCTATCTTAGCCATATGACAAGGGCTTAACACAAAACTGAGCTTCATACAGTAACTAAAACAACTATTAATATGTATACTGTGAAGCAACAAAAACATAAAAAAGTTAGACAAAATTATGAGCGCCAACATTTAAAAAACACAAGAATACAAAATACAATAGCAAAAATAAACAGATGTACAGCCAAAGATAACACTCTGGTTACACGGCACTCTTTACTTCAGTGTGGTTAAAATGATACATTAAACTCAAGTTAAGAAGAAAGGAAAAGATACAAGGCATAAAAATGAAAAACCATCTTAAGACTACTGGAGAATAAAAAAAGCCATAATAAAGATATAGCTAAAAATGTTAGTCTTTCACTAAAAGTGTGCAATTCTTTGAGATCCCATAGACTACAGTCTGACAAACTCCTCTGTCCATGGAATTCTCCAGGCAAGAATACTGGAATGGGTAGCCATTCCCTACTACAGGTGATCTTTCCAACCCAGGGATCAAACCTGGGTCTCCTGCATTGCATTCTTTACCATTTGAGCCACGAAGAAAGCCCAAAGGTATAGCTAAACCATGTAAATAAACACAAATTATAATAAAAACATTAAAAACTAGGAAATAAAAGAAATAATACATTTATAAATACTCAGAGGCTCCTTTCAATAAGCATTTTGTATATACAATAAAAGACTTAACATTACCCATTAAGTGATACTAGATATCTGGGAACTTATATGAATGGTCCATATATACAGATAAGAAAACAGGCAAAAAAAAGAGAATTAATAGGAAGCAGAGTCACTAATGTCTGTGACCCCACAGTAATCTGAAAACTATTCAGAAAGGTAATGAAACTTTGTAATGTTAGAGAGCTTTTTATTTTGGTTATGGGCTACCATTAAAACATTTATAAAATAGTAACTGATTTAAAAATTCCATTCTCTGCCACTGAAAATTACAAGCAATTAACTTATATAAAACTTGTAACCCTACAAAAGACTAAATATAAATTACATTTCTGTAAAAATGAGTTTTATTTTAAGATATCAATGAATACTCACCACTTAAATAGATTTTTTTCCATTCACTCTCTCATTCAACACATTAGTGAACATCTACCATATATCAAGGGCCTTCCCTGGTTGCTCAGTGGGTAAAGAATCCACTTGCCAATGCAGGAGACATGGTTTCAATCCCTGAGTTGGAAAGATCCTCTGGAGAAGGAAATGGCAACCTATTCCAGTATACCTGCCTGGGAAATCCCATGGACAGAGGAGCATGGCAAGCTATAGTCCAATGGGTCACAAAAGAGTTGGACACGACTAATTGAGTCTCCTAACAGCAAAGAGCTAAACTTGTCAAAGTCTCATGAAAGATATGCAAGTATTAAAACAATTATTTACTCCCTCTTGATTGTGGTGTTGGAGAAGACTCTTGAGAGTCCCTTGGACTACAAGGAGATCCAACCAGTCCATTCTAAAGGAGATCAGTCCTGGGTGTTCATTGGAAGGACTGAGGCTAAGGCTGAAACTCCAATACTTTGGCCACCTCATGAGAAGAGATGACTCATTGGAAAAGACCCTGATGGTGCGAGGGATTGGGGGCAGGACGAGAAGGGGACGACAGGGGATGAGATGGCTGGATGGCATCACCGACTTAATGGACGTGAGTTTGAGTGAACTCCAAGAGTTGGTGATGGACAGGGAGGCCTGGAGTACTGCAATTCATGGGGTCGCAAAGAGTCGGACATGATTGAGTGATTGAACTGAACTGAACTGACAATATACATTTAAAAGCATTAAAAAAAAATAATGTCAGCAGTCTCAACTCCAGGTGCATAGCATGTTATCTCATTACCTTCAATTATACAGTTAGGTAAATTGTCTAAAATATTTAAAACTGTATTTAGAAATCAAATAAACCTGACACTCTCAAACTTTACAAATGCCTGACAGGGTAGCCTTACCAACAACCAAAATCACTCTAAATACCCAAGTAACTCTTGTAAATTTAATAAACAGAAATAATAAATGAAATAAATCCAAGTATCTTGAATGCTCTAACACTTTAGAAACTTAACCAAATTATTTTAAATCTTTTAAGTTAAAATCTTCCTAAATGTGCTGTAGCAGCAAACTGGGGAAAAAAAAAACCAAAACCCTGGTTCCTGAAGACCTTGTGGAATAAAACTGTCTTATCAGTCCTGTATGAATGTGTCCACATTCTTATGGGAAAAAGAAATAAACTACCTTGTTTAAGCCAATATTGTGTTGTGTTTCCTTTCACCCACAATCAAAAATAATACTAATTAATACATAACATATGTTTAATATCAATGAAACATTTCAAATTAAAATTACAAAGCTAACATGACCTTCTCTATTATGTTTAATTCTCTTAAATGCTTCAAACACTTTTAAAAACAAATATACATATATATGTATATGATTATAAAACTTTTTCTTAAACAATACAAGAATGTTAATACTAATGAACTTGATTTGTTTCATAAGACAGCACACTTACCACAATATGGTTTAGGAGTACAGTTTATCAGTCAGTGTCAAACGGTCACAGAACCTAGGGTCTTCTCCCAGGAGAGTTCTACCTGGCTAGCATGCTAAGTTCTGTTGCGTTATTTTTATTGTTTTAATAGTTTTAGGACTTTTCAGGCCAATGGCTTTTCTTACAACTCAATATATCATGTTTCTTCAATTTTTTTAAGCAACCTCCCAACACATCATTTAGTTGCCTGTTTGATTTGGTAACAGTGTACAGTGGCACGCTGGTCAAGAACCCACCTGCCAATGCAGGAGACACGAATTCAATAGTGTCTCATGGGAAGATCCCTTGGAGAAGGGAATGGCAACCCACTTCAGTATTCTTGCCTGGAGAATTCCATGGACAGAGGAACCTGGTGGGTCGCAAGAGTTCAACACGACCTAGTAACCAAACAGCAACATTCTGTATACTATACTCAGATTCAACCAATATCATTAGTGACTGATTGGATTCTGCCTTCTTTCATCGTCTTTCTCACCTGGCTCAATGCCACAATGCTACGTTCATTTTATTGGCAGGAAAGACGCAACAGAGAAATTTTAGTTTATTGCTGTTGCTTTTAGAAATGATAATCAAAAATTATGTATGACAGAAATCAACTCTTTAAAAGAGAAGCTTATATGTCTACCATTATTGATTATTTGACTTCCACAGCTGACTACTCATACAGTCTTACTTATCATAAAGTTCAGCTCACTTCAGTCACTCAGTCGTGTCCGACTTTTTGCAATCCCATGGACTGCAGCATGCCAGGCTTCCCTGCCCATCACCAACTCATAGAGCTTGCTAACACTCATGTCCATCAAGTCAGTGATGCCAGCCAACCATCTCATCCTCTGTTATCCCCTTCTCCTCCCACCTTCGATCTTTCCCAGCATCTGGGTCTTTTCCAATGAGTTGGGTCTTTGCACAGGTGGCCAAAGTATTGAAGCTTCAGCTTCAGCATCAGTCCTTCCAATGAACATTCAGGACTGATTTCCTTTAGGATGGACTGGCTGGACCTCCTCGCAGTACAAGGAACTCTCAAGAGTCTTCTCAAACACCACAGTTCAAAAGCATCAATTTTTTGGAGCTCAGCTTTCTTTATAGTCCAACTCTCACATCTATACATGACTACTGGAAAAACCATAGCTTTCACTAGACGGACCTTTGTCGGCAAAGTAATGTCTCTGCTTTTTAATACGGTCTCAGGTTGGTCATAGCTTCTCTTCCAAGAAGCAAGTGTCTGTTAATTAAATGGCTGAAGTCACCATCTGCAACTATATTTGAGTCCAAGAAAATAAAGTCAGCCACTGTTTCCACTGTTTACCCATCTATTTGCCATGAAGTGATGGGACCAGATGCCATGATCTTAGTTTTCTGAATGTTGAATTTTAAGCCAGCTTACTTACTCTCCTCTTTTTCACCCTCGTCAAGAGGCTCTTTAGTTCCTCTTCACTTTCTGCCATAAGGGTGGTGTCATCTGCATATCTGAAGTTATTGATATTTCTCCTGGCAATCTTGATTCCAGCCTGTGCTTCCTCCAGCCCAGTATTTCTCATGATGTAATCTGCATAGACGTTAAATAAGCAGGGTGACAATATAAGCCTCGACGTACCCCTTTTCCTATTTGGAACCAGTCTGTTGTTCCATGTCCAGTTCTAACTGTTGCTTCCTGACCTGCATATAGGTTTCTCAAGAGGCAGGTCAGGTGGTCTGGTATTCCCATCTCTTTCAGAATTTTCCAGTTTATTGTGATCCACACAGTCAAAGGCTTTGGCATAGTCAACAAAGCAGAAATAGACGTTTTCTTGGAACTCTCTTGCTTTTTCAACGATCCAGCAGATGTTGGCAATTTGATCTCTGGTTCCTCTGCCTCTTCTAAAACCAGCTTGAACATCAGGGAGTTCATGGTTCACATATTGCTGAAGCCTGGCTTGGAGAATTTTGAGCATTACTTTAATAGTGAGTGAGATGAGTGCAATTGTGCGGTAGTTTGAGCATTCTTTGGCATTGGCTTTCTTTGTTTTTCCATGGACCACATCAAAAGCAAATCAGAAAGAGGAAGAGGGGAGTGGTCAGGGGATTTCATTTCCTGACTTTCCCTCTGTAAGATGATCTTCAGCTGGCTGGGTACCTCTACCGAGTGTCAATGCTTCTCCCAAAGCAGCCATCTCTACAAGAACAGTCTCCTTTCAGGCTTAATATGCTCCCTCCTCTAACCTCTTCATGCCTAGAAGTAGTAACCACTATCAACAGTTACTACTTCAACTGTTATGAACAGTCATTATCCTACCTCTTGTGGTTTTCCCTCCCACACTTCTACAGATTTACAAAGAGTCCCTCTCAAATAATTTGAAAAGCACACTTCTATGTTTTTGGTGAAAAGTGATCCCAGGAAACAGCTGCCTGAAATGTTGATTTTGCTGTTGTTCAGTCATTCAGTCCTGTCTGACTCTTTGCAATCCCATGGACTGTAGCATGCCAGGCTTCCCTGTCCTTCATTATTTTCTGGAGTTTGCTCAAACTCATGTCCACTGAGTCAGTGATGCCATCCATCTGTCTCATCCTCTGTCACCCCCTTTCCCTCCTGCCAATTTTTCTCAGCATCAGGGTCTTTCCCAATTATTAGTTGGCTCTTCGTATCAGGTGGCCGAAGTATTGGAGCTTCAGCTTCTGCATCAGTCCTTCCAATAAATATTCAAGGTTGATTTCCTTTAGGATTAACCGGTTTGATCTCCCTGCTCTCTAAGGGACTCTCAAGAGTATTCTCTAGCAGCAGAGTTTGAAAGTATTGATTCTTCAGTACTCAGCCTTCTTTATGGTCCAACCTCACATCTGTTCATGACTACTGGAAAAACCATAGCTTTGACTATATGGACCTTTGTCTGCAAAGTGCTGTCTCTGCTTCTAAATATGCTAAGTTTATCACAGCTTTTCTTTGAAATGAGATTGAGATTACTCTAGAAACTCAGGAATAATCTCCACAGTGAGAGAAAATGGGGCCAAAGGTAATGCGTTTAACGTTATAAAGATTAATGATTATACAAATCAGATGAAGGGCAAACTGGGAGATAATGTGGTGTGATACATAATTTTATGGAAATTAACCAGAATCACAGGGTATCCAGATATTTGGTTTAAAATTATTCTGGGTGTGCCTGTGAGGGTGCTTCTGGGTGGGATTAACATTTGAATCAACAAACTGAATAAAGCAGATTACCCTCCCCAGCGTAGGTGAAGTGAAGTGAAAGTTGCTCAGTCGTGTCTAACTCTTTGCAACCCCATGGACTATAGGTACAGTCTGTGGAATTCTCTAGGCCAGCATATTGGATGAGTAGCCTTTCCCTTCTCCAGGGGATCTTCCCAACCCAGGGATCGAGGGATCAAACCCAGGTCTCCCGCAATGCAGGTGGATTCTTTACCAGCTGAGCCACAAGGGAAGCCCAAGAATATTGGAGTAGGTAGTCTATCCCATTTCCAACAGATTTTCCTGACCCAGGAATTGAACCGGGGTCTCCTGCACTGCAGGCAGATTCTTTACCAGCTGAGCTATCAGGGAAGCCCCTATAGGGCAATGTAGGTGGGCCTCATCCAATCCATTGAAGGCCTCAATAGAATAAAAACGCAGAGCTAGGGAGAGTATCTTCTCTCTGCCAGTCCTCAAGCCAGAACATCAGCCTTCTCCTGCCTCCAGACTCCGACTGAAATTCACACCATCAGCTCTCCCAGTTCTCAAATGTGTGGACTTGGACTGAAACTATACCATCAGCTCTTCTGGGTCTCCAGCTTGCTAAATGCACATCTTGGGACTTCTTGGCCTTCTTAACCACATAAGTCAATTCCCTATTATCCATCTATCTATCTATTTCTCCTGTTGGTTTTGTTTCTCTAAAGAATCCAGATTAATACAAATGGCTATGGAACTTAACTGCCATGAAAAAAAAAAAAAGGTGATTGTAAAATTGTGGACTTATCTGACTTCCTAGAGAGTACATAGGAAGGGAAAAGAAAAGCTATGAACATATCTTTGCTGCTGGCAATAAAAATGTAACAGCAGTATTTACCCTATAAATACCCACAGCCTCAGCACCGCACCCCACCAACACACACACACATGGAAAAACTATACATTTTCAGACACAGGACAACAGGAAGGAAGCCCACAATCCTTGAAAGAAGGGAAAGCAGAAGATGAGCCCTACAACTGCCCTAGTTTACTGCTCTTGAAGTAGTTTTCAGACTGTGGCACAGGAAGAGGGAATTCAAACAAAGCCCAGTAACATGATGAATTGAGAAAAAAATAATCAGAGTTAAGTGAAGCAAAGGCAGCAAGAATTTATGGGGCAGAATATCAGAGAGGAGGAAGCAACACAGAGAACTCCAGAGAACTGCACAGGGGACCTGAGGAGTCGCTGTTGAGTATTCATCTGCACACGAGTAAGAGGAAATTCCCTGGGACCAAGGGAAGAATCAGCAGAAAGCTGCAAACTGTACTATTTCCCAAGATCGCATATGGCTGGGAACATTTACTATGTTCCCACCAGACAGAGAGGAAAGATTTACCAGTACACGGTAAAGTCCTCTGGAAGTAATCACAGTAGTATTGGGGTAAATTAGCCCTGGACTGAAGTCTGTTCTGGACCCACTCTAAGTTTAAAAGTTATCCTCAAAGAATCAAACTGATTCCAAATAACTTAATTATATATAACAGGAACTGGCAAGCTTTTTTCATAAAGAATCAGACAGTAAATATTTTAGTCTCTTTTATATGGTTGGACCTCTTGAACTGGGCAATGTGTATCAAGATATCCATGACAACTGAAACTATTTTCCTAAAACCATTCCCATTTATTGTAGAAATAAACTAAGGCTTGGAGAATTTAAGTTAACTTGCTCAAAGTAAATGAAGGTAATAACATAGCCTGCAGTCAAGATCTGACTCCAAGTCTCTCAAACTGTGAAATCCATGGTAACAATTCTGTATTACTACCTCCCTTGTAATAAGCCTTTTGCTATCCCAGTCTAACAGACAAATTTCATCACAGCATGAAAGTTGCTCAGTGGTGTCCGACTCTTTGCAATTCCATGGACTATACAGTCCATGGAATTCTCCTGGCCAGAATACTGGAGTGGGTAGCCATTCCCTTCTCCAGGAGATCTTCCCAACCCAGGGATCAAGCCCAGTTCTCCCACATTGCAGGTAGATTCTTTACCAGCTGAGCCAACAGGGAAGCCCAAGAATACTGCAGTGAGTAGCCTATCCCTTTTCCAGCAAGTCTTCCCAACCCAGGAATCGAACCAGGATCTTCTGCATTGCAGGCAGATTCTTTACCAATTGATGCTATCATCTTAATTGATGCATCCTCTGTCACTATCAACTACTTGTAATAACAGTGAAAGGCAGTGAGCATTTACTGGGAACCTTGAAATTTATTTTTTTACTTATGTTTTATACAGCCTTCAAAGTTGTAGCCCTTGCCCATGGGCAGTAAATGGTGACATCAGAAATGGGGGTTGGATTAGTGAGATCCCAAAGCCTAATACCTTTCCACCACAGCACACTGTTTTAACAGCAGCACAAATCACAGGCCTCAGAGTGGTCCAAAATTGAGAAGTGTAAGAAAAACTATGTCCAAAACCACAGAAAGGGATGAAGGAATGCAAGGGGGAAACTGAATGGCTATTTGGGAGGGGAAAAGCTTCACTGTGAAGTATGATGTATTCTCTGTGCTTCTTGGCTCATTATCATTTCCATTTCCATTAAGGTCCAGTTTAATTCTATCAAATTCACAAAGGCATTTTCTACTTCTCCTTGCCCTCTCTACTCTCCTATATTCTCCAAAGTAATCATGTAATAGCATAGAATACATTATATTGCTATTTCTGAGTGTATATTAATCAGATTACAAGCAGCTTTGAGGACATCTTTTGTATCTTATAGTCTATATTCCAACATGACTGCAGTGTCTGTGTTGATAAAGATCATATTCAAGTATTATCTTTTGAAAAATTAATTAGAAATTTAAAAAAAAATAGGTTATCAACTCCAGGTACCTTAATGCCAAAATAGTAAACAAAATAAATGGAGAGAAAAGTCCCAGTGCAACTCTACAGGACTTCTTTACAAAGAGCCACCTTTAAATAATATTTCCAGACTTCCGACACAAACTAATTCATTTGCAAAGCACTTGCTTCCACATTACTTCTTTAAAAAAGGAAGAAAAAAAATGCGGTCAATAATTTCCTGAAATCCATAACAAGCATTACTAAACCAGAAACCAAGAATTCTGACTTCTGGTTGAAGAATGTCCTACTAAACAAGTAGTTCTCCAAGTACACTTTCTGGTCCTCCAGAGATCTCAAAAAACCTTTCAGATGATCCAAGAGGGTAAGACTATTTTCTTAAAAGTAGTAAGATATCATTTGGCCTTCCACTTAGTCAACTTTTGCACTGATGGTCAAAAGCAGTGATGGGTACTAAAACTAACGATGCCTTAGCACAAATCAAGGCACTTGCACCAAATGTACTAGCAGTCATCAGACTCTCCACCACCATGAACTGCAGTAAAAATAAAGGCCAGCTCTGGATGAAGTAGTGAAATTTACTTATTAAATCTTGACCCTTGAGTACACATCTTTTTAAAATTCTGTGTTACAACACAGAAAATACATATAAAGCATCTCTGCAGCACACAATTACAATCCTCAAGGGAAAGCACTTGTGTAATTGTTTGAGCTATCAGCTAACTGGCTGTATTTTTCATGGACCACCATTTTTACTTGAAAGACAAACTTGAAGACCACACAGAGGACAAACCTGTGCTTGCCAAGGGGAAAAAGGGTAGGGTAGGAAGGAATGGAAATCCGGATTAACAAACTACCATATATAGAACTGATAAACAGCAAGGTCCCACTGTCAAGCACAAGGAACTATATTCAATATCCTGTGGAAAAACCATAATGGAAAAGTGTATATGTATACACACACACGCACACACACACACACAAATGTATCTGAGTCACTTTGATGTACAGCAGAAACACAAACATTATAAATCAACTATACTTCAATAACATAAATTTTAAAAATGAAACTACTACTTGTCAAATTTTGGTGTAGCATCAAAGAAAACTGACACTTATTTGAAATAACTACTAAAATATTATTGTATTTTTCTAACTACATGTCTGTGTGAGGCTGGAATTTCCTCACATATTTCAGCTGAAATATTGCAACAGACAGAACGAAAAGCTACTTATGAAAGTCAAGCAGTTTTCTATTAGGTCAGACATATAAATGATTTACAAGAGTATAAAACAATGCCACTTTTCTCACTGATTTTTTACTTCAGAAAGTACTTTTCATTAATATGTTATTTATGTTAATAAGTATGAGCTTGATGTTATTTTTAATGAATAAAGTTTTTTCCTAATTTCTCAGTCTTAACTCTAAGTTGATAAATATCAGCAAATATAACCTCCTGTGTAGCTCAGCTGGTAAAGAATCCACCTGCAATGCAGGAGACCCCAGTTTAATTGCTGGGTCAGGAAGATCCCCTGGAGAAGGGATAGGCTACCCACTCCAGTATTCTTGGGCTTCCCTGNATAACCTCCTGTGTAGCTCAGCTGGTAAAGAATCCACCTGCAATGCAGGAGACCCCAGTTTAATTGCTGGGTCAGGAAGATCCCCTGGAGAAGGGATAGGCTACCCACTCCAGTATTCTTGGGCTTCCCTGGTGGCTCAGATGGTAAAGAATCTGCCTGCCATGCAGGCGACCTGGATTCAATCCCTGGGAGTTGGGAAGATTCCACTGGAGGAGGGCATGGCAACCCACTTCAGTGTTTTTGCCTGGAGAATCCCCATGGACAGAAGAGCATGGCAGGCTACAGGCCGTGGGGTCGCAAAGAATTGGACATGACTGAGCGACTAAGCACAGCACACACATCAGCAAAAGCTGTGTGGCATCCTCAATCATTTTTAAGAGCATAAAAGGCCCCACAGACCAGAAAGTTTGAGAGCTACTATACTGTGTGCTGTGCGTTGTGCTTAGTCGCTCAGTCATGTCCGACTCTTTGTGACCAACACTCAGAAGAATATAAAGATAAGTAAACAGTTTATAATCTAAATATTAAAAATGAAAAAATACAAATTTGTGAGAAAAGAAAATCTCACTTCACGTCTGGTCACACCCAGGGTTGGGGTGTAAGCAGATGCTGCTGCTGTTACTGCTAAGTCACTTCAGTCATGTCCGACTCTGTGACACTCCATAGACGGAAGCCCACCAGGCTCCCCTGTCTCCGGGATTCTCTAGGCAAGAACACTGGAGTGGGTTGCCATTTCCTTCTCCAATGCATGAAAGTGAAAAGTGAAAGGGAAGTCGTTCAGTCGTGTCTGATTCTTAGCGACCCCATGGACTGCAGCCTACCAGGCTCCTCCATCCATGGGATTTTCCAGGCAAGAGTACTGGAGTGGGTGCCATTGCCTTCTCCGAAGGAGATGATTATCGTTTATTTTGGAGGAAACGGATAGATAAGAGGAAAAGCCAACTCTAGGATAAAATTATAGATTCTCCAGAAAAATTCTCAACTCCCCACAGCCCTCAGTTATAACTACCATTTCCTATCTCTGCTTGGAATTACAAAGAAACAGAAGTGGGTAGAGAGGAAAGAGAAACGACCCAGAAATGAGACTAGCCTCAGGTACATTCTAAACAAGGGCTGTATTGGGGTGGAGATAGAAAGTAGTAGTTGACATTGTGATTTATAAGTGAAACATCCCATACATACTGCTCATGACAGAACATATCACCCATAGTCCCAATGGCCATTTTTAACACTGAAATTTAAAAATAAATATAATCTTTCCATTATTTGTTTTCAATATGCCCAAGTCTTTTGCTCTTTCAAGCCTTATCAGAATCCAGGGCTGGCTGTATGTACTACATCACAGGAAGATTAGAAGGTCCTCTCCATCTCCATGATTCTCTGTTCATATCTCTTCGTATGTTACATTGTGTGTTGACATTTCCCATCTCTCCCACTGTAAGCTTCTCAAGGACAGAGTTTACATCTTACTCATCTTTTTCCGCTGGAGCACAGCACAGTACCATTATAGTCATGCTCAGTTTCCAGATGATTTATTTCCCAGAGGCCAAATGTAAATATTTTATAAAGTACATTTCTTCAAGAAGCACAACACAAGTTGTGCACATTTACAAAACAGTAGTTTCATAAACTGAAAACAGAAATATTATCAAATTTAAAATACATAATTTTTAATTCTTATCTAATTTCAGTCCAGTTCAGTTGCTCAGTCTTGTCCGACTCTTTGCGACCCCATGAACTGCAGCACGCCAGGCCTCCCTGTCCATCCCCCACTCTCAGAGTTCACCCAAACTCATGTCCATCGAGTCGGTGATGCCACCCAGCCATCGCATCCTCTGTCGTCCCCTTCTCGTCCTGCCCCCAATCCCTCCCAGCATCAGAGTCTTTTCTGATGAGTCAATTCTTCGCATGAGGTGGCCAAAGTATCGGAGTTTCAGCTTTAGCATCAGTCCTTCCAAAGAAATCCCAGGACTGATCTCCTTGCCTCTCTAAAAATGCTGACCCCATGCAACCCCATGGACTTGAAACCCATGGACTGTCGCCTACCAGGCTCCTCCGTCCATGGGATTTTCTAGGCAAGAGTACTGGAGTAGGTTGCCATTTCTGTCTCCAGGGGAACTTCCTGACCCAGTGACTGAACCTACGCCTCCCACACTGCAGGCAGATGCTTTACCTTCTGAGCCACCAGGGAAGCCCCAAAATATTGCCCACTTTACCCTAAAGCTCCCCCTCAGCTTCCAGGATGCCATTTCTTCCTGGCTGATTCTTGGCTCTCTGGTCGCTCCTTCTCAGTCTTTCTCTGATCACCTTAGGTTATTTCCCCAAAATTCTATTCTCACTCCATACAGTACTCCAATCTCTGAAATTCTTTTGGGTTACATTATCTAAATCAGGAATTCTCAACTCCAGCAGAAGTGACATTTCGGACCAGATAATAATTTACTGACTTCCCTAGTGGTTCTGTTGATAAAGAATTTGCCTGCAATGCAGGAGACCCAGATTCAATGTCATCCCCTGGAGAAGGAAACAGCAACCCACTCTGGTATTCTAGCCTGGAGAATTCCATGGACAGAGGAGCCTGGTGGGCTACAGTCCATGGCATCACAAGAGTCAGACACAACTTAGTGACTAAACCACCACCAATAATTTATTATTATTGTGCCTTGTGCATTACAGGGTATGTGCATTGCAGGATATCTAGCAGCATCTCTGGTGTCTACCCACTAAATTCCCCCCAGTTATGACAATCAAAAACATCTCTAGTCATTTTTGACAGCACATTTTCATATTGGCTCTCCCTCCTTTTCCCCTTCCTCAGTCCAGTTTTACTCCCTAATAAATTATTAGTGTGCAGGGCTCTGCTTTCTGGGGAACCCAGTTTTACCAAGAAAAGTCTGTGGTTTGTATATTGCAAGGGAGATCCCAAAGCCCATCAAACTGCAAGCTGCTATTTCTGCTTTCTTTTCCTCAACTGAAATAACTCAGTGATGGCAGAATAAAATCAAAACTTACTGTCACTGCTTCCTCACTCACCATGTCTCCAAACCTATTACAAATAACAGGTTCCAGAATAAACAGTCTCAAATAACATCTTTATACTAATACATTCACATAATAATCTTTGTCCATGTACTGTTTTAGCCTGGCAATGAAGACAGTCTGAGGAAAAGCAGGATGATGCATGCTGAGGTTCCAGTTCCTCTTCTTTTCCCAGGCTGTTCTGTCTCAGAGCAGGGACTGTGAACTCTGTCCTTTTCATCATGGCCCAAATTCAGGCCCCACAATCCTCTACCCCTTATAGCTAACCAGAGCTATACTCAACATTGTAAAGCTAAAATATGAGGCAAGAGTGGCACTGTCCTACCCAAAGAAACACTGTGAACAACCATTTCACTTCATGTAACATAATTCTCAAATGTCAAATTACTAACCATATAGGTTATTTCTCTTTTCCTAAAAAAGGAAAAAAGTGGTGTAAGAATCATTCATCTACCACAAACACTAATGGCTAAGAAAATACCTTAAAACAGTCTGCATTATTCATTAAAAAATATATATATTTTATGATTGCAAATCAAGTTACTGATATACCCAAAGTAGAAAATAAAGTATGTATCTAATGTACAAGAAATTTAACAGAAAACTTCTTCTTTTATTCAACTAAGATTGACTGAGCACCTACTATATAACCAAGTGTAAGTGAAACTAAGCCAGAAAGCCTCCGCTCTGGGGATATTCTACTGTCCGGCAGAGGAGACTGAAAACAATAAGCAGATGACTTACCCTTGTAATTGCAGTAAGGAGAGTGAGTAGTGAGAGAAGGAATCACAGAAGAAGAAAATCATTAAAACTGAGACTTGAGAGTAGAAATTAGTTGTGGAGGAGGGGTGAAGACACTAGAAATGTAAGGTGTCTCAGGCAGAGAGAATATACTATGTGAAGGTCCTCAGCACTTCTGTGCTGGAATTTTTGAGAAACAAAGGCCACTGAGACTGGTATTTGCCAAATAACAGAACAAGGTTATTGGAACTGAGGCAATAGAAGTAAATAGAAGGCAGGGACCAAATCATCAGTTCAGTTCAGTCGCTCAGTCGTGTCCGACTCTTTGCGACCCCATGAATCGCAGCATGGCAGGCCTCCATGCTCATCACCATCTCTCGGAGTTCACTCAGACTCCCATCCCTCGAGTCCGAGATGCCATCCAGCCATCTCATTCTCNCCTCTTTGCGACCCCATGAATCGCAGCACGCCGGGCCTCCCTGTTCATCACCATCTCCCGGAGTTCACTCAGACTCACGTCCATCGAGTCCGTGATGCCATCCATCCATCTCATCTTCTCTGTCATCCCCTTCTCCTCCTGCCCCCAATCCCTCCCAGCATCAGAGTCTTTTCCAATGAATCAACTCTTCGCATGAGGTGGCCAAAGTACTGGAGTTTCAGCTTTAGCATCATTCTTTCCAAAGAAATCCCAGGGTTGATCTCCTTCAGAATGGACTGGTTGGATCTCCTTGCAGTCCAAGGGACTCTCAAGAGTCTTCTCCAACACCACAGTTTATTAGATTTAGGGGTTTGTTTATGCTCTTTTTCCAACTAGAAATTTAGCTCCATGAGCTTAGATTCTTGTCTGTCTTGTTCATCATGTGTCACCTGTACCTAGAACAGTGCCAGACACGGTCTAGGCTCTTGCATTTTATTTTATGGATGGATGACTGAGTAGATAGATCAATGGGTGAATGGATGGATGGATAGATGGATTGGTGGAATGGTGGATAGATGGATGGATGGATGATGGATAGTTGGATGGATGGATAGATAGATGGGTGGATAGGTGGATGGATAGATGGGTGGATGGATGGATGGGTGGATAGATGGGTGGATGGATGGATAGATGGGTGGGTGGATGGATGGGTGGATAGATCGGTGGATGGATAGATGAATGAATGGATGGGTGGATGGATAGATGGATGGATGGACGGGTGGATGGATGGATAGATGGGTGGGTGGATGGATGGGTGGATAGATCGGTGGGTGGATGGATGAGTGGATAGATTGGTGGATGGATAGATGGATGGGTGGGTGGGTGGATGGATAGATGGGTGGATGGATAGATGGATGGATATCCACATTCACACAGTAATATGCCTGAAGGGCAAAACACAGAATACATCAAAATCTCTTGCATCTGAATAAAACTTTATTTTTTCCCTAAATCCCATTCACATTTGTACTTCCAGACACCACTGGGGAGGTAAGGGTAGATGTTTGTACTCAGAATTTTCAGTCTCTGGGAGGAGACACACTATCCAAAGGCTGGCTGAACCTGCTACTTTCCTTGGGTGACATCCGCAGATTCATTCCCTCCTCCTGAGATGTTTGCAGGAGAAATCTCTGTAGCCCAAGGGTGCTAGGGGGTTCCTCTGGTCTTGGATGAGCTGGGGAGGCTGCAGCAAGATTGATAAGGCTGATTCTGGTGGGTAGGGAGGACCCTCTGCAGAAGCTGGAGATCAGAGACTGTCTTGTTTTATCAGGCAAAGCTTTAAAAGGACACAGGACATGAGTGACTTTGGCTTCTGGGGTCTTCTCTCCCTTCCCTTCCTGCAGGAATGTGACCAGTCATTTTGAAGTGACTCTCTCTATCATCTTCCTTCCTTGCAGGATGCATTCTTTTTTTTTTTTTTTTGAGCTCAGAACTCCTCAAATGTTGTTTTTCAAGTTTTAGTCTGCCCGGGGAACATGCAGTAACATTTGCTCTGTTTCTGAGTTGGCTGTATTCACACCTGGTCCATTCAAGCTCCAAACCTGGGCGTTTCTTAAGGCCAAAGCCAGGTCTGAGGCACCCACATGGTCCATTAGCTATGTGGCTAGATGCTGAGGCTACATATTCGCTGAGGATACCCAGACCGTGGGGGCAAGAGTGATCAGACTCAGGATCAGGTCCAGCCAGAAGCAAGTAGATGTGAACTGACCTTGAATGAGAATTTGCATTATCTCACTAATTCTCTCAACAATCCTGCAAGGGAAATACTAAGAGCACTCTCACTTCATAGATGAGAAAACTGAAGCTCTGACCACACTGCCAGGATGTGGTGGAGCCTGGATCCCCTCCAGGCTTGTCTGACGACAATGCCAGTGCTCTCTCCTCTAGATCAGGTGCCTGTGGTTCATATATATGTTTCTGGAACAACGGGCAGGGATCACTAACAGATTGAAAGGAAGGACAAAAGCTCTCAAGGTTCTGGTCAAAGCAAGTTGTTGCATATTCCAGGGCATGACCTCCAGGGGGCTCTCTTGTAATAGTGCAGTTTCCTTACAGTGCCTCACTCCAGAGTCAAGGGAGGGCAGGGTAGGCTGCCAGGAAGAGCTAACCGGGGCTTCAGGCCCACTGTAGACAGAGGACAGTTTTGTTTGTTTTTTTAATTACTCAGAAAGTGTGTTTGTTTATAGATTTTAGAAAACCAGGAGCAGAGCGCTTTAGAGTTCTGGGCAATCATGTTTTATCCTCGTTTGTCCTGTCATTGGCAGAGTAGCAGAGAAAACTGTGTTAAACCTAGCTCGTGATTGCTGTTGATTAGTGGCTAAGTCAAATCAGGCTCTTTTGAGATCCCATGAACTGAAGCCCGCCAGGCTCCTCTGTCCATGTGATTTTACAGGCAACAGTACTGGAGTGGGTTGCCATTTCCTTCTCCACAGAGGACAGTTTTGAACCTTAGATGTCGCTTCATTTCAGGGGCACCCTAACCCGGCAGTCCCCCAACACTTGTGGCCCTAAGGACTGGTTTCCTGGAAGACAATTCTTCCACGGACCGGGAGTGGGGGGAATGGTTTCAGATGATTCAAGCACCTTCCATTGACCGCATCACCACCTCAGTCAGCTCCCTCTCAGAACATCAGGCGTTAGAATCGTAAAAAGAGGGCGCATGTGCGGTTCGTGGCCAGCGCACTAGGGTTCGCACTCCTACGAAAATCTAACCTCGCCACGGACCTGACAGGAGGCGGGGCTGANAGATGATTCAAGCACCTTCCATTGACCGCATCACCACCTCAGTCAGCTCCCACTTAGAACATCAGGCGTTAGAATCGTAAAAAGAGGGCGCATGTGCGGTTCGTGGCCAGCGCACTAGGGTTCGCACTCCTACGAAAATCTAACCTCGCCACGGACCTGACAGGAGGCGGGGCTGAGGCAGTAACGTGAGCGCTGGGAACTGGCTATAAATATAGCCACAGTTTCTCTCACTCGCCCCGCTCTCACCTCCTGTTCTGCAGCCAGGGTCCTAACAGGCCGCGGACTGGTACTGGTCATGGCCCGGGGTTGGGGGCCCCTGCCCTAACTAACCTCTGTTTCCTCCACGCTACTCCTCCCACCAATCCCTGCCCCCAAGCATCCCTCACGAGCGCACCGAGGTGACGAAGCCCCTCCGTTCTGACCACGTCTGGCCTACGGTGTGGTCTCCAGCAGGCTCCTGTGGAAGGAATGCACCAGTAAAGGGGTGTTCCAGAGCCCCCTCCACTACCTCAGGAGGCAAACCCCAGGTTGGACCCAGAGGAGATCCTGGGTCAGGACCTGGGGGGAGCCTGGAGTTGATGGGGAAGGAGTATCTGAGGGAGGAACCAGGAGGCAGCTGCAAATGGTCAGAGAAGAGTGGGGCCCGATAGCAGGGGGGACCTTGGCCATGGAGCTGAGGGTCAGCTGGGGCCACAGGGCTGCCTGATTCTGCCCACAATGGCATCCACCTGTCAGGACTCTCAGAGCTGCCCAGGTGGGCTACCTGGAACTTACCTGAGGAGAGGTTGTAACAGGGTCAACCCCATAGGCAGAGGCCAGTGTCAAAGGTCAGCCAGACATCTTGGGGCCAGTGGGGGGACTAGGGCATTTCCAGGGCCTGGGATCCCAGGGCTCAGCCACCAACTCCCCTTAACAAGTTCAGATCTTGGTGAGAGCCACCCACTGCCCACTCCCTTTCCTCCCCGCCACACACCTGAGCTCAGGTCCCAGGGCATAGCAGATGGAGGTGGGAGAGAAGCCATTGAAAGTGGAGCTCATGACAGACGTGTAGGCGCCCATGAACGGGAAGACCAGCCAGTCGCCCACATCCAGCTCTGGCAGCTGCACCTCCTTCAAGAAGAGCTTGTCAAAGGCATCACACGTGGGGCCAAAGAGGGTGCAGGGGAAGAGCGGCAGCTTGGGGCTGAGCTCCTGCAGGGACACGGGGGTGGGGAATCAGAGAAGACCCCACACACACACCCCTACTCATCAAGCAGCGCATGCCCCAGGGCACCAGCAGAAAGGACTCTGCCATCCACCCACACTGCCCAATTCCTGAGTGGTCTCTGTGTGCCAGGCATTGCTCTTAATCCGCCCTCACGGAGCTTATGCTCTAGAGACTGACTCTAGCCCTGCCAATTCACAAGTGCAGACACAGATGGGACCTCAGCTTTCCCATCTGTAAAGTGGGAAGATTTTATTTAATAATCACTCAAAATACTGGGCCTCAAACCTAGCTTCATTGAAAGTGCTTGAGGAGTTTTCACAGAGGATCATGCCAGGGTCCCAACCCATGAGAAATTCCAATATCAGTGGTCTGGGACCTGGTCCAGGTAGAGAAGTAATAAAACTTCCCAGTTGATTCTAATGTGAAGCAAAGTTTGAGAATCTCTACTTCCTAAGTCTCCTGAATCTCCAAGATTCAAGGTCTCCAGAACAACAAACAGACAGAAAGACAGACAGCCAAAGAGAAGCAGACACCCCTCCACAGACCCATGGACCTAGACACCTGTCTTCCTGCATAGGTGTGAATCGCCAGGCCCACACAGAAGTGCACATGCCAATACGCACAGACACACTTGTGCATCCTGAGACATGCAGAGGGCCACCAATAATCTGAGACCCTTCGCCTCTCCCACTGGTAGCAGGGAATCCTGCCCAAGGGGGGCTGGACCAGGTGGTCTCAAGTTCTAGGAGGTGCCAGAGCCATGAAACCTTCTCCTTACCTTCACCACAATGGGCATCCTGGGTTCAGACTCCCTGGGAAAGACGCGGAATGTGCCATAGTGGCCATCATTGAGATAGTACAGCAGCTTCCGGCGGCCTCCTGAGGGCGGGCAGAGGGCAGCACTGAGCTGTGCTCCACCAGGGCTGACCCTCAGCACCCGAGCCCAGCACCTGTGGGGCAGCCCTGACCCTCTGCCCAGCGCTGGATAACCCCTGTTCCCTGCTCCAGGAGTCTTCTTGGAGCCCATGGACAGTTGGGGCCTGCCCTCTGCACTCCCATTGCCCCTCCGCCTCCGCCCGCCACCTTTCAGTGTCCCCTCTTCTCCTCTTCATCTTCCTCTTCCAAATAAGAATAATCTAACTGGACTTCCTTAGTGGTCCAATGGTTAAGAATCCACCTGCCGATTCAGGGAATACAGGTTCGATTCCCGGTCTGGGAAGAGCCCACGTGCCGTGGAGCAACGAAGCCTGTGTGCCACGACTAAAGCCTGCGGCAGGGCCTGCGAGCCGCAGCAACAGGAGCCCTGTGCCTACAGCCCGTGCTCCAGAGCCGGAGAGGCCCCCGCAACGAGAAGCTGGGGCACCACAGCTAGAGAACAGCCCCACGTGCCAAAGCTAGAGAGAGCCTGCATGCAGCAACGAAGACCCAGCACAGCCAATAAATAAACAAGAGAACAATCTAACATACCATATAACTCAGGCATTGTTCTCAGTTCCCTACATGTATTCAGCTATTTAATCCTGACTACACTCTGAGTGGGTTCAGTGAGCCCTGCTTTGCGGTTGAGAAAACAGTCTTGTCAGCGGTCATGTAGGAGACTGTGGCAGGGCTGGGATTTGCCCCCAGATCCCAGGCCTCATGTTCTCTGCCCTCCCCTTAGACCAGGTGCGCTGGGCACCTGCTGCATGAGTCAAACTGGGAGCAAACGGTCTTTTCTTGACTTGATTCCATCATGCTTGGTCCTTAATGATGTGCTAATTCATCAATTTCCTGTCTAAACTACATTTTCTCATTTTGTATATTCTTTTTCTTCCCCTATATTCTTGATGCTCCAGCATCTGGGGCCGTGCTGACCCCAGCTCCTCCCCAGGCTGGTTAATTTCTAGAGACAGCAAATAGCTGCCTTGCAAGTATGCCTTGCCTGTGCAAGCCAACCAATCCAGTGTCCATACTACAAACCACCTCCGGGATGGAACTCACAGAACTTGAAGCACTACCTCTGGCCTAATCTTCCTAGGGCAGTCCTTACCCCCAACAACTCACTGAAATTACTCAAACTAGCCAATCCCAAACCTGAAAGTCCAACTCACCCTGATTCACCCATTCTGTTCCTCGAAAACCACAACAGAGGCTCTAACCAGTCTTCCCCTGTGTCCTTCTGCTTCCTGACCCATCCTGTCCTTCCCCTTGTGGCCCTGAGTGGCCTGCCTCGCCTCTGGGTTCTCCAGAGGAAGCTTTATGTCAGTTATTTCCAGGTCTTACACAAACTGATTAAAACACATCCCAGGTATTATCACTCTGCTTATTTAACTTATATGTAGAGTACATCATGTGAAATGCTGGGCTAGATGAAGGTCAAGCTGGAATCAACATTACTAGAAATATCAACAACCTCAGATATATAGATGATACCACTCTAATGACAGAAAGTGAAGAGGAACTAAAGAGCCTCTTGATGAGGATGAGAGAGGAAAGTGAAAAAGCTGTCTTGGAACTCAACTTTCTGGGGAGGGAGGTGATAGGCAGTTTCAAGAGAGAGGGGACATATTCTTTACTACTGGATTCCTTGGTAGCTCAATCAGTAAAGAATCTGCCTGTAGTGCAAGAGACCAGGGTTCAATCCTTGGGTTGGGACAATCCCCTGGAGAAGGAAATGGCAACCCACTCCAGTATCCTTGCTTGAAAAATCCCATGGACAGAAGGGCCTAGTGGGCTACAGTCCATGGGGTTGTAAAGAGTCGGGCATGACTGAGTAACTAACACAACATGGCTGATTCGTGTTGATGTTTGGCAGAAACAAACACAATTCTATAAAGCAATTATCCTTCAATTAAAAAAATAAAGCTCAATATTAAAAGAAACAAAGATGGTCCCATCTCTTCATGGCAAATAGATGGGGGAAAAGTGGAAACAGTGACAGATTTTCTTTTCTTGGGGCTCCAAAATCACTGCAGATGGTGACTGCAGCCATGAAATTAAAAGATGCTTGCTCCTTGGAAGAAAAGCTATGACAAACCTAGACAGCGTATTAAAAAGAAGAGACGTCTCTTTGCCAACCAAGGACCATATCTCTTTGCCAACCAAGGACCATATAGCCAAAGCTGTGGTTTTTCCAGTAGTCATGTGTGGATGTGAGAGTGGGACCATAAAGAAGGCTGGCTGACCGCCAAAGAATTGATGCTTTCCAACTGTGGTGCTGGGGAAGACTCTTGAGGGTCTCTTGGACAGCAAGGAGATCAGACCAGTCAATCCTAAAGACAATCAGCCCTGAATATTCACTGGAAGGACTGAAGCTGAAGCTGCAATACTTTGGCCACATAATGGGAAGAGCCAACTCCTTGGAAAAGACCCTGATGCTGAGAAAAACTGAGGGCAGGATGAGAAAAAGCGGCGACAGAGAATCAGATAGTTGGATAGCATCATCAACTCAATAGATATAAGTTTGAGCAAGCTCTCAGAGACAGTAAAGGACAGGAAAGCCTAGTGTGCTGCCGTCGCAGAATCAGACACACCTTAGCAACTGAACAACAACAAAGTACATTTAAAAACATTGCCCTACTCTGACAAGTATGGGGTACAGCACAATTGCCACCTCCCTTCATCTAAACTCTCTGCCTCTATTGATGTTGCCAGTGTAAGTGTGCGATAGCTTTCTCTCCAGCACCATCATACTTCTGATGCATATTGAACTAGTGGTCATCTATGACCCCCAGACCCTTTGGACAGGACCTACTACCAAGGCAGTGTCTTCACAACCGCTCTTCATCTGTTCTTAGAATATTGCTTTCTGGAATCTAAACTCAGGATTTTGTACTGATTTCTGTTAGCATTTGAAGCATTTCATAATATTTGGGCATTTAGATGCCCGGATTCTTCTGAATACTGATTTTCTGCCCTCCCTGCTGACCTCGATGTACTTCCTACCATCCTCTCCCCTCTTTCTTAGTTGCCATCACTGAAGCCACAGCCCCAGTTGTCCCTAAACTACTTAGTCATGAGAGGTAGTCAAGACACCCCTAAGGTCAAGAGCTCAGGTCTGCTTGGCATGTGGTGCAAATCCAAGTGCAAAGGTTCACGTCACTGACTAGCTGTGATGCCTCGGACAAGTTCCTTCCTCTCTGAGCCTCACTATCTCTGCCTGTAAAATGGGAATGACCCCAAATTTCTTCACAGGGTTGTTGAGCAGAAATGAGAGAAAATGCATATCTCACACATGATAGATGTTTAATAATTGGCAACTCTTGTTATTATGGGATTAAACATAATGAGTCCCTAGGGACTTCCCTGGTGGTCCAACGATTAATACTGTGCTTCCACTGAAGGGAGCATGGGTTCAATCCCTGGTTGGGGAGCTGAGATACCACATGCCCCGTGGGGTGGCCAAAAAAACTCAACACACGTATAAAAATTACCCCTTACCATAATAAAGATGCAAATTTTAAAAATAAGCCCTTAATATGATGACTTGAAATCATAGGCTTCCTATCACAATATCCTTTAATCAGACGTTTTGTAAAGAAATGCAATCAGCTGACACAAGTGCCTTGGGATTACAAACCTACAGGCCAATCATTTGTCAAAAGGATAAGGGAGGAGATTAAAGCAACTTATAAATATTTATATGTCAGTTATCATAAAGCAGCAAAGAATAAAAGCACTGAGCCAGTGGGGAAGATCTATTCATCTCTGTCTTATCATGAAATGGAGTTTCTGGTTAGCTCACTTTGTGTGAAAACCAAAAGCTGCAAAAATAACAATCTAAAAGAGCTCCTGCGGTGGTTCACCTCAACTGTCAGAGGTTTACCATTACCCTACAGATGTCACCCTTAACCTTCAGGCCATGACGACAACGGTATCTTCTTATATGTACTGTAAGAATTTGCATTTACTCACTATATTTTTGGCACCGGAGCCTGCACCTGTTAGATAACGCTTGCTGAGTGAATTTAAGGTGCACAGCAGCACGATTTTGTCCATGAACCTCATGGGCTATATTCTGTGACTTTGCCTCCATAAATGCCATATAAATCCATTGGTTACTTAGGAAAAATGAAAACCTTTCATCTTGCTTCTCACCTCCCAGTCTGAGAACAATAAAATAGTGATACTAACATGTTCATTCTCATATCCAATTCAAAGCTTGCTTACTGCTAATTAGGCATTCAGGGGTGGAGCCCAGACCCCCTACCCATCCCCTGCTCTGGGGCCTGGGAATGCCTGGACAGTGGCCTGCCCACCCACCGGGCTCCAGCACAGCCTTCTTGGCAATGATGTTGATAGCGGTCATGCAGACAGATGTTGCATAGAAGCGTCCGGGCTCTGCAATGACCTCGATGCCACTCCCCTCAGGGAAGTCCTGGGCCAGGGCGGCGTTGATCACTCCTGCCACCTGCAGGGACAGACCCACACATGCTCATATATGTACACAGGCCATGCAAGTGTAGTCAGACAAAGACCTCTCAACAAAGACAAACTGCGGTTACATACACGCATGTGACTCACAGTTCCATGACCTCCTCGTACGCAAACAAACACACTCGGTCCCTTGAACCCAAGCTGGAGCACCCGGCTCCCTCTCATCCTCCCCATCACCTCCTCAAACTCAGGGTCGGAGCCTTCCTCTCCGGGGAAGCCCCCTCCGATGTCCAGGAGGCGCATGTCATGCCCAATCCTGCTGCCCATCTCAAACACGCGCCGGCAGTCAGCGATGGCCTTCATGAAGTTATGGGGTGTCTGGCATCTTGAGCCCACATGGAAGCTGAACACACATCAAGTGACATGTAGAGAAACACCCGTGAAAAAGCAAAGGTCAGTAGGAAGAGAGACATGGGCAGAAACACCGAAGCATGATCATCCTCGAGTTGGAGCACTCGAGACTGTGTGGTGGTCACCTCTCTTAGCAGCCCCTTCCAAGTGCCTCATTGCAGGGGCTTCCCTTCTTCTCCCCCTTGGAAGGCATGTGCTCAGAACCCGAATCCCCATGCCTGTGAGGAGGGTCAGGTCGGGTGAGGCCAGAGCAAAAGTTCAGGGGGGTGCCACAGTAATAAATAATCAAGAAAAAGAATATTTCATGTAATCATTGTAAAGAGCAAAACTGGTTTAGAAACATCTATAATGACGAAAATACTAAAATGTAAATAAAGACAAGATTAGTAACAGTAGGGACTTCCCTGGTGGTCCGGGGGTTAAGAATCCACCTTGCAATACAGGGGACCCAGGGTCGACCCCTGATGGGGAACTAAGATTCCACATGCCAGGGAGCAACGAAGCCCGTGCGCTGCAGCTACCAAGTCCACACGCTGCAACTAGAGAGCCCGTGCTCTGAAACCAAAGACCCCACGTGACACAACTGAGGCCCAACAAAGCCAGATTAAATAAACATTAAAAAAAAAAAAGGTGCTTTATATATACATAAGTGGTAACAGTAGTTGAACCCTGAAGCAAAAGGAAAAATGAGAAATGCCAATCTTCTCTTTAAAGTTTTAATACTTTTCTCATCATGATTTTTTTGCATTATTTTTCATTTTTTCAAATATTGTATTCAGTTCAGTTCAGTCGCTAGAATATTATTTAGCTAGAGTACTAACTTTTTTAACATCCCCTTAAATTTTGCACCCAAGACCTTTGCCTCCTTTGCCCCACCCTAATCCCAGATAACATCCAGCTTCTTCGCTAAGAGAGAAGCATCATGAGGCCCAGAAGGGCTTCGGCTGACCAGAGCACAGCCAGGAAGCCAAAGGCTGGAGGTAGACAGTGGAAATTTTGTCAAGAGAACACACTGGTCATAGCAAACACTCTCTTCCAACAACATGAGATGATGCTACACACGGACATCACCAGGTAGTCAATATTGAAACCAGATCGATTACATTCTCTGCAGCTGAAAATGGAGAAGCTCTATGTGTTCAGCAAAAGCAAGACCTGGACCTGGCTATGGCTCAGATCTGAGTTTATAGCAAAATTCAGGCTTAAATTCAAGAAAGCTGGGAAAACCACTAGGCCGTTCAGGTATGACCTAAATCAAATCCCTGATGATTATACAGTAGAAGTGACAAATAGATTCAAGGGATTAGGTCTGATAGACAGAGTGCCTGAAGAACTGTGGACGGAGGTTTGTGACATCATACAGGAGGCAGTAAGAAGACTGCCTCTTCTTAGAAAACAAGAAAAAGAAATACAAAAAGTGATTGTCTGAGGAGGCCTTGCAAATAGTTGAGATAAAAAGAGAAGTGAAAAGCAAGGCAGAAAAGGAAAGATGTACCCAACTGAATGCAGAGTTCCAGAGCATAGCAAGGAAAGAAAAGAAAGCTTTCCTAAGTGAACAATGCAAAGAAACAGAGGAAAACAATAGAATGGAAAAGACTAGAAATCTCTTCAAGAAAATCGGAGACATCAAGGGAACATTTCATACAAGGATGGGCATGATAAAGGACAGAAATAGTTAGGACCTAACAGAAGCAGAACAGATTAAGAGCTGGCAAGAACACACAGAAGAACGATGCCAAAAATGTCTTAGTGCCCCAGATAGCCCCACGATGGTGTGGTCACTTATCCAGGGCCAGACATCCAGGAGGGTGAACTTAAGTGGGCCTTAAGAAGCATTACTATGAACAAAGCTAGTGGAGTTGATGGAATTCCAGCTGAGCTATTTTAAATCATAAAAGATGATGCTATTAAAATTCTGCACTCAACATGCCAGTAAATTTGGAAAATTCAGCAGTGGCCACAGGACTGCAAAAGGTCTGTTTTCATTTCAATCCCAAAGAAGGGCAGTACCAAAGAATGTTTGAGCTACCGCACAGTTGCACTCATTTCACATGCTAGCAAGGCCATGCTCAAATTCCTTCAAGGTAGGCTTCAGCAGTATGTGAGCCAAGAACTTCCAGATGTACAAGCTTGGTTTAGAAAAGGCAGAGGAATTAGAGATCAAACTGTCAACATCTGTTGGATGTAGAGAAAGCAAGGGAATTCAAGGAAAGCATCTACATCTGTTTCATTGACTTTGTTAAAGCCTTTGGCTGTGTGGATCACAACAAAATGGAAAATTCTTCAAGAGATGGGAATACCAGACCACCTTACCTGCCTCCTGAGAAACCTGTAAACAAGTTAAGAAGCAACAGTTAGAACAGGACATGGAAAAATTGACTGGTTCAAAATTGGGAAAGGAGTATGACAAGGTTGTATATTGTCACCCTGCTTATTTAACTTATATGTAGAATACATCATTTGAAATGTTGGACTGGGTGTATCACAAGCTGAAATGAAGATTACCAGAAGAAATATCAACAACCTCAGATTTGTAGATGATACCATTTATTGGCAGTAAATGAAGAGGAACTAAAGAGCCTCTTGATGGGGGTGAAAAGGGAGAGTGAAAAAGCTGGCTTAAAACTCAACATTCAAAAAACTAAGATCATGGTATCCAGTCCCATCACTTCATGGCAAATAGAAGGGGTAAAAGTGGAAGCAGTGACAGACATTATTTTCTTGGGCTCCAAAATCACTTCGAATGGTAACTGCAGCCTTGAAATTAAAAGGTGCTTGCTCCTTGGAAGAAAAGCTATGACAAACCTAGACAGTATATTAAAAAGCAGAGACATCACTTTGCCGACAAAGGTCTGTATGACTAGTCAAAGCTATGGTTTTTCCAGTAGTCATGTGTGGATGTGAGAGTTGGACCATAAAGAAAGCTAAAGAGTTGATGCTTTCAAACTGTGGTGCTCAAGAAGACTCTTAAGAGTCCCTTGGACTGCAAGGATATCAAACCAGTCAATCCTAAAGAAAATAAACCCTGAATTTTCATTGGAAGGATTGATGCTAAAGCTGAAACTCCAATACTTTGGCCACCAGATATGAAGAGCTGACTCCTTAGAAAAGACCCTGATGCTGGGAAAGATTGAAGGCAGGAGAAGGGGGCGACCTGATGAGACGGTTCGATGACAACTGACTCAATGGACATGAATTTGAGCAAACTCCAGGAGATAGTGATGGACAGGGAAGCCTGGTGTGCTGCAGTCCACGGGGTCACAAAAGAGTCAGACACGACCTAGCGACTGAATAACAACAACAATGGACAGTGGAAACCAAGACTCCTGGCTCCTCCTTTCCAGGTGGGAAAGCCAGTGCACTCACCTGGTTCCAACCACAGCCAACCCCAGGTCCCTGGCAGACTTGAGCAGATGTTCACACACCTCCAGCCTGGCCCCAAACTTAGAGCTCAGGGGAAAGAGGCTGCCACTGTCCTGGGTCCACAGCCGGAGGACCAGCCTGGGAGAGGGGTGCAAAGGGTATCAGAATTTCTTAGGCACATGAGCCCCGAAGCCCCCCATCCTACCTCCCACCAGCTTCCCACCCTCTTCTGCCTAGCTCCTCTGGACTGTCCAGCCATGGAGACCCAAAGAGTGAACACATTCACTACCTACAGGCTTCTGTCCAGGCAAGAAAAAGCAGGAAAAGGATAAAATTATAAATACACCTTCCATAGGCCTCCACCTTACAGGATCAGAGATGTTAAATAACTTTCCTAAGATCACACAGCATGTGACAAATGAATCTGCAATGTGATCCCTGGCCTCCCTGACTCCGATACGAGTGTCTTTTCCATAAGGTCAGCTAACAGCAGACCACCTAGTGCTAGACTCTGCCCAGTGTCTATGTGGACACAGGCATTGTTTATTTGGCATCAATGGGCACCAGCGAAGGCATCAGGCCACCGACCCAAATTCTTGTTACTTTGCTGCTTTGGCCTGTGCCAGTCACCACATGAGTCTTCCTTCATCTGATTCCTGCAGCTGGTTCCAACAGCCGGGGTCCCAGGTTTAAGGTCCCTTTCTCCACCTGTCCCTACTTGTTCGCACCCACTCCCTGCTGGTCTCACCTGGCCCCAGGATGATGCTGGGCCACCTTGATTAGCTCCTCCTCGCTGTCAAACACCAGGAGCTTCACCCCGTGGAGGGCAGCAAAGCGGATGTGGGAGACAGGCTTGCAGGGGTTGGCATAGACGATGCGTGAGGGAGCCACTCCCAGGGCCAGCACCTGCTCCAGCTCGCCCTGGCATGGGTGAGAGCCAGCGTGGGGAGCTGCCCTGATGCCCCTCTATTCTTTGGGAATGGGAACCCTGGGTATGAGCAAAAGGGACTGCCCTTGACTGAACCCCTATTGTGCAGTGTGCTGAACATGACTGTGCCCTTTAGGCTTCTAAAATCTTCCAAATGATAAGGCTGTGCTAGGACAGGAACAGCATCTCTGTCTTCAAGCTTTTGCTTCCCCTCATTCGCTTAAGCTGCGTGCCTTAGTCACAGGGACCAGTGGGAGACTGATCCCCCGTAGGGCACACATTTATCCTTTCCCAAACAGTTGAGGACTAGGAGAGTCAGCCCCTGTTGACGAGCTGCAGTCTCGACTCCAGGACCCCGGGCAACTGGCCTTTTTTCCCCAGGAAATGTTGGGCTTGTGAATGAGTCAGCTGGCCCAGGCTCACCTGGCTGGCACAGTCGAAGCTGGTGCCCAGGGCGGCCAGGACACGCAGTATCCAGGGGCTGCTGTTGCACTTCACCGCGTAGAAGGGTGAGACCCGCGGCAGGGCCTGGCGGAAGACCTGGTGGCGGTTGGCCAGCACGCCCAGGTCAGCCACCATGAAAGCATCTTGGCAGTCCTGCCGGGACAGCGAGAGAAAGAGAAGGCTGGGTAGTGCGTTATCTCACGTGATCCTGGAAAGAAGTACTATTGCTGTTGTCGTTTCAGATATGGGGAAAAAAAGGTTCAGAAAGAAGTCACTGGCTCAAGGTCACAGAGAAACTACATGGCTAAGATAGAGTTTGATACCAGTAGTCATGTATGGATGTGAGATTTGGACCATAAATAAGGCTGAGAGCCGAAGAACTGATACTTCTGTGGTGCTGGAGAATACTCTTGAGAGTCCCTTGAACTGCAAGGAGATTAAAGCAGTTAATCCTAAAGGAAATCAACCCTGAATATTTATTGGAAAGACTGATGCTGAAGCCCTAATACTTTGGCTACCTGATGCGAAGAGCCAACTCACTGGAAAGGACCCTGATGCTGGGAAAGATTGAAAGCAAAAGAAGGGGCTGGCAGAGAGTGAGATGGTTGGAGAGCATCACCAGCTCAATGGACATGAATCTGAGGGAACTCTGGGAGCCAATGAAGGACAAGGAAGCCCGGTGTGCTACTGTCCTTGGGTCACAAAGAATTGGACATGACTTAGCAATTGAACAACCACAACTTTTAACTCTTAAAGTAGGGGGACAAGAGGGAAACAACCTTTGTAGATCAAGAAAGGGGAAAGACAGCTCCAACCCTCAACCAGGCAGCTTGGCACTGGGTAAAACCCCCAAGTGGTGGCATGGGAGGGAGCTAGAAGGGGACAGAATGATTCTATCACCCCCAGCAGAGCAGAGCTTTGAAATAAGACCCAGGAAACCAACATAAACCCAGAAAACAGAAAGTCTTATTTCTTGCCCCCCAAAGCAGGGACTGAGACACCCTCATCCTTCCTTACTCCCCCGCTCCCGTCTCCCTCCTTCTCTACCGAATCAGAGAGCTCCTTGATCTTCTTCAGGACCACATCCCAGGCAGTTTCTCCAGGCTCCAGGGCAATGATATCCTTTGGCCACGTGCTTCCAGGGCTTTCTTTACTCTCCTTTGAGTTCCCGATGGGAATGCTGACCCCCGACGCTCCAACCAAACCCTCGGCCAGGCGCCGTTTCGACATCCTGAAAAGGGCTGGCTGAGATGGGACCTCTTCCCTCCTCCCAGCTCCCCACTGGCCCCAGAGCCAGAGTTCTCAGGCTGTAACTTCTCAGCCCTCCCTTTCACTACCACAGCTCCATGGTTCCCTCGTGAATTTTCCCATCTGTAAAATGGGCCACTGGCCGGGCCCAGTCTGCTTCAGAGACCTAGTAAGGGACCAAGCAAGACACACGGGCTGTACGCAAGGAATAGAGGCTTGGCATCCTCCTCGGGGCTCCTCCACACAGATGTTCCCATTCGCAGATGGGAAAACTGAGTCAGGGAAGGATAAGTGCAGAGTTTCAGGATCTTCAGATTGTAGGGTTCAGAGCCAGGGCCCAGGAGAGGATCCAGGTTCAGGGTCCCCATTCTACACACAGGAATGAGAGGCCCAGAGAGAAGAAGGGACTTGATCGAGGTCACCAAATGGTCAGTGGCAGAGCTGGGACTGGCACCTGGGGTCTCTAGGCCAGAAGTGGACCTGCTGCCAGCCAGGCATCCCTGAGACCAAAGCGAGGGTGGCCTGCAGCCAGGGGCCTTCTGTTCTGGCAGCTGGAGCTTGACCTGTACCCCCCACGCCGCATGCAGACTCACCTGCAGGCTGCGGTGACCTGCTTTCTCAAGCTCAAACTCGGGAGCTGGGCTCTGTGGTGTCTGGGCTTGGGGTAAATCCCATGGGAAGAGCAGAACCCAGCCCAGATCGCAGGGACCAGGGCAAGCACCACCCAGGCTGTCCCTCCAGACCTCAGCCAGGCAGCCCTGCCTCCTTGGCCCAGACCTCCCAGGCCGCGAGAACTAACCCTCTTCTGTCACCCACACACAGGATGTCATGGACTCTTTGCGACCCCGTGGACCATACAGTCCATGGGATTCTCCAGGCCACAGTACTCGAGTGGGTCGCCTTTCCCTTCTCCAGCAGATCTTCCCAACCCAGGGATCGAACCGGGGTCTCCTGCATTGCAGGCAGATTCTTTACCAACTGAGCTATCAGGGAAGCCCATGGTGAAGTCAGACTCCAGTTATAAGGGAAAGTCGTGACAATCAGAGTCAAGGGACCCTGGGAACCCTGCATCCACCCTTCCCACTTCATAGATGGAAACACTGAGGGGCCCAGAGGTCTCCAAAGGACTCAGCAAACCTGGAGGAGGTCTGGGAGCAGAATCAGGACCTGACTCTAACCGCAGGTGGGTTCCACTGCCTTGGAGCGAGAGCTGGTCTCTCCCGGTGCAGCGTCTCTGCCCTCCACGGAAGATTTAAATACCTTGCTGGAAGTTTCTCCGAACAGAAAAGTGAGGCTGTTCGTCACTCAGGTCCAGTCACCTGCTCCCTCCCTGGCCCCACCCCCCTCTCCATGTGAGCTGCTGAGGTCTCTGTGACCTGCGGGCCCTCCAGGCTAAAGCCGTCACCCTGGAGCTGCCTTGCCTCTAGGATGTCAGCTGTCACTTGCTGCACTTAATCTCACCTCTGTGTTCTGACCAGAGCCTCCTGTACCTGTTCCAGGAAGGAAGTCCAGCCGACAGCCTGCTCCTGACCTGATTCTTCTCTTCGGCCAGCCTTGCTTGACCTTCTGCTCACCTGAGGCCTCCAACCTTATTCCGTCCCACCATGGGTCAGTGCCCCCCAACCCTCCACCATCTTCAGGCTCTGGGGGCTTAAACATCTAGGAAGGGACAACAGGTTGAGCCTGGATTGGAGGGAGGGACTCTCTGTAGCAAATCTCATTAATTCCATCTGTGATTCCAAACAAGGTAATAAAGTCCAGGACTTCCTTGGTGGTCCAGTGGTTAAGAATGCACCTGCCAGTTTAGGGGACACAGGTTTCATCTCTGGTCCAGGAAGATTCCACAGGCCTCAGAGCAACTAAGCCTGTGTGCCACAGCTAATGAAGGCTGTATGCCCTAGAGACTAGCAAGTAGCCCCTTCTCATGGCAACTAGAGAAAGCCCACGTGCAGCAACAAAGACCCAGCGCAGCCAAAACTAAATCAATTAATTTAAAAATTAAAAAGAAAAAGATAATAAAGCTCAAGCTTTTATAGAGATCCCCACCTACCCTCACCCCAGAATAATTCAGGTAGAACTGACTTCTAACTCTACTTCATGGATATTGTACAAATCTCACGTCTGGGGGCTTCAAGATAAGGATAACATCCACATGGGCCAATGGGGTGCTTGTGAGGATTAAATGAGATGACATGGTGTAACACCTACCAAGAGTTTAGCCAAGTGCTAGCATATAGCAGTGATCATGATAATAACTCCAAGAACAGCCAATATTACTCAGCCCTAGGTAAGTGTCAGGCATTATGCTAAGTACTTTATGTAGTAAGTCATGGAGCTCATGAGGCAAGTTCCACCTAGAGCCAGATATGCAGTCTATGTCAGATGGACAAGCCCTAGCGGGTGTCAACCTCAGCACCAGGACAGGCTCAGTACCTGGATTAATGGTGGATAAGAAGTTCCTGATGAGTGGCTTGCCAAATGCACAGGGCGTTGCCAGCCTGGGGTGAGAACAGCTGCCCCCTTGCCCTGCGCTGAGACCTGTGGTGCAACATGCCTGACCCCTGGCTCCAGGCAAATGCCTATGGGCCCAGCTCAGATCCCCATGAAGCAGGGAAGCACAATTGAAAACCCTTGTCCCCGCCAAGCCAAGGTAACTCTCCTACCCCTGGTCTGCCCACAATGACAGGTACATGGGTGAAGCTCAGACTCCTGCTAATGTGTGACCATCAGAGACATGTCAGAACAAGGAGGCTCTGCAACCTCTTCTTCCATTCTATAGGTGGGAAGGCTAAGAGACCTGAAGGTCTTCAGGCCACCAGCCCACGCTGCAGATCCTGGGTGGGTCCTCCTACTCCCCCCTCTCCCCCTTGCCACCTGGGCCCCTTGACTCCTTGTCTCTCTACCTCATGCAGGCAGCCAGGGCTCACTCCATCCTCCCACCTGCCTCCACAATCTCGGGCAGCCCCTCCTCCTTCAGCCTGGACCACTCTGGGTGGTCCCTGGGCCTCTCTTGATGGCTGCTCAGTGCATGCCTGGGTAGGGGAGGCACTAAAGACCTCAGGGATACAGAACCTGGGCCTTTTTGGGGTCCTACCCCTGGGGCAGATTGAGGAGGGAGGTGCTGTGTCCCTTGAATTGAAGGAGACACAATTTCTCCTGGGAGGGAGATCAGTTAGGGTCTCACCAGGAAAATCAAACCACTTCAGCTCTTCACAACAGGGACAGTTTAATGTAGAAGACTGTATCCACAGGTTATGGAGCAGCTGAGGGCCAAACAGGAAACAGTGAAGCACCCTGGATCCCGGCTGGAAGCTGTTCCCACGCCCAGACTGGAGGGACAAAGGGAAAAATGACGTTTCCCAAACTGCAGTCTGAGGTCCCTCGGTGGAAGCTGGAGCTGTGGAGCCACAGCCCATGCCTAGGAAACTAGCTGGGACAGAGAGGCGGGGGACACACGGCCTGGTTTCTCCGGCGGCCTCCCAGCCTCCTGCAAGCGGCCCCCAGTGGCTGACCCCTGCCGGAAGCCAGCCCACTCTGGAAGATGGGACAGAGTCAGGGAGGGACAGATGGGGAGTGGGGTAGGTAGAGCCTGGATGAACACAGGTGGTCGGAGTCTTCTAGAGGTAGAGACATTTACCTGAGCCCTTGAGGGTGAGAAGGTACCAGCCAGGCCAATACTGGGACGAGTATTCCAGGTGTTGGTAACATCTGGTGCATAGGCTCAGAGATGGGAACAAGCCTGGGCCCCAGGTATAGAAAGGAATGCAGTGGTGGAAGAAAGAAGGTGGAAATTTGCTGACTTCAAAGCTGATGTATAGTAGAAGTCAAGTATTAGCCTGATATCACAGATATGAAAATGGTGAGGGAGGAGGTACAGAGCATGACATCCAGAGTACCAAGAATCCTTCTAGCAGAAGGATCTCAAATCTTGATCTGATCTCGAGCAAGCTAGACACTTGGAGATGGAGAGGCCCTCTGTTCTGTATCAGCTTCCCCTTTCCCCCAACATGCACAATTCCAAGGGCTTGCCAGGTGGCGCTAGTGGTAAAGAACCTGCCTGCCAGTGCAGGAGAAATGAGACGCAGGTTTGACCCTTGGGTCAGGAAGATCCCCTGGAGGATTATGGCAACCCACTCCAATGTTCTTACCTGGAGAACCCCATGGACAGAGGAGCTTGACAGACCACAGCTCATAGGCTTGCAGAGTCAGACACGACTGAGGTGACTCAGCACATGCACAGTACACAACTCCAAGGGAGGCCTCTGTCCATCTCCCAGCCTCTCCAGCTACACGCGCTCCCCAGGTTATGTCCTGCCCTCTCTCGCCACAGCTGCCATGCTTGCTTTCTTAGCATGCGTGTTCTCTTTGCTGGGAACACTCTTCCATCACATGTTTAAATCATGCTTTCCTTTGCTTAAGAAATCGTTTGGTTGGGGTCAGTTTTGAGAGTGGGTCAGCTCAGCTGCTGAGGCGCCAAAACACCCAAGAAATGAAAGAATCAAAGCCAGAGAAGAAAACTGAGTGTCACCGAAACTCAGCATAAGATTGAAAGCCAGCCTTTGGTAGATCACAGGGTTGAGGCGATGCTCGTGCAGTAACTACCCGTGATCACCTTGGCTCCAGGAGCAGCAGGTCTGCTAAGCTGCACAGATTTTGTTTTGCAAGAAAGGTGCAAGTTTGGGCAGAGCTGCATTGCTGAAGACAGAAAGGGGAGGCAGAGTCACCAGCAGAGCCTCCTGTTAGCAGTGGGTTCATGCTTCTCCCCTCCCTCTGTACAACTTCTTCTTCTGAATGTTAAACAGATATTTAAGGAACACTTATTTAATGCTGGAACCACAGGGTATCCACACATAATCCACACATAAAAGGATGAAGTGGACTTCTACTTCATACCGTACATAAATGTCAACTCAAAATGGATAAGAGACCCAAGTAGAAGAGCTAAAACTATAAAATTCTTAAAAGACAAGAGTACATTCATGACCATGGATTAGGCAATGGTTTCTTAAATAAGGGGAGAGACTGTTAATGAACACAGGATTTCATTTGGGGATGACAAAGCATTTAAATATTAGGCTGTGGCAGTGGTTGCACAACTCACTGAAGATACAAAAAAACCCCATAGACCTGTACACTTTACATGGATGAAATGTGGGGCATGTGCATATTTCAAAATAGATTTTAGAAAAGACTCTTCACTTACAGAGACACCACAATATCACTAACCTACGAAGTGGGTCTCAGTCCCACCCTGGTTGAAGCAGACAGGACATAGATCTCGAAACCTGCCAGTCTGAGTTTGAACCAAATCCAGAAACCTAGAAAGCTATTTATCTCCTAGAAGCCTCAGGATTCTCATCCAAAGAAAGAGTATGTTAAGAAACATCTATAAGGTAGATTCTTAAATGCACAAATTCTTTTTTTTTAATAACTGCACAGGGTCTTCGTTGCTGTGCATAAGCTTTCCCTAGTTGCAGTTCATGAGCTTCTCATTGCAGCTAGCTGGTTTCTCTTGTTGTGGATCACAGGCTCTAAGGGTGTGCCAACTTCACCAGTTATGGCACATGGCCTTGTGGAATCATCCCAGACCAGGGATCAAACCTCTGTCCTCTGCACTGGCAGGTAGATTCTTCACCACTAAGCCATCAGGAAAGTCCTTTAATGCACAGACTCTTAGACTGCCAGAATCTTTGAATCAAACATCTCAGACCTGAAAAGATATGTAGTCAAACCTCTCTGTCTCTTGGTATAGAAATCCTTTTTCAACTTCCTAAATAAGTGGTCATTCCACTAGATTGTTTTACATACACCCCAGGACAGGGGGCTCACCCCCTTCCTGAGAGAACCAGCTTTGCTCTTGAACAACTCTGATTGATGACAAGGCCTTTCTTTCAACACTGTCTCCTCCTGGTTGACACGTATGGGTCCTATCTCCTCCATTTTGGGCTACAGAATCCCTTCAGCGACCTGAAATTTGTATTAATATGTCCCTGAGTCTGTCCTTTTCTGGGTCAGACACTCTTACTCTGATTTCCTTCTAGTCTGACTCTGTGGTTTTCCCAGGAAAGAAGCAAAGGTCCAGAGAGATTCACGGCAGGTAACCCAGGAAGTGAGAGATCACGTGGGGAGTTGGGGGACCCAGTCTGTCTACCCAGAGCTCCTATGAAAGATGGCAGACTATATCAGCCGTGGCTCTTCTCTGGGATTCTGACTAAGTTTTGTATGTTGGCTCCTAGTTTGGGGATGAGTACAGGGTTGGTCAGAGAGGCATCAAGACTAACACAGCACCCAGCATCAAGTACCCCTCACCAGGCTGAGCCTCCAACTCATTTGGCCTCCCTGATCCGGTTTGTGTCCTGAGTCTCTCTGAGGCATGACTGAAATAATCCACCAACATCCAACAATTATGCCAGTCCCGAGGGTTAATCGCTCAGTCGTGTCTGACTCTTTGTGACCCCATGAACTATAGCCAACCAGGATTCTCTGTCCATGGAATTCTCCAGGCAAGAGTACTGGAATGGGTTGTCATTCCCTTCTCCAGGGGATTTTCCCAACCCAGGGATTCCAGGTCTCCTGCATAGCAGGCAGATTCTTTACCGTCTGAGCCATCAGGCAAGTCTAGGCCAGTCCCAGGAAGAGTAGAAAGATGGAGAAACAGACTCTCTTTCACAGGCAGTCCCCAGTGTTGTGGGATCTATGAATATGTAGACAACCAGAGACCAGAATGGAGGACTTTGTATTCCCACCGTTGTTGTTGTTTAAATCTGAGTATAGTTGCTTTAAAGACTTATAGGTAAGCCCAGACTCTATAAAAACTCTTATAGGAAAAACACTGACATAAACCATGGTAGGATCTTCTTTGACCCACCTCCTTGAGTAATGAAAATAAAAACAAAAAAAAGACAAAACAAATAGGACCTAATTAAACTTAAAAGCTTTTGCACAGCAAAGGAAACTATAAATCAAACAAAAAGACAACCCACTAGAATGGAAGAAAATACTTGCAAATGAAGCAACGGACAAAGGATTAATCTCCAAAATATACAAACAACACGTGGAGCTCAATATCAAAAAATAATCAGAAAATCTATTTTCAGGGTGAAAGATCTAAATAGACATCTCTCTAAAGAAAACATACAGATGGCCAAGAGGTACATGAAAAGACACACAGCATCATTAATTATTAGAGAAATGTGAATCAAAATTATAATGAGGTATCACTTAACACCAGTCAGAATGAACATCATCAAAAAAATCCCATTGTATTTAGACTAAAAGAGGTGAAGAGACTTGCTCAGGGCCATACAGCTGGTAAGACTGAGCAGGAATTTGATCCCAGTTCTGCTGAACTTAGAGCCTTTGTTCCCAGGAATGAAAGGCAGCTTAACTCAGTGATGAAACCCATAGAGTTTAATGTGCCAAATGGAAATGATGGTGATGGGGGAGGTACAGATAATGTCGTTATTTATCTAGTGCTTACTGCCAAGCAAACTGCCAGGTATAAAATTATTTGATACTTAAAACATCTTATGGATATAGCTACAATGATTATCCCCATTTTGTAGATGATGAAACCAAGGCAGGGAGAGGCAGAATAATAATAAATCTACTTAATAGGATCATGGAGAACAAATGAGGTAATGCATGTGAAGCCCAGAATAGTGCCTTCCTGACACTGGTTAAGTCCTCAAACTGTAGTTTATGGTCCTGATAATAAAGCTGGCGTGATAAGGGCCTTTAGAGATCATCTGAACCAGAGATTTTAAACATTCTGTTAAAAATTAAATATGAATCCTAAAGTGGATATTTCTCTTGTCTGTGGATGTCCACCAACTTTGAGCATACTTTCTGGAAGTCCCATCTCTCCATTGCCGAAGCAAGAAACCAACTTTCCCAGGGCCCCTTACAGCCACAATGTGTGAAATCTGCCCTGGGCCCTGTCAGACTGAACTGAAGGCAGTGAGGACTGGCAAGCGTTACCAAAGAAATTCGAGCAGCCACAGTGTGTAGTGATGACGGTATTGCCTGTTGTCAACTGGAATGAAGTTCCCATCAAAAGTAAGGCTTTAGGGACCAAAAAGTGCAAAAAAAAAAAGCGGGGTAGGGGGCAAAAATGAGGCAGGAGGAATACAAGGATTTGGGGTGGAGTAACTTCTACCTGTCCTGGAGAATTTAGGAAAATAATATGGCAAGCTCAGAGACATTATTGGCACAGACATGGCCAGAGAATCAGGAACTTTATACGACTAAATTGTGATGAATCTCTTACCTCTTGCTGCTGAAGTGATAAAGGAACCAATAATGGAAATAAAATTTGAGGATGCAAGTTTCCATATTACATCATCAGTTAAATTTATAGCCTTACCTCACCACCACCCCACACACAACTACTAAAACTAATTATGCACCTAACCTACAACCCAGCAATTCCAATTCTGAGTATATACCCAAAAGAAATAAGCAACACTCAATAGAAATATGTCCACCAAAAGACATGAACAAAATGTTCACAAGTTCATTTATAATATCTCTGAGCTGGAAGCAATCTAAAAGTCAATCAATCATAGAACTGATAAATAAATTCATATATATTTCATGAAACATTACACAGTATGAAAAAGAACAAACATGCTAATTGTAAAAATATGAGTGACCCTCACAGCACTCTTGCCTGGAGAATCCCATGGATGGAGGAGCCTGGTGGGCTACAGTCCATGGGGTCACTAAGAGTCGGACATGACTGAGCGACTTCCCTTTCACTTTTCACTTTCATGCATTGGGGAAGGAAATGGCAACCCACTCCAGTGTTCTTGCCTGGAGAATCCCAGGGACAGAGGAGCCTGGTGGGCTGCCATCTATGGTGTTGCACAGGGTCAGACACGACTGATGCGACTTAGCAGCAACAGCACAGACATAATGTAGAGAAAAGAAAGCCAAGCCCACAATAACAATATGTACATACTTTATGGTTTTATTTATATGAAGTTCAAAAATATGCAAAATTAATCTATGCTGACATAGTCAGACAAGTCATTACCTCTGGGTAGGGAGCTATGGGCAGGGAGAGGGTAGCCTTCTGTTCCCCTAGAAATGTCCTATATCTTATAGCAGTGGTGATACAGAATATACATATAGATCTTCCTAACAATGGGGTTATGTCCCTATAAATCCATCACAAGTTGAAAATGCGTCTAATACACTAACCTACTAAACCACAGAGTTTAGCCCATCCTACCTTTAAGTCAGCTTCCCTGATAGCTCAGTTGATAAAGAATTTGCCTGCAATGCAGGAGACCCTGGTTCAATTCCTGGGTTGGGAAGATTCCCAGAGAAAGGACAGGCTACCCACTCTAGTATTCTTGGGCTTCCCTTGTGGCTCAGCTGGTAAAGAATCTGCCTGCAGTGTGGGAGACCTGGGTTCAGTCCCTGGGTTGGGAAGATCCCCTGGAGAAGGGAAAGACTACATACTCCAGCAGGGCCTGTACAGTCCTTGACGTTGCAAATAGTCGGACACGACTGAGTAACTTTCATTTTCACTTTTTCATCTTAAAATGTGCTCAGAACACTAACATTAGCCTACAGGTGGGCAAAATCATATGGCACAGCCTACTTTATAATGAAGTGTTGAATACCTCATTAATGGTTTGAGTATTGTACTGCAAGTGAAAAGCAGAACGGTTGTGTGGGGACAGAATGGCTGTAAATACATCAGTTGTTTATCTTTGTGACTGATGGCTGAGCAGGAGCTGCAGCGGCTGCCATGCTCAGCATCACAAGACAGTATGGCATTGAATATACTGGTCCAGGCAAAGATCAAAATTCAAAATCCAAAGTACGGTTTCTATTGAATGTGTATCACTTCCACACACCATGAAGTCAAAAGCTTTTAAGTCAAACCATCTCAAGCTGCAGATCATCTGCACATATATTCATCTTTATATATATGCATATATGTGTATGTGTATACTCATGTACATATTCTGTATATTTATGTATACACATATATATTCATTCAGTTGCTGTTTAGTCGCTAAGTCACGTCTGACTCTTTCCTGACCCCATGGACTGACCCAGGGTCAGTCCTGACCCCCTGACCCCCTGGTAGCCCCACCAGGTTCCTCTGTCCATGGCATTTCCCAGGCAAGAATACTGGAATGGGTTGCCATTTCCTTCTTCAGGGAATCTTCTGGATCCAGGGATCAAACTCTCTTCTCCTGCATTGGCAGGCAGATCCTTTACCACTGGGCCACTTGGGAAGACTTCATTCAGTTGTACACTTAAGATTAAAATTTTCATAGCTGTCTCAGGCCTCTGGTGTCTTATATAAAAGCTGGAGAATTGACTTGGAAAGCATGCACCCTAAGAATTGTAATCAGGATATATCAGAGAGTTAGATGGTTCAAATTGCCCCCAGCCCCACAGAGTATATCAAGCCTCCCTTGTCCACGCAGTTAACCCATTTCCCTGGCACTGATCTGGCACTGTTTCTGACTCTCTGAAGATCCCTGTTACAACCTCGCAGGAGGTTTGTAAGTGACAGCAATCTCTTGATGCACTCCCCTCATTGCTTCAGATTCTTTAGCAGCACATTCCAAGGGCACCCCAGTAATGTCAAACCTTTAAGGGGTACAGTGCCAAGCCAAAATAATCTAAAGTGTTCACCCAATTTACAGTCACAAAACCCAGTAGAATCTGTGCGAGAATTAGACCAAGAAGGGAGAAACATAATTTTAGATCAGACCAGTTTACCCATGGGCTTCCCTGCTGGCTCAGATAGTAAAGACTCTGCCTGCTATGCAGGAGACCTGAGTTCAATCCCTGGGTCAGGAAAATCCCCTGGAGAAGGGAATGACAACCCACTCTAGTATTCTTGCCTGGAGAATCCCATGGACAGAGGAGCCTGGCAGGCTACAGTCCATGGGGTCACAAGGAGTCAGACATGACTGAGTGACTAACACACACACACACACACACACACTTTATCCATATGGGTTTACTTTACCCATAATAACCATCAAGATGCTTGCTCTACCTCTGGGAGTGGTTCTAAATGTTTGCTCTGTTGATTAGATGAACCTGAACTCTGCAATGGCCTGGGGTAAATGAGGTTGAATGCCATAAATTCATAGAGGAAGGAATCCAGAGATCTAGGGAGAGCACACAAGCTGCTGAGCTGAAACTTAACTGCGTTTCTTACAGAGGTTCAGAAGACCACACCATCTCCAAGGACTGAGAAATGCATTGAGAATCACCTGAGCAAAGGGAATACTAGCATCTTTGAAAACCACTCTCTAAGCCAGAGAAAAAGGAGGGAAATTCCAGAATGGAAATGGACTTTCTGATTTCAAAGGGAAAGATGAGATGGGGCAGGGAGGACCTAGAATGGTGCAGGTCAAGTAGCGACACTTGGCCTCTGAGGCGACACGGTTACCATCATGGACAGCAGCGCTCCAGTGGGGTCAGAATTGTTAGGTCTGCGGGAATCCTTGCTATAGCCAGCTGATCATGGGTTCTGCAGGACGAAAATAGGTGTTCAGACTACTGAGATCCCTTTGATCTCTTTAATTCAAAAAGAAACTCTAGGTATTCCCAATAATTTCAAAGATAATAGATGAAAATCAATAAACAGCATTTTATATAGTCGTGATAAAGNGATCATGGGTTCTGCAGGACGAAAATAGGTGTTCAGACTACTGAGATCCCTTTGATCTCTTTAATTCAAAAAGAAACTCTAGGTATTCCCAATAATTTCAAAGATAATAGATGAAAATCAATAAACAGCATTTTATATAGTCGTGATAAAGTAAGGAATGATTGATTTAAGTAAAATCATGATAAAATATCTTGGGAAGATATTCACTTCATGGCAAATAAATGGAGAAACAGTGGAAACAGTGGCTGACTTTATNAAAGACTCTGATGCTGGGAAGGATTGGTGGCAGGAGGAGAAGGGGACGACAGAGGATGAGATGGCTGGATGGCATCACCGACTCGATGGATGTGAGTCAGTGAATTCTGGGAGTTGGTGATGGACAGGGAGGCCTGGAGTGCTGCGATTCATGGGGTCGCAGAGTCAGACATGATTGAGCAACTGAACTGAACTGTGAACAATATTATGCCAATAAAATGGACAACCCAGAAGAATTCCCAGAAATACACAATAGTCTCAATACTGAACTGGGAAGAAACATCAAACAGTAACGGACCAATTACTAGATGAAACTGATTCAGTAATTTAAACAAACAAACGAACTCCAAAAAAACAAAAGTTCAGGCCCAGATGGCTTCACAGGTGAATTCTAACAAATAGTTAGAGGAGAGTTAACATATTCTTAAACTATTCCAAAAAAGCAGAGAGGAAAGAGCTCTTCCAAAGCCATTTATGAAGCCCCATCACCCCAGTAGCAAAACTAGACAAAGAGAATACCAAAAAAAAGAAAACTGCAGGCCAGTATCACTGATAAACCGGGATGCAAAACTTTTAAACAAGTTAGTAGCAAACCAAACTCAACAATATATCAAAAAGATTATACACCATGATTAAATGGGATTCACCCCAGGGATGTAAGGACTTTTCAATATCTGACAATTATTTATGATAAAGGCCCTTCAGGAGGTGGGCACAGAAGGAAAATACCTCACCATAAAGAGGGCCATATATGATAAACCTACAGCTAACATCATACTCAGTGGAGAAAAGCAGAATGCATTTTCTTTAAGATCAGGAATAATACAAGGATTCCCACTCTCACCACTTTTACCTAACATAGTATTGGAAGTCTTAGCTATAGCCATCAGAGAAGAAAAAGAAATACAAGGAATAAAAACCAGAAAGGAAGAAGTAAAATTGTCACTGTTTGTAGACAAAATGATACCACACACAGAAAATCCTAAAGATGGCAGCAGAAAACTACTAAAGTTGGTTACCGAATTTGGTGAAACTGCAGTATACAAAATCAGTATACAGAAATCTGCAACATTTCTAAATACTAATGAATGATCAGAAAGACAATTTAAGAAAACAATCTTATTTTTCATTGTACCAAAAAGAATTAAGTACTTTGGAATAAATTTAAGGAGGTGAAAGACTGATAATCAGAAAACTATAAAATATGGAGGAAAGAAACTGAAAATGTTGTGCTCATGGATTGTAAGAATTAATACTGTTAAAATGCCCATAACGCCAAAAGCAAATAATAACTAGAACAAATCTAAAAATTGTGTGGAAATACATAGGACACTCAATAGCCCAAAAAAATACTGATAAAGAACAAAGCTGGCAATCCTCATTTTCAAATCATATGATAAGGCTGCAGTAATCAAAGCAGTATGGCACTGGCCTAAAGAGAGACACATACATCAATGGAACAGAAAAAAGAACCCACAAATAAACCCATTTTTACATGATGAATTAATCTATAACAAAGTAGGCAACAATGTACATGGGAGAAAAATACCCTCTTCAATAAATGTTGATAACCTGGATGGCTACATGGAAAGCATTCAAATTGTACTACTCTCTCACATCATATACAAAAATAAACTGCATATGGATTAAAGACTTAATCATAAAGACTGAAGCCATAAAATCCCTGGAAAACATATGTACTACACTGTGACATGGGCTTAGCAATGTCTTTCTGGATATCTCTCCTCAAGTAAGGGAAGCAAAACAAAAAAATAAACAAGTGTGATTACATCAAACTAAAACGTTGTTGCACTATGAAGAAAGCTATCAACAAAAAGAAAAGGCAGCCTACTGAATGGGACAAGATATTCGCAAACTATGTACATGATAAAGGTTTAATGTCCAAATTATGTATGTGATGATAGGCAAAAACACTAAGATTTCATGCAATTCAACATCAACAGGAACATGAAAGATGCTGAATGCTGCTAACCACCAAAAAAAAAAAAAAGGAAAGTGAAACCACAATAAGATACCTCACACCTGTCAGCCTCAGACCAGACTATCATCAGCGGAGTTTCCTGGTGGTCCACTGGTTAAGACTCCATGCTCCCAATGCAGTGGACACAGGTTTGATCCCTGGCTGGGAACTAAGATTCCAAGCCATACACACACAAAATGAATGGCTCTTATCAAAAAGAGCACAAATAACAAATGATGGCAAAGATGTTAAGCAAAGGGAACTCAACAAAGACATTGAGAAAAGGGAACTGTTTTACTTGCTAAAACAGTAGGGAAGTTCCTCAAAAAACTCAAAATAGAACTACCATTCAGTTCAGTTAAGTTGCTCAGTCGTGTCCGACTCTTTGCGACCACGCCAGACCTCCCTGTCCATCACCATCTCCCGGAGTTCACTCAGACTCACGTCCATCGTGTCTGTGATGTCATCCAGCCATCTCTTCCTCAGTCATTCCCTTCTCCTCCTGCCCCCAATCCCTCCCAGCATCAGTCTTTTCCAATGAGTCAACTCTTCGCATGAGGTTGGCCAAAGTACTGGAGTTTCAGCTTTAGCATCATTCCTTCCAAAGAAATCCCAGGGTTGATCTCCTTTCGAATGGACTGGTTGGATCTCCTTGCAGTCCAAGGGACTCTCANAAGCAGGGTGACAATATACAGCCTTGAAGGACTCCTTTTCCTATTTGGAACCAGTCTGTTGTTCCATGTCATGCATATATACATATATAGCTTGGCTCTTTTGTTTAATAAAAAAAGTTATAAGTACACATTTCTTCATGTCTTACTATTCTCACAAAAGAGCATGAAAATCCCTCCTGTCAATAGATCAAGTTCTAACTCATTGTTTTTAATGGCTGAATAATATTCCATGGTAAAGAGGTACTACAATTTATTTAACTATTAACTCTTCCTCCCTAGATGAACATGCATTTTGTTTCCAGGTTTATTATCACCAAAAAATGGTGCCAACAAAAATATTTTGTGCATAAGCCCTTCTATGCTTGCATTCTCATTTCTGTGATACAGATTCCAGGAGGGGGGTTGCTAGGCAGAAAATCTGCAGTTTTAATTTTATAACTATTGCCAAATTGCTTTGGCACATAGAGGTTGCCAAATTGTATCCCTCCCCAAAGGTTCTTACATGAAACGTTTTTTTGCCAATGTGATGGATGAACAGCTGGCTCAAACCAGCCTACATCAGCTCAAATGGCAAAAATCAGTCTAAACCTGCCAAGACTCACCTCTGCCTGATGAATCTGTATGGAATGGGGTCCAATCAGATTAAACCAGCTCAAAATGGCCCAAACCAATTCAAAGTGGAAAGAGTCAGTCCAAGGTTGCAAATCCTTTCAACCATTCCAGCTTTCTTCAGCCTATAAGCAAAATATTGCCGGCTATATCAGGAATCAAAGAATGTTGCTGCCATCAAGCCATCGTGTTTCGGCCTACTAGATGGTAAGCTCCCAGGGAATTCAGGATAGAAAAAGGATGCCTACCATCTAGCAGTCAGGTATTGCAGCCACCCCTAAAGAAAGCTGAGCGCCGAAGAATTGATGATTTTGGACTGTGGTGTTGGAGAAGACTCTTGAGAGTCCCTTTGACTGCAAGGAGATCAAACCAGCCAAGCCTAAAGGAAATCAGTCCTGAATACTCATTAGAAGGATGGATGCTGAAGCTGAAACTCCAATACTGTGGCCACCTGATGAGCAGAGCTGACTCATCTGAAAAGATGCTGATGCTGGGAAAGATTAAAGGCGGGAGGAGAAGGGGTCAATAGAGGATGAGATTNCCTGAATACTCATTGGAAGGATGGATGCTGAAGCTGAAACTCCAATACTGTGGCCACCTGATGAGCAGAGCTGACTCATCTGAAAAGATGCTGATGCTGGGAAAGATTAAAGGCGGGAGGAGAAGGGGTCAATAGAGGATGAGATTGTTGGATGGCATCACTGACTCGATGGACATGAGTTTGAGCAAACTCTGGGAGTTGGTGATGGACAGGGAAGCCTGGCACGCTGCAGTCCATGGGGTCGCAAAGAGTTGGACACGACTGAGCGACTGAACTGAACGGACACCCAACGGTGCACCTTGAGGAGACTCAGGGTGAGAAAACATAGGATGCTGGCCCCAGATAGCTGAAGTGAAGTGAAGTGAGGTGAAGTCGCTCAGTCGTGTCCGACTCTTTGCAACCCCATGGACTGTAGCCCACCAGGCTCCTCCATCCATGGAATTTTCTAGGCAAGAGTACTGGAGTGGGTTGCCATTTCCTTCTCTAGGGGATCAGGGTTGAACCTGTGTCTCCTGTATCACAGGCAGACGTTTTACCATGTGAGCCACCAGGGATGGGCTTCCCTGATAGCTCAGTTGGTAAAGAATCAGATAGCTGAGGTGCGTGCATATTAAAGGAAGGGTATCGGTGAGCCCAAACTCTTGTCTTTTCCCATACACAGAAAAACCCTAAATTCTTTGACTTGAGACTTCTGGTTTTCTTTTCTTAACGGTAGTCTTTTGACGTTCCAACT
>SJYV01048280.1:408475-462998 GCA_006410875.1 Neotragus pygmaeus | reverse complement strand
CTATTTCTTAGTATTATCTGAGATGCTGTGTCCAGGGCTTGAAGTCCCTAGCATGTCCACCGAAGAAAACCTAACTCTCAACTCTTAGGTTGTGCAGTTTTTTGGGTTTTTTGTTTTTTGTCGACAAGCCTCCTTGTGGTTTTGAAGAGCACTCCCTGAGCAATCAGCACCTTCCCAGCGTCTGAGCGCTGGGCAGCCTAATGCATGCGCACTCTGTTCGGTGCATTCTGTGGCCGCAAAAACCTGCTAAGAGATACAGCAGATCTCATGTTCCTTCTTAGTTCTTTGGGTTACAGGAAAATCATTTCACACTCACTGACTCAATTTCTTTCTTTTTAAAAGATTTCTTTCTTTAAAAAAAAAAAAACTTTTAATTTTGTATTGGAGTATAGCTGATTAACAGTGATGCTATAGTTTCAGGTAGACAGCAAAGGGACTTAGCCATACATATACATGTACCCATTCACTCCTCAAAGAGGATTTCTTGGCAGGAAAGGGAGACCCCAGGATAGACAGAACCAGGAAGTGGGAAATCGTCAGGAGCTGAGGGGGCCACTTCTCTCATTGGTGTCCTTACTCTGGCTTCACTCTGAAGTGGAAGCCGAGACCCAGACGGGAAAGTGCCTCGCTGAGGACCAAGAGCCCACTGGGAGCAGAGCCATGCTGGGAATGAGAAGGGCCCTCGGTGTGGGGCCTAGAGGCCAGAGGCTGATGCTAGCTGGTTGGCACTGCCTGCGGCCAGTGTCTTCACCCACCAGGAGGCCCTCAGGCCTTCACCGGCTCAACTGCAGGCCCAGAGGGACCTTCCTTCCCTCAGAATCCCCTGGAGCCCTGGGAGAGTTGGTGGGATCTGAAGCTAGACAGATTGGTATCCTCTTTAAGATTTAAGGAAGAAAATGTAAAATTATTAGTACAAAATTGCCGTGAGTCCCATTCTAGGGCCTTGCAAGTGGCTTAACAGAGTGAAGGACCTTGAAGTTTAACTTTCATTCACTCTATGATAAATCTGCTTCTGGTCTGGAAGCTGCAGGAAGCAGAGAGTCCTTGAGGAAGAAGGCGTTGGCTGGGCAGGCAGCTGCAACGCTGGGCATTCTCTGTACACTGCTGCCCCCTTGAGGCCCATCCAAGGACTGAGAACGGGAGCCTCCGGCTCCAGGTGAGAGCAGAGGGGTGATTCCTGAAAGAGGGAGTCAGGAGGCAGATGGTCTCGATCCAGTGAACTCCAGCCTCACAGACCTCCTTTCAATTTCTAGGCATATCTAGACTCCAGAATGAGAACTAGCAAGAACAGAGTAGGCCTAAGGAAAAGCTGACCCTTAATGATAACATTCCTTACGTTTCCATGCTTCCAACAAGCCCACTGGGGAAGTTAGCTCCACTTCACAAAAGAGAAACTAGGGTTCAAATAAGTTAGTCAGCCTGTCCAAGTTCAGAGCTAGCAAGCAGTGGTGAAGGTGGTGAAGGCTGGCTTCTGGAGGTGAAGCCAGGCCTCCCTCGCCCCAACATGTGCCTTCCTAACCATTATGGTATGTCTTATGTCTCATACCCACTTTTTCTTGAACAAGGAAGGGCCTGAGTAAATGAAGAGGAGAGAAAAAAGAGGAGAGGATAGATGAATTTAGAAATGTACATCAATGCCAAATGCTAATCATTTAGGGGAGAAATCGAGCAGGCACGTAGATGGATCACTTAATATAAAAGACCAGTGGCTCATTTATTTGTTGTTGGAAGTAGCTACTATTGTGTCCCCTTCAACCACCCCTTCTGTGGGTGGGAAAGGCGAGGTGGGATGGAAGGGGCAGGGGGATGGGCAGGGCAGAACAGTGCAGAGAAAAGTTAGTGTAAGAATTGAGTCCCGATGTGAACACAGATATTTGTGGAAGTTCCACATACAATTGGAGTTTTACTCAAACCTCCCCTTCCTCCAGGCTTCCCTCACAGCTCAGTTAGTAAAGAATCTGCCTGCAATGCAGGAGGCCCCAGTTCGATTCCTGGGTCGGGAAAATCCCCTGAAGAAGGGAAAGGCCACCCGCTCCAGTATTCTTGGGCTTCCCTTGTGGCTTAGCTGGTAAAGAATCTGCCTGCAATGTTCGATCCCTGGGTTGAGAAGATCCCTTGGAGAAGGGAAAGGCTACTCAATCCAGTATTCAGGCCTGGAGAATTCTGGCCTGGGTCTCAAAGAGTCATACACAACTAAGAGACTTTCACTTTCCCCTTCCTCCCTGTCTTCCTGTCTCAAAACAGTCCCCCTGAGGACTACATATCACAGGCCCTCCAAGCCCTGTCGGGCTCTGGGTTTAGCACCACCACCTCCTATAGAAGATGGTTCTCCAGAAGTCTCCTATAGGAAGGGTGACCAGGGGGCCGGAATGCCCTTCCTGCACAGCCTGATGCTGCACGCAGAGAGCAAGGAGCCGGGCCCTGGAGGCAGAGCACAGCAGGGTGGGGTGTCCTGGGGGGCCCAAAGCAGGAGCTGGAGCAGCCAGGTGGCTAGAGGGCCTGGGACCCTCTGCTGCCTTCTTTTGCTGCCACAGAGCTTCAGCCTCCAGTCTCCTCCCCGGGACCGGGCCCAGAGGCAGGTCAGGGTCAAGGCCAGATGCACACTGACTTTGGCAAGTCACCAGCGGGAGGGGACTCCCTTAGTTCCTCACCCCAAGCTCCAACCAGTGTGGTGCAAGCTTCAGTCACCCGAGCTCAGGTCCACAGCCTCAGATGGAGGCTGGAGGCAAGCAGCTGAAGGTGGAGCTCATGGAGGCCAGGCAGGCGCCCGTGAAGGGGAAGACCAGCTGGTCGCCCACGTCCAGCAGACCCTCCTCCAAGAAGAGTTTGTCAAAGGCATCACAAGTGTGGCCGTTGAGGTGGCAGGGGAAGAAGGGTGCTTTGGGGAAGAGAGGTGGCTTGGGACAGAGCTCCTGCAGGGACACAGGGGAGGGGAAGAAAGGGGTGGAAGACAGAAAGTCTCATTCCCCTTCATCCACTCACCCAGAAACCTTCAGAGCACTAGCAGGGACATCGGTGTGTGCGTGGCTGGGACTCACCCCTCCTCTGCACGGCCTGGCAGAGTCAGGCTGGCCCGCACACTAGGCCTCAGGGCCTCATCTATATAATATGAAGCTATTGGCACCAGCTATTGCTGTAAGGCAGAGGTTGAAAACTCAGTTACCTAAGGGCCAAGCAGGTAACATAAATGAGAAAATTGACCAGCTTAGTCTTACAACAAACTGGAAAATCAATGGCTCTGCAAGGAGGGCAGCTTCTCTCTCGGTCCTATGGATCCATCAGATGCTGGATGTGTGCTATAAATTTGATTTACTTGTTGCCATGATGGACCGCAGTTCTACATCATCAGATCCCTCAAATTTTTGAGAGGGCCTGAGAAATCCAGGCATTTGTGAAATATGTCTATTTAAGATATATATATCGGCGATTAAAATTTATAACTATTGTGGGGCCCAAACAAATCCAGAGAGCTCCTGTTTGTAACTTCTGCTCATAGGGCACCCCTGTTTTCAGGATGTGAGCTCAGTGGAGAGGCAAATACACCCACAAAGACACATGTCCAGAGACACCCAGAAACACACACACACACCCATGTATACACAGGCGAATTTGTGCACACACGAACACATTCATTGGCCAGGAGTGAAAGTCAAAATATTTACAAACGCTGTGGCCTGAGTGCCATCCCCTCAGAAGGGACAACTACCTTCAGCTGAAGGAGGGTCTNGCCTTCGCGGGGCGCTCCGCCGCCCAGGCTCCGCGGCCGGCGGGGCGCGGGTTTGCACAGCCTCGGGGAGAGGGCAGGGCTGGCCCGCGGCTGCTCCGGGCAGTGACAGGCGCGTGCTGGGACGCGGGAGACCCGCTGGGCTGGAGGCCCAGGCGCCCCCAGAAGCCACGGAGAGGGGCTCGGGGCTCTTGCTAGACGTTTTGGCCCGGATCGCCACTAGAGCGTAGCGCCTTTCACTTCCAAGTGTCAACCTCAGAATCGCCTCTCAGAGCGCCCTGGTTGGCAACTCGGACCCTGGCGAACTTTCTCCGCAGCATTCCGGATTTTCAGGCAATCTCTGGGAGTCTTGGACTCCACATGGTTGTCAGGAGACCGAGAAAAGCGAAAGACGAAACAAGTCCTGGTCTCAGGAGAGAACCTTTCTGCCCCTACTGGCTGGGGTTCCCTCCTGGGAGGTCAGAGGACCTTACTTTCCCAAGAGGACAGACGAGGGGTTAGGAGAGGAACACGCGACTGCTGGGTGTCAGGATTTGTCCCAAGCAGGTCCGGAATCCAGTGTTTGTGCTGCCGACAGTCATTCATGCCGCTGAAATTTTACTGAAATTTACACTGAATCTAAAGTGGATTTTTCTGAGATGTCAGGAATTAAGATTTATTCTGCAGTCAAATGTAAGCTTGAGAAAAAAAAAAAAGATGAGACAGCCAAGGTTGAGGTGTTTGCTCTAAAAACCTTAAATCCTGTGTGGTACTCGGCTAGGATTTAGCAGCAGTCCTTTATTTCTTTTGCATATTATTTTAGTAGAACAGGAGTACATTCATATACTGGCTGCTCCAGTCTGCTGGCAAACATTAGCATTCAGGCTTACATTTTTGACAAATGTGCAGACAGGAATAGCATGAATAGGCATCTTAAATATTAACAACCTAAGCATCTGTTGTGAAACAAATTTAATATATTTACTCTGTTTTTCTCACATTGTTAGAAAAGGTTATAATAAGTGCATAATTTCAACTTTAGTTAGCAGAAGTAACTGGCTGTATCTTTCACTACCTCTCCAAGTGTGTAACACAATCAGCAGACATAAATACTTTAATTAACTTGGTTAGGCACATTATTAAATACACTTTAAACGCTGTGGATACTATGTAAAATGTAACAGCAGCGAAATATGTATCCTATTTGTGTACATTTTAAATGGCTATGCATTTTATAAATATACCAGGCATGTTTATTCTTCATCTCCATTTGACACTTATTACTTTATATTTTTCCTAATGGAAACAATATTTTAAATGTAGAGTTGTTCCGTCATATGTAATACATAACATGTAAACAGTAGCTATAAAATACAAAGCGTTGTTAAATTTGAGCATGGCTACGCTGTAACAAGATTATACAAGAGAAATAAAAATCCCTGCTCAAATTTGTATTCCTTTCTGAATAATGAATACACATGATGGATGAGAAAAGAGCAGATAGGGATTTCCCTCCTAAAGTACTAGTGCCTTANCACACACACACACACACACACTTGAAAATACCAATCTGAACTCTATGATTAAGAGCACAGGCTCTGGAGCCAGTCTGCCTGGGTTCAAATCCCAGTTCCACCCGTTACTAGCCATGTGACCTTAGGCAAGGTCTCCTTCCTTCTTTAGCCTCTGTTTCCTCATCTGGCAAGTGGGGATGACGATGGTGTGAGGACTAAATGACATAATAGATGCTGTTAACTGTCAGCTATTATTATTTCTCCTCTTGCTCACAGCTGTTTCCCTAACATCTAGAAGAGTGCCTGGCACACAGTGGGTGCCCAAGAGGTATTTGCTGAATGAGTACTGATTGCTGCGGGACCTAGAACAGAGGCATCACCCTTCTGAGCTTCCAATTTCTCACTGGCAAAAGGAAGCTCTGGCCCAAAGGAAAGTTCCCAACCTTTCTGCTGAGGACCCTCAAAGACTATCTAAGCTACCTCTGAAACCACTGATGAGCTGATATCCCAAAATGAAATATCACTGGACTCAGAAGGCCTCCTTTCTGAAAAACGAAAGATGGCCTTGGCAGCCCTCACCCATTATTCCAGACAGTCTGGGACTGGAAACTGGAACTGGACCTCCTAACACCACTTCTTGAGGTGTCTAGGAATCGTCACTTAGTGCCCTTTCCTAATATTCTCCTGATTTGCATAAAAACTGATAACATTGAAATAATGATAACAACAGCCACTGTCTGATGGGATATCAATAGGCCAGGTACTGTTCTGTGTTCACAAACATGGTCTCCATCTTGAGAATAACTCCAAAAACTGTTATTGTCCCCATTTAACATCTGAGATGAGAGAGGCACAGGGAGGTTAAGGCACTTTCCCAAAGACAGCCAGCATGTTTAAGTGCAAGAGTCGAGACTCTAACCAAAGGAGGCTGACCTGGGAGCCCACACTCCAACCAGCCTCTGTGATGGAGAGACCCGGCCCCCAGCCCCCAAGGTTCCTACAAGGAGTCCCACACACCGAGGGGCCTGGTTTCAAGTTGGGCAGAGACAGACAGGGCTCTCACCTGGATCTTGGGCAGAACAGCAACGATGGAGACGCAGACACAAAGAGTGAGGTTGAGGCCAATGAACACCTTGCCCTCATAGCAGGCACCGGGCTGGGTGTAGTAGACAAACAGCAGCGCCACGGCCGTGATCGACAGCGCGTAAAAGAGGAGGGTGAAGAAGAAGAGGCCTGGGAGGGAGGGGCAGCAGCAGGTGGGTCTGGAGGCACAAGAACCCCCATCCCTCATCGGGCAGCCATCTGGCCTCGGGCGCCAGCTTCCTCCTCCAAGGAGTGCCTGCTAAACTTCCGTCCTCCACCAGTCTTTGTGAGCTCCCACCCCACCCTGAACTAAAATGATTCACGTGCCACAAATAAGGTCACCCTAACTATAAAGACAATGATTAGAGAACAGTCTTTCGACCGATTCAGAAAATCGATCTGAAAAAGGACCCATTCTGCTACTGGGGATTCAAAAACCAGGGGTCATTTGAAGTTTGGTCGGGCTGGGTGTGCTCAATTCTGCAGGGCCTGCTCCACCAGCCCCCTCCAGGGTCCTCCAGTGCAGCTCCCATCTGACCCACCTCAGCCGCCCGGATTAGCCGCTATGCCCACACATACCCTTCTCCTCATCTGCCACGGACGGCTCAGTTCCTGTCCTGAGGCAGGAGGCAGCCTGAGATGCCCCCCAGGCCACCGTCCTTCAGGAAGCCCCCTCCTCAGTTAGCTCAGCCCCTGCACAAGGCCACGGGGTAGCACTGACCTGCGTACCAGGCGCGGGAGTCACACTCCTCGGCCTTGCACAGCCACCGCTGGTTCCAGGAGTGCGCAAAGTCAATGAGCAGCAGTAGCTGGATGAGGAGGAAGATGAAGGAGCCCACGACACCAAAGTAGAACCAGACTGGGTGGGGAGAAGGGAGGGAAGCAAGGGGGTCCGGCCATGGGGCAGCAGCCTGGGGCAGGCACCCTCCAGGGTCTCTTCTCACACTCACTTTCATACATTTAACAGTCATTCATGCCACACCCTGTATTGATGTCCCCTCCCTCAGGGAGCCCCAGGCCACACACAGAGATACTTTGTAGCAGGGTACAGGTTGGGTATCAAGGCAGGTCCCCTTAACCCCCAGAATTGCCCAAAGGCCACGTGGCCAAGCACCAGAGTCCTGTCTCCTGGGTGCAAACAGCAGTGGCCCCCAGTGCTTGGTCCTCCCCACCAAGGCCACCTACTGTTGGAGAAGGAGCCATCTGGGATGTAGAAGGCGCCCACAGTGATGCCCACGAAAACCAGGAACTTAAAGAACCAAAACCTATGGTGCAGAAATGGGTAGGTCAGACTAGAGTCCTCAGTAGGGGGAGAGCAAAAGCTGGCCCCCCAGAATCCCATCCCCACAGGACAGGTACTGGGAGAGATAGATGGCAGGGACTTTCCGATGATCTGATGGGCACAGAGAGTCTGTCCTGGCCTTAAAAAAAAGTCCCAAGGGGCAGAGGGAAGGACCAATTAGGGGTGAGGACGGCCACCTAGGTTCTAGCCCCAACTACGCCACTAAACTGTTGTGAAACCGGAGGCATGTATTGTCTTTCCTGGGCTTTATTTCCTCATCTGAGAAATGGGTACTACTCAATGAACTGATCTCTGTGCTGCGTCCTCCTGGCTTCGGCAGCTCCTGAGTCTGAAGGTAGGGTCTGGAGCCAGGCAGAGGATGGGGAAATCCACTGTGGGAGGGCCTCAGGGTGCAGGTGGGGCCCCCTCCTCACCCGTTCTGGATGGCAGCCCTGGGATCTCGACTGCTGCGCACGCAGATCATAAGCAAAGAGAAAAGGAAGAAGAAGGCTGCCATAGCAAAGCACATGCGGTAGACGGCGCGGTGGCCAAGCAGGGAGCCGCAGTCGATGTGGCCCTGCAGGACGACGTGGGATCCGGTCCCCTCATTACACACCCAGGGCAGCTGTGGAGACAGACAGAGCAGCTGGAACACCCCACCCCACCCAGAACCCAAGGTGACTCTGCCCAGGCCTCCCCCCACCAAGGCAAGAGGTTCTCCCAGGAGGCGTAGGCTAGACGGCAGTCTGTCCCTCCCACCTCCATCCACCACCCATCTCCATTCCCACCCACCTTTGCCGCTCAAGTCCTGTGAGTGAGCCCCCCAGGGACAGATGTCTAGTTAGATCTTGTTAATTTCCCTACTATCATCTCACAACCCCAGGAATACACTGCAATGTCCGAGGCAGGGTTTTCCAAAGCGCTCTCCCCTTACCAGTTACATCAGAATCCGCTGAGGTCCCCTGTCCTATAGAACTAGAGTCTCTAAGGAAGGTGGAGTCTGAGATTCTGCATCCCCTGCACTCCCCAGGGGATTCAAGCCTCTGTGCACACTAGCATGTCAGAACCTCTGGCCTCATTGTGTCACTGGCTATGAAATATTGAGATGGAGGGAAGACAAGACCCTCAAAACTGGGCTTATGCATCAGAGTGGGGAGAGCCTGCCCTGGGCCACTGTCTGGCGCGGGGGCAGTAACGATTCATGAGACTCCCCAAGGGGACCCTGGCTTATGAGAAACGAGGAGGATCAAACCCTCCTCCCAATGTGAAGAAACAACCCCCCTAATGTCAAGCTTGGATCATGGGTGCACTGGACACTCCCGCCCATCTCTCTCTCTCTCTCTCCCTTTTTTTTACTTTTCGGCTTTTTTATAAGCAGTTGCACCGCGGGCTCATCCAACTGGTGTTTCTTGAAAACTGGGGGTCTGGCTAAAACGAATCTCCAGGTTCCCTAGTAATTGACAAGGTAGTTGTGTTCCTTTATGGACAGAGGGGCTAACAGCCAAGGATGGTGCCAGGGCAGGGGTGGGGTGTGCAAATGGTGCTAAGGGGGAAGTGGGCTTTGGGGAACACCGAAGGGGTTTCATCCTCAGCGGTCCACTGGTTTTCATTCACGATTCACTCCAAACCCTCCCTGTCCTGCCGACCTCTTGATCAGCTGGGCCCCCTGGTAGCTGAGCCTTCAGCAGAGGCCAGGTCCCGCAGGCAGCTCACCTTGTAGAGCTGGCTCTCCACGCCAGGACTCAGCATGACAACGCACACCAACACCCCGAGGAAGAGGAAGACCGTGAAGAAGAGGCGGCTCAGCGTGGAGTTGTGGCTGCAGGGGCAGCAGCTGCACAGGATGCAGGGGGCAGAGCCGCAGAGGCAGGACGCCTGCAGGGAGGGCGGGGCGGCACCTTACTCCCTGCCTCTTCTCCCTTTCCCCGCCTGGGCACGCGGCATCATCCTGGGGTCGCTGCCTGCTGCCTGGTCAATATCTCCAAACCTACGCAGAGCCCTCCCATGCCACGCTACGGAAGGATACCTATTCCCCAGATGTCACCCCATTTAACTTTCTTTCAAGCCCAAGGGAGAGGCCAAGCAGACCAAGGCTGGAAGAGGCTGGATCGCCCAAGGACACACAGCCAGCAAGCAACAGAACGCAGATTCAAACCTGGATCTATCCTCAGGGGTTACTGTGGCTTCGGAGAGAGAGAGCTGAGGTCACATTGTTTCTTATTTCAGATGAAGCAGAGTGGGAAAAAAAACCCAGAAGGCTAAGCCTGTTGCTAGTTAGCCATGTAACCTTATACAGTTCACTTACTCTCTCTTAACCTCAGGTTCCTCTTTCATAAAATGGAAATCAGAGGGTACCTGGTTCTCACAGGGCAGTTTTAAGAATAAAATCAGGATTTTAAATTCTAACTCCCTCAGGCTCCCTGTCCTCCTTCCCGGCTTTACTTTTCTCCAAAGGACTTAGACGACCACCTGCTCGGCTTCACAGGTGACTCATGGTGCCTGCCTCACTGTTGGCATGTGACCTCCACCAGGGCAGGGGGGTTTGCCTGTTTTGTTCACCCTGGAGGTGCCAGAAATGGGAAGCAGGCCTGACACGTCATTGGGAGTTCAGGGACTATCTGTTGAATGAGTATAAAGTGTCTGGCATGGTACCAGACATATGTTAAGACCTCAAGAAACAGCAGGTGCTGATCACTCAACATCTGCTGAATGAACGGAATGAAGGATATAAGAGGCTGGGATTCCTGCCCTGGGGCTGCACCAGTTTGGATAGCAGAGACATCCAACCCCTTCTGTGTCAGGCACCTCTGCCCTCTGTCCGCTCCTCCCTTCCAGGGGTTGACTGAAATCACTTAGGGGCTGGTGATGCCACTCCGTTCGTAGCTGTAGCCTCACCCCACAGAAGCCAGTTCCACAGCCCCGCCTTGGAGGAAACAGGCCCACATCCAGATAGCTGTGGGTCACTGTTTCCCTTCCTCCAGACAGCTCTGACTCCTCATTCAAGTATGTGAGAGTTGGGAGGGCAAGAGGCACAGGTTCCACCCTCCTGGAGTTTTCAAGGGCAGGAAAGTGACTCACCACATCCTTATACCTGTAAGTGCTGCCATGAGAGTGACCGGCAGGGGCCTAGTTTAGATGGGACGTGGCGAGTCACGGCCCTGAAGGGATGCCATTTAAGCTGAGAGCTGAACAGTGAGGACTCACTCTCCTGGCCAAGACGAAGAAAGAGTGTTCCAGACAAAAGGAAGAGAGCCTGCAGTGGCTCTGGGGGCAGGCCGGAGCTGAGTGTTGGAGGAAGGAAAAGAAGGCCTCACAAGAGCAAGTGAGTAGTGAGGTCAGCCAGGCTGGTGGGGCCTGGCAGCCACGTACAGGACCCTGGTGTTCTTCCTATGAGCAACAGGCCTCCATTGCCATTGGGCACCACCCCCAAAGAGGAGAGGGACAGGAACAGCCTTCTACTAAGTGACCAGCTTTGCAGAGAGAGGCTGAAAGGGTCCCTGGTTCCTCTGAGACCCTGCCCCCGCTTTCTGGACTGGTCACAGGGGCACTGCACACTCTGCTTGCGGGGCAGCTGCCTTCCCGTCTCCTCCCTCCTCCCGCTCAGACTGGAAAGGCCCCTGGGAATGCCCCTGGTAACCTATCTCTCTCACCCACAAAGCCAAGCACAGCATGGATGCTAAATGAAATGCCTGCAGAATGAAATTCTCCCTCAGGGTCCAAATCATAACAATCCACCCATCCATCAATTTCTGATTATATCTTGCAAATCCCGCCCATAGCCCTGACTCCTATTCATGGCTACTTGGGGGGTGGGGTGGTGAGAAGATAAGCAAATGACCGAAATAGTGTTTTATAAGCCCTAAAGAGCATTCTGAGATCAGAGAGGTTAATAGACTTGCCAGAAATCACACAGCAAGTGGATGGCAGTAATAATAGTGATGGCTTCCCTTTATGAAGAGTTACTCTGTCCCAGACACTGGTGAGCGCTTTGTCTAGACTAAGCCTCACTGACACTATAAAGTATGTTGTAACCTACCATGTATAAACGGGGAAACTGAAACTCAGGGAGATGGCACGACCAAGGTCACGCTGCAAGTAAGCTGAGGAGCTGGGATTTGAGATCAAGTCTGTCTGCACCAGGGTCTGCTAAGTCATGGATGGCAGTCTCGTTTAATTTCAAAACACCCCAGCAATGAAAACAATCCCTCCAGTGCCCAGGAAAACCAAGGGAGACCAACAGGCACTGTTCTTTAAAAGCAGAGACATTATTTTGCCAACAAAGGTCACATAGTCAAAGCTACGGTTTTTCTAGTAATAATGTATGGATGTGAAAGTTGGACCATAAAAAAGGCAGAGTGCCAAAGAATTGATGTTTTTGAACTGTGGTGTTGGAGAAGACCCTTGAGAGTTCCTTGGACTGCAAGAAGATCAAACTAGTGAATCCTAAAGGAAATCAATCCTGAATATTCATTGGAAGGACTGATGCTGAAGCTGAAGCTCCAAAACTTTGGCCACCAGATGCAAAGAGCTGACTCATTAGAAAAGACCCAGATGCTGAGAAAGATTGAAGGCAGGAGGAGAAGGGCATGACAGAGGATGTTATGGCTGGATGGCATCACCAACTCAATAGACATGAATTTGAGTAAGCTCTGGGAGATGGTGAAGGACAGGGAAGCCTGGCGTGCTGCAGTACATGGGGTCACCAAGAGCCGGACACGACTGAGCAACTGAACAACAGGCACTGATCTCAGGAACCAAGTACCCAAGTACCCAGGTCAAGCTGGGCTCTGGCTTGCTACCATTTCCATCTGAGACATTTGAGACACAAGAAAAACTGCCACACTGCAGTCAGGGAGGCTGGCCTTTCAATTTACTCTGGTTCTTAGAGATCAAAATCCAGGTATTTCTGGTACCCGAAATCTCAGGCTTCCAAGGACCTAGCTGGTAGCCAGAGAGACCAGGTTTGGAAGACAGAAATACACACAGCCCCTTTCTCCCAGTCTGGCTGCTTCTGGAGCATCCTTGCAGTTGTTCATACATTCTGGTCTTCACTCCCCACCTCTGGGGATCACTTCAATCACAACTTCTTCCTACACAAATACCAGCCCATGGAGTAAAAGCAGACACCTGCACATGCACATACATACGGATGTTCACAGTGACACTGTTCACATGAGGAAAACAATAGGGGAAAGCTGAAAATAACTATATGCCCATCAATGCACCATGGTACTCCCCTAAGAGGGATCTCTCTACTGGATGGAGCAGATGTGTTGGTAACACTTAAATAGGTATATGAAACTAAATACAGTTAAATGTAAATTATACTCCAATAAAGTTGATTTTATTACTGAAAAAACAAAAATTTCAAGTTAAGAAAAAAAACTAAAATAGGCATGAAGCTTTAGGTTGCATCAGCTTATTAGAATATCAAGAAACTGCAAATAACCTTTTTGCCCCACACCAGCAGACAGTGGTGGATTGCNTTTTTTTTTTTTTTGAGGAGAAATAAAAAATCCATCCTGCATCTCTCCCAGGCCCAATTCCCATCCCCCAAAGTTAGCAAAAATGTTTAGTTTTATTTTATTAAATAAAAAGATATTTTTTAAAGTCAGACTTGTTTGTTTGTTTGTTCTGGCCACACTGTGCAGCATGTGGGATCTCAGCCCCCTGCCCAGGAATCGAACCCATGCACTTTGTGTTGGAAGCACAGAATCTCAACCACTGGAGCACCAGGGAAGTCTCAACAGAAGATTTCTTTGCTTCACATGTAGCTATGTATGAGGAACTGGCCATGTCTGGATGGGGTATGAGATGTGGGCACCCCTAGGTTCTTGGAAGCAGCTCATAGACTTCTCATAGAGACAGAAGCAACTTTATTATTTTCTTAATAGAGTCAAATTCAGCTCTATCACGGGCAGTGCTCACATTCAGCCCATCACCTTGTGGAAGAGCCAGGACACTCACCTCCGTTTTGCTCATCTCCCTGCTGTTAAACTGAGCCAGAAGCCTAGTTCCTGGCTGAATAAGAAGTCTGACTGGCACCTGTTGTATGTCCACCCCTTACTCCCATGGAGTTGTGTATACCCTCAAAAGAGACGAGTGTATTTCTGCCACAGATGCCATTGAGAAAAGTTTCAGGATGGAGAGCTTAAGGGCATTTCAGTTAAAAACTGACACAGACTTTGCTCAGGAATGTCTTCCACTGCCTGGGCCCTGACTCTCTTTGCCTCTGGGCCCCTGCCTCCAGATACAGGAAGCCTGGATGCTATTTGGGGGGACTCTGAAGATTTTAAATGCAGCATCAGAGAGAATTGGAAGTTCTGGTCAGTGAAATAAAAAGCTGATGCATTGTTTTGTTTTGTTTTTCAAAGAAAGGATGTTTTCTTAACAGCACTGAGAGTGGCTCTGTCAGTGGATGTCCTTCAATCAGAAGTCACCTTCTCAGCAAGGCTCCTGGGACTCAATCACTTTATTTTCTTCATGACACGTATTACTATCTGAAATTATCTTATTCCCTTATCTGTTCACTATTGTCTTTTTAAGATGCATTTAATGTATCTATCTATTTGGTTGCACCTGGTCTTAGTTGCAGCATATGGGACCTAGTTCCCTGACCAGGGATCAAACCCAGGCCCCTACATCAGGAGCTTGGAGTCTTAGCCACTGAACCACCAGGGAAGTCCCCTTCACTTGTGTCTTATTGGCCTGCCTATAAAACTAGCCATGAGGCAGTTTAAGCCCGAAGACAAGAGGAACCGCTGGCACCCAGCACCCAGCTCCCCTTACCAAACCTTCATGTACTGTGTGCCAGGCAGAGTGTGGTTCCTCAGAGCACAGCAGTGAATAAAAAGACAAAAACCTTTACACGTTACTGGGGAATGAATGAATGAAAGGATGAATGAATTGGATGAATGAATGAATTTACCTCCTTTTGTTAGACATTTAGGTTAGTGCACCTTAAACTTTCCCCTGACTTACCTCTCAGGAAATTTCTTTAAATTCTTGCATTTGATCACTCAAATAAATGTAAAAGTTTGTATTCTGTGCAGAGTGACAAACTTGTCCCGTTTTGCTTGGGACTTTTCTGGTTTCCCCACTAAAAGTCTCATGTCCCAGGAAAACCTTTAGTTCTGGGCAAACTGGGACAGCTGGTCACCCTAATTCTTCACTCTATTATATTCATGATTAAAAAAAAAACAGCTTTATTGAAATATATTCCACATACCGTAAAATCCACGTTTTAAAGTGACAAACCAATGGGTTTAAGTACAATCACAAGGTTGTACAATCACCACCACTATCTAACCCCAGAACATTTTCAGCACCCCCAAAAGAAATCTTGTACCCAAGAGTCCTTCCATTTCCCTGCTGCTTTCGACCATTTGTGGACAACACCTCCTCCTGGATAACGCCCAGGCTCACCCGCCCACTGCACGGAATCACTGATGGATTCAGGGATGGAATCTGTGAATTCCATCATAGTCTGATGGAATCACTAGTTCTTGGGGTCACCTTCCTGGGCACACAGCCTCTGAAGNCTCCTCCTGGATAACACCCAGGCTCACCTGCCCACTGCACGGAATCACTGATGGATTCAGGGATGGAATCTGTGAATTCCATCATAGTCTGATGGAATCACTAGTTCTTGGGGTCACCTTCCTGGGCACACAGCCTCTGAAGAAGAACCCCCTGGTTAGGAAGGGCTCCTCAATTGGTTTAATGCTCTGCTGCCACCACTTTGAAATTCTGAGTGAATTTTTAAACAAAGGGTCTCACATGTTTATTTTGCACCGGGACCTGTCCATTATGTAGTCTGTCTTGCTTGTTTACCTTCCGCCCCTCACACAGGTTGATATACTCCTTGACCTCAGAATCTGTCCTACCCTCTCCGTGCCCTAGTGCCTGGTGGAAGCTGAATGAATGACTACTCCAAATGCATGAATAAAATCAATGAATCACGGGAAGAAAGGAAGGAATGGGGAAAGAAAAGAGAAGAGAGAAAGAATGAAAGGAAGGAATGAAGGAAGAAAGAAATTCACCTCTTATCATCCTTGAGGAATAAGGTAGGAGGAATTTTCAGTGTAAACAGAAGTCGAAAGAACATTCCAAGCGAGGAGACAGCGTGGGCAAAGGCAGCCATGGGTGAAAATTTCCAGAGGGCAAGAAGGACCAGGAGGCCCTGGGAAATGTGGTTGCACTGATCTGAGCCAAACCCCAGGGTTCCGGGGGGAAGAGAGAGAGGCAACGGCTGCTCTCTGAAAGATGCTCTTCCCCTGACTGGGGGCAGGGAGAAAGCCCTGGAATCCAGAAGAGGGGTGCTAAACAGTGCCTCAGAGGGGCCTCTCCTGTCATGGGTGGTTGGAGAGGTCAGGCCAGGAAGTCGTGGGGAGCAGGCGAGGACAGCGTGGCTCAAATCTAGGCCATCAGGGCTCAGTGATCTTAATGACTCCAACTGAAACGCCTTGCCACCGCTGGGACAGACGTCAGGGCTTTGACTCAGGGCTCTGCACCTCCTTCCTGCTGCACCAGCAGCAACAAGGCTTCTCAGGGCCCAGGCCCCCCACTCCAGCCCACCCTTGGCAGCTGGATAGTCCTCAGGGTCCCAGGACTAGTGAGAGGTTAGAAGAAGCCTCGGCTGGGGGTGGGGGATCCCAGCTGCCTGCAGAGACAGGAGATAATGACCTCTTGGGGTTTATGGGCATAGCACTTGGCCCTGCCAAGCTCAAGAGAAGAGGCCAGATGGCTGCAACTAAACCCCACGGAGTTTAGCATTGCCAATCTGGGTCCGTCTACTTCTCCCCTCACCTCCTGACCTCCCAGCCACAGTGACTTTCTTTCTGGCCCTTGATGAGTCAAGTTCATTCTCGCCTCAGAGCCTTTGCACTTGCTGTTCTCTCTGCCTGGAATGTTCATCCCCCAGATCCAGGCTTGCCTGCTTCTTACCATTAGTGGGGTCTTGCCTCAAACTCCACCTCCTCACTCGGGAATGCTGGAAGGGTCCACTCCAGCTGGGCCCAGGGCCAGCCCTTCTCCACTTCATGACCTTGTTTAATTTTCAGACTGCCAGGCTCAGAATCCTACCCCCTATTATCTACCTGGGGCAAGTTCTGAACCTCTCTGTTTCTATGTTCTCACCTATAAAATGGGGATAATAGTAACACTTATGTCATTATGTTGTTGGGAGGAGTGAGATGGCACAGGCACGCAGCAGGATTCCATAAATGGTAGCGCTTGTGACCATCACCGTCTGCCCGCCCCAACTCCCCCTGTGTCTGGCTTGCTCATAGCTGCAACCCCAGGACCCAGAACCATTCTTTGTACAGAAAAGCCATTTCAGCAATGGGTTTTGATGTAACTGATCTCTTTGTTTCTCTCTGAGTATTTTTCCCTTTTCCTATTCTCCCCACTCCCCATGCAAGTGAGGCTGTTAAGTGGACTAAAGGGCTCCCAAGGCTAGAACGAGAAGAAGGGTGGACAGAGTGATGACAGCAGAGATATCGTGGGTGCTGAGAGGTCCCTGCAAGAGCCCAAAGGAGGACCTACCAGAAGGACCCCCAGACCACAGTGGGGCCCAGCTCAGGAGAACGATTCTTGTTCCCTCCACAGAAGAGGTGGAGAGGGATGTTGGCCCCCAAAGGCACCAAGGCGAGCCATGCATAGGCCTACCCAAGCCTTAGCTCTCTATGTGCATTCCTCTCCCCAACACCAACTCAGGCGCAACCCTGGGCTAACGGAAGAGAAAGTCCTACCTCTCACACCCTTGAGTCCTGGCCTGGCCACCATCCCTGGCCCTCAGCTGGGAAGTTGCGTCATTGTGGCTCACTGACCTCTCTGGGCCTCAGTCTGCCATCTGTAAGGGGAGGCAGTTTCTCCCAGATGCTACTCAGTTTTCAGGCTTGATAAAAAGCATGGAAGAACTTTATGTGCTATCTCATCTAAGCCTCTCAAAACCCCGGAGAGATAAGAACTACTATATTCTCTGTCTGAAAGATAAGGAAACTAAGGCCCCAAAAGACTTGCAACAAAACAAACCTGGTCTGGGGTTGAGTGGCTGGTCTGACTGGAATCCACCTCACCTCACCCCAGGCCCACCCTGGGTAAGCAGAGAGTGACAATGTTTTCTAAACCACAAAGTCCTGTGCTAGTGACAGGAGGCAGTGGGGCGGGGCGGTGGAGCGGGGGCGGGCCGTACAGAATAGGAAAGAAGCAGAGTGTGACTCAGCCCTGGCCAGTGTGTTGCAGGGAGACGTGCAATGTCATGCCACTTGGGGGGTGTGGCGCAGCACAGCCTGGTCTGAGTGGTCAGCAAAAGGGCAGAGAAGCCTCGCCCCCTCCAGGCCCGAGTCAGCTGCCCAGGGAAGGCACCTGACTGGTCTCAGGAAGCCCGGATCAAGTGCCAGCTCTGCCTCTGGCGCTCAGAGTGACCTCTGCAAGTCCCTCTCCTCCCAGGGCCTCAGTTTTCCCACTGGGCCCAAGTACACAAGAACCTTGGCTGGAGGCTCAGTGGACAGCTATCCTAGTTGGGCTCTCTATTGTCCCCTAGTGGACAAACTGATGCATGCTTCCCTCAGTTCCCAGGTGAGAACCTGCAGAATCACCTCTCCCAAGTCTTGATTCCTGACCCTGAGTTGGTAGAGGCGGCACCCACAAGTCTCACTGTCAAGCCTCAGAGGAAGGGAAAGGTCCCAAGGAGATCTGAATGGGGTAGGAGAATTCCCATACCCTGGTTCTGCTCCTCAATTGCTGTGTGGGCTTGTGTTCACCTTCCTCTCCCTGGGCCTGCTTCTCTAAGGACGGCAGTTACAGGATGAAACCTGATCTGGGAAGCAGAAGGCTTGGTTTCCATCCTTCTAAGGAGCTGTGTGCTAAGTCGCTTCAGTCGTGTCTGACTCTCTGTGACCCTGTGGACCAGAGCCCACCAGGCTCCTCTGTCCCTGGGATTCTCCAGGCTAGAATACTGCAGTGGGTTGCCATGCCCTCTTCTAGGGGGTTTTCCTGACCCAGGGATTGAACCCTATTGAACCCATGTTTCTTATGCCTCCTGCATTGGCAGGCGGACTCTTCAGCACCAGCGCCACCTGGGAAACTCTTAATGAGCCATGTGAGCTCAGGCAGTTTCCTGCACTTCCCTGGGTTTCAGTTTCCCCATCTGCACAACAAGCTGATGGGACCAAATGGTCTCAGGACCTCTCTGGCTCTGACATTTAGGGATCTAAGTGGGAAATATGTGTTTAGGGAGATTAAGAGGAGGTGCAAGGGGCCCCAAGGAGAGCTTCCCTGAAGGAAGGACTAGGTCAAAATCATCTCCCAGGGCTTATAGAGGGTCTGCTAAGCTGCTGCTAAGTTACTTCAGTCATGTCCGACTCTGTGAGACCTCATAGACGGCAGCCCACCGGGCTCCCCGGTCCCTGGGATTCTCCAGGCAAGAACACTGGAGTGGGTTGCCATTTCCTTCTCCAATGCATGAAAGTGAAAAGTGAAAGGGAAGTCGCTCAGTCGTGTCTGACTCTTCGCGACCCCATGGACTGCAGCCTACCAGGCTCCTCCGTCCATGGGATTTTCCAGGCAAGAGTACTGGAGTGGGTTCCCATTGCCTTCTCCAATATAGAGGGTCACATGGCGTTGAATATATATTCAGGTTTTTTTAATCTGACATATTTACTGAAAAAACCCTCACCTAGGACCAGACCCTGTACTGGTCACTGGTCATACGATAGCATACAAGACCGACACAGTCCTTGCACTTGAGGAAAAATTCACAGCCAAGTCAGGGGCACTGATTAGTAAACAAACATTCACACTCTTGTCTGAACAGGGACGATAAGATTATGGACAAGTCATAGTAGTGTTGGAAAATGAAACATCTGAAGGGAGGTAACATGTGAGTAGGTTTTGAAAGGTGAGGATGAGTAAAACAGGTGCTGAATTCTTCTAAAATTAAACAGTTTTTCCTGTCACATTGGCTTGCGCAAAGATAGTGATCTTAGTGAAAATTCTGCTTTTACCTGAGAAAGAGGGACAAGCAAGTTGTTGATGGAGATAGAAAAATCTAACAAAAAGGGTTTCTCTGGGTGCCTAAATTGAAAATAGGTATCAACAGACTGTGACAAGTGAAGTGAGTCTCAGACACAGAGTGGGATGCAGAGAGGGGCTGAGGTCAAGGGTCAGAGATGTCTGGTGAGCCTTAACAATAAAAGAGAAACCTCATGTCTTGATATGAAGGACTCAAAATGGCCAAGCCAAACTAGCTGCGTCTATGTGGCCTTGAATTTGACAGAGTCATTGCTTCAACTTTCTTCCTCTGCTCCAAGGCACAAACCAGCTCAGATTTTCCAGGGTAAATAGCTTCACCACAGTCTCTCTAGTCATGGGGCCTCTTTTATTGGCAATGCCCCATGGGATGTGTTTGGATGCAACAAGAAAAGCAGCACACCAAGCTGGCTCACACCAGCTCACAGCAGTCAGCTGCTAGAGTTTTGGGAATTCTGCAATTTCAGGTTGTTGAAGAGTCATTGTCTTAAAAAATTAAATGATATGAATTTACATTTAAGAGATATTAAAATACAGATAAACAACAAGGTCCTATTGTATAGCAAAGGGAGCTATATTCAATATCCTGGGATAAACCAGAATGAAAAAGAATATATATAATTGAATCACTTTGTAGCATGGAAGAAATTAACACATGGTAAATCAACTACAATTCAGTTAAAAAGAAGAAATGTTAAAATAAATACTCAAAACTCGTGACTTCCTAATGATTTTACTCCACTTTACTATTCTTTTAAGGTTATCTGCATCCATTGTAGCTGAATAGCGGAACTCTGGCATAAAGATGTACATCCGCACACCTCTTTACAAGTCAGCTTGGTGATTCATTACATTGGTAACTTGAAGTGGGCCACAGTGGGAATTGGCAAATGTTATAAATTGGGACTTGATTTGCTGTTTTGTTGACTTTCTGGATTAAAGAAAGTGATGGACAAAATATTAACAAAAGTGCTGAAGCTGAAAGAGGTCTCGGTTTAATGAATGTATTTAGAGGGGACTGAGAGAGAGTAGTGTAACAGCAGATCACATATCAGATTTAATGACAATAAATTTATTGGGAGGAGAGTTAGCCCAGCAGACTAAAATGCAACTCCATTTCAAACGGTGGTTGAATTGCTACCACAGAGTAACTAGACATACAGGAGTTCAGCAAAAATGAAAACCTGGAGAATCCACTGACTACATGGAATTTACAATCAAGAATTCCCACACTGCGCGATTTGCACATTGTGTTCTGCACATCCATTTCATCAGTAAAATTTATAATAAACATGTGTATATGTATATAATGTATACATTTGGATTTCCGAAGAACCAGTTGTCAAATATTTGCTGGCACACCCTTGGACAGCCCAAGTTTAATAAAGTCCTTTGCAAAGCACATTTCTGAAACCGAGCAAAGGGCTTGTGTGCCAGCAATGCAGAAAGACAGACTCTGACAGGGGAAGTTTGCGGCAATGTAAGGGTTTATTTCAGGGCATCAAGAAGGAGGGAGAGACAAGACTCAGATCCACCCCAACATGGTCTTTGAGTTAGGGATTCTTTTTAAAGCAGAAGAACAAAGAGGCTGGGATTAATCATTACCTAGTGAAGGTTCTTTGTGGCTGAGCTGGTAAAGAATCTACCTCCAATGTGGGAGATCTGGGTTGGATTTCTGGGTTGGGACGATCCTCTGTAGAAAGGAAAGGCTACCCACTCCACTATTCTAGCCTGGAGAATTCCATAGACTGTATAGTCCATGAGATCGCAAAGAGCCGGACATGACTGAGTGATGGTTCTGTAGCATTTCTTAATTAATTGTAGTTTCAGAAGTCGAGATGTCTCTGTTAAGTCGCTTCAGTCATGTTTGACTCTGTGCGACCCGACAGATGGCAGCCCACCAGGCTCCACCATCCCCGGGATTCTTCAGGCAAGAACACTGGAGTGGGTTGCCATTTCCTTCTCCAATGCATGAAAGTGAAAAGTGAAAGTGAAGTCGCTCAGTAAGTGTCCGACTCTTCGTAACCCCATGAACTACAGCCTACCAGGCTCCTCTAGTTTATGATTATTTGACCAGGTGGTCCACAGCTGGGGTGGAGGTAGCGGTCAGTTGACTCATCCTACCCTGGAAAAACAACCTAAATTTGTACATTAATGAGCATATCTTGTAATGGCAACTGTAGTACATTAACAAATGTTATCGACGACAGCAATTTTAGTCATCTGACTCTGGTTGATGAGTGTTCAATTAGCACAGGATTGAGGTCAGAGGGAACAAGAAAGGGAATAAAGTTTTGGACAGAGAGATTAATCATAAACTCGCTAAGGGAACTTGGCTTCATTTCCACTTGGGGAAGCCCTCTCCACAATGGGAAGCATTTTCAAGACAAAAGACAGATGACTTCATGCTTCCATTGGGGACACTCCCAGGACATAGGGTAGCTCTGTAGCTTTGGGATCTCTCCTCTTCAACAACGACTGTAGGACCAACACGTTCAGGGGCTTTGTGGTACTTTGCCATTTTCCAGTTTAAACTTAAGGCTATTTGGCTGCACGAAACAGCCATTTCTCAAGCTAACTGACAAGACAGCAAGAGTTATCCTAAGGATGAACGTAGGGGAGGAAGAGAAATTATGGCCATTAGCGGAAGGGGCAGCTCCCCTTTCCCTCCACTCATCCCTTGGAGGCTACTTCATCCTTCTCTGCCCCTGTACACAGCTTCCTGCATCTTTTCTTTTGTGCAAACAACAGTGAAGGTGAAGGCAGCTGGTTTAGTCTACAAGTTTACCTGTTCTTAGGTCAGAGATCATCCTGAGTGGGTTGACAGGCAGGTCCACAATTCTCAGAGGATCTCATTGGGTGGCTTGGAGCGTGTAGGCATTCCTGGACCAATCAGTCAAGGCCAGGGGTATGGATGGGTGGGGCCAAGGATTCAGACTGGGCCTCAAGGGCCACACTGAGTAGGGAGCATGAGCAGGGGCTGTGCAGACTCTTAAAGGAGGCCAGTTGGATGCCCAGGACTCACTGGCAGGGCGGGTTTCCCTTCATTCCAGTTAATGAGAAAGTCTTGTAGATTAATTGGCCACCACGTGGGGTCTACGATCCAAGCATGTAACTGACACCATTATCAGTGAAAATGCCTTCATTACATATATGATGTTTTTCTTTGCAACAAGATTTTTACAAGGAGTAAGTCTCTAGCTCAGACATCTTCTATATAGTGAGCTTGGAATAAAGACAGTCATCTCTATGTGTCTGCAACCTGGTGACCATCACGGGGCTTCCAGGGTTGTCCATGGATCCCAGTCAAGGTGATGCTACATCATAATCATCTTTTTTCTTCATTTCACAAGAGGCCCCAAGAGTCCTGGGTCCACAGTGCCTGGTACATTCCTGGTCCAGCACCACAACAACCACTGACAGAGAAGGCTCTCTGGAGCAGACAGCCTGGGTTCACATCTCAGCACCCTTACTAGCTGAGTGATCTCAGACAGGTGACTCAACTTTTCTGTGCCTGAATTGCCTTATATGTAAAATGGTGATACATGACCATCAGTTCAGTTTAGTCACTCAGTCGTGTCCGACTCTTTGTGACCCCATGAGTCGCAGCACACCAGGCCTCCCTGTTCATCACCATCTCCCGGAGTTCACTCAGACTCACGTCCATCGAGTCAGTGATGCCATCCAGCCATCTCATCCTTGGTCGTCCCCTTCTCCTCCTGCCCCCAATCCCTCCCAGCATCAGAGTCTTTTCTAATGAGTCAACTCTTCTCATGAAGTGGCCAAAGTACTGGAGTTTCAGCTTTAGCATCATTCCTTCCAAAGAAATACCAGGGTTGATCTCCTTCAGAATGGACAGGTTGGATCTCCTTGCAGTNGCGACAGAGGCACACAGCCCGAAATTCAGTGAAGGGCGACTGTGGCTCACAGCTCGGAAATCGTCGACAGACAACCACGGAACAAGCCCAGAACTCGGCACAGAGCGACCCTGGCACACAGCCTGAACATCAGCACAGGGCTATCATGACACACAGCCTGAACCTCTGTGAAAGGCGACCACAGCACACAGTCCAGAAATCTGTGCAGGGTGACCGTGGGACAGAGCATGGAACTCGTCACTCACCAATGGCAGAACACAGCCCGGACCTCGGCGCAGGGTGACTATGGCAAACAGGGCGGACCTTGTCACAGGGCGAGCAAGGCACACAGCATGGGCCTCCATGAAGGGCAACAAAGGCACACAGCTCGAAACTCAGTGAAGGGCGACCGTTTCACACAGACTGGAACTCATCGCTAGCCAACCACGGAACACAGTCTGGACCTTGGAGCAGGGTGACCGTGGCACTCAGGCCTGACCTAAGCACAGGGCGACAGCGGCACTTAAGCCTGACTTCGGCAAAGGGTGAATGTGGCACACAGCCCGGACTTCAGTGCAAGGGGACTGAAGCACACAGCCCAGACCTCTGGAGCAGGCTACCGCGACAGCCCGGATGTTGGCAAAGAGGAACATGGAACAGAGCCAGAAATAAGTCTCAAGCCGAGGGCGGAACACAGGCCGGACCTCGGCACAGGGCAACCNATTTTGTGGGGCTTCTCACTGTAATCAAACCTGTTGATATTTTCCTTATGGTTTATGAATTTTATGTCTCATAGAAGTCCTTCCCATCCCCAAATTATTAAAAAAAAAAATCCTTCTATATTTCTTTTTGGTGCTTTTATAGTTTGACTCTTCATACTTGGACATTTCATCCATCTGGAATTCATTTTTATGTATGGATTTCACTTTTGTTTTCCATAGATAGATAGCCACTTATTCTAGCACAGTCTCCTTTCCTTGTTGGTTTGAAATGCTGTTTTTATCCTGTGCTAAATTCCCATGTGGTGGGAGGGGGAGACTGAGAGACAACTCAGAAGATAAACTGAATGAGAGTGAGGGGGAGAGAGGGGTGAAGGGTGACCACAGGGCAAAGGTGTGAAACTGTGAAGTAGGGAGAGGAACATGAATAGGGGAAGGGAGTAAGGTGCTTAGGTCAGCTGGGGGCATGTTACCTTGAAGTGTTCGTGGACATGAAGGACTTTTTAATAGAAAAGCATAATAGAGGTTTATCTTATCATACAATATTCACCATACACAGACTGCTTCTGGATCTTTCTGTTGACCTATTTGCCTATTTGGGTACTTGGTCATTCTGAGACAGGCTGGGACCTTAGCCCTCTTGCTGCAGTGCTACAGTGCTTGTGCCTGGACCAACGTCTCCTTGAGCAACAAAATACAAAAAAATTATAAGGGACTAAAAATAACTGCATGCATGCGCAGATGGGGCAAATTCTGGATAACAAGATACAAAAAGATTGAAAAAAAAACAAAACCCAACCACCACTTCTGAAGAGCTAGGAACAAAAGCAGAGTTCTGTGAATGCCCCTTGCTCTCAACACCACCCAAGGGGTGGACAAACCACCTAAGTAACCCCTCTGCGCCAACCCCTAGACACACCCCAACCCCCTCCCCATATAGGGAACCAGCCTGTCCCCCTCCTTGGGGAGCGAGCGAGGGAAACTCTCTCTTGTTTTCGCTCCCCCCTGCTAGAGCAGGGGCCCCAATAAAGCCTTGCCTGAATTTCTTGTCTGGCCTCTAATAAATTTCTACTGATTGAGGAAGGCTAAGACCCCTGGTCGGTGTCAATTCTACAAATGTTTGAATCTACTATGGATGAAGATAAATCTTGTTCTTACGGTAATAGCAACTGTTTGATGGTACATTTCGATTAGTGGTAATGCAAGCAATCTGCACCCAGCCCATTATCCACATTTTTAAAAAACATTTTTTCCTCTTGGTACTCATTTATTCTTCCAGATGAATTTTAGAGTTATCTTTCTAGTTTTCATCAAAGGAATTGGAATTTCAATCTGAAGTGCACTGGATTTATAGAGTAATTTGGAGAGGATTGACAGCTTTACCAAAGTTTTCTTCCATTGTAAGAAAGTGGCATGCATCTCTCCATTTATTCAAGTCTTCTTGTATGTCCTCAGTAAAATTTATTCCTCTGTATTTCAGCTTTAATTGCTGTTATGAATGAAATCATTTTTCTAACATTTTAAAATTGGTTTTTCTCGGTAAAAAAGAAAGCTATTGATTTTTCTATATTTTTCTCTTAACTGGCCATTTTATTGAACTTGCTGATTAGATCTACAAGGCTTCAGTTGAATCACTGACTTTTCTAAGTAGATGATAATATAATCTGCTTGTAGTGATTATTTTACTCTTTTTCCAATATCTATATCTCATTTCTTTATTCAGATTAACTCTTTTGTTTTATTTGATTATTATTTCTTTTTATTGACCTTTGTATAGCTTTATTGATAAATAATTGATAATACAAGGAACTACTTGTATTTAAAATGTACACTTTGATAAGTTTTCATATATGAGTATACCTGTGAAGGGGCTTCTCTGATGTCTTAGTGGTAGAGAATCCACCTGCCAATGCAGAAGTCTCAGGTTCGATCCCTGGGTCTGGAAGATCCCCTGGAGAAAGAAATAGCAACCCACTCCGGTATTCTTGCCTGGGAAATCCCAAGGAGAGATGAGACTGGCTGGCTACTGTCCATGGGGGTCACAAAGAGTCAGATATAACTGAGAGACCAAACAGCAGCAACACCACCTGTGAAGCTATCACCAAGTCAAGATAATGAGCATATCCATTGCCCCAAGAAGATTCCTGTTTTCCCTTTTAATCTCTTGCTCTTACTGTCCTCTACCTTTTCCTCGCATCTGTAGGTAACCACAGATGTGTTATCTGTCCCTATAGATTAGTTTGCATTTTCCAGGTATTATTAATTCATGGAATCATACAGGGCATACTGTTTGTTGTCTGGCTTCTTTCACGTAGCACAATCATTTTGAGATTCATCTATGTTGTTGTGTGTATCAGCAGTCCATTGCTTCTTGTTGCTGAGTAGTATTCCATTGTTTGGATATTATAATTTGTTTATTCATTCACTTGTTGATGGGCATTTGGGTTTCCAGTGTTGGCTATTACAAACAAAGCTGCTGTGAATGTTTCCATAGAAGTCTTTGTGTGGTTGTATGCTTTCATTTTTCTTGGGTTGATAACTTGTGAGTGGAATTGCTGGTCATAGGGTAGGTATCTGTTTAACATTTTAAGACACTGGCAAACTGGTTTCCACAGTGGTTGTACCACTTTACATTTTCGCCAGCAGTGTATGAGAGTTCCATTTGCTCCACATTCTAACCAACACTTGGTACTGTCATTAAAAAATTTTTTTAAGCTATTTCAGTATTGATATATCACTGTGGTTTTCATGTGCATTTCCCTAATGACTGATAATGAACATCCTTCCATATGCTTATTTGCCATCTGTATATCTTCATGGTCGAAGTGTTTGTTCAAATCTTCTGCCCTTTTAAACAATTCAGTTATTTGTTTCCTTATGAAGTTTTAGAGTTCTTTATATATTCTGAATGAAACTCCTTTATTACATACATACTTTGCAAATTCTCTCTCCTCGTCTGAGACTTGTCTTTTTATCCCTATAACAGTGTCTTTCAGACAGCAGACAGCTTTAATTTTTATAAAGTCCAATTTTTCAATTTTTTCTTTTAAAGTGTTTTATCTGAGAAATCCTTGCCTAACCGGAAGGTGGCAAAGATTTTCTCCTATGTTTTCTAGAAATTTTATACTTTTGGGCTTATATTTAGGTCTTAGATCAACTTTGAATTAATTTTTATTAATTGGTGTGAGGTATTTTATTTTGAATATGGATATCTACTTCTCCCAGAACCATTTGCTGAAAAGATTATACTTCTTCCCCTTAGACTGCTTTTGCATCTTTGTTAAAAATCAATTAATCATTCGTGTGTGGGTCTACTTACAGACTTTCTACTCTCTTCCTTTGGTTTATTTGTCTATCTTGATGCGAATATGCAATAACTTCCTGATAACCTTGAGTTTACGTAGTGTAAGTCTTCCAACTTGTTTTCTTTTTTGTTTATTTTATTTGGCTGCATCAGGTCTTAGTTTCAGCTCCAGCTGAGGTACGTGGCCTCAGTAGCCCTGCAGCATGTGGGATCTTGGTTCTTTTGTAGGGAATCAAACCCACATCCCTTGCACCAAAGGCAGATTCTTAACCACTGGACTACCAGGGAAGTCCCAACTTGTTTTCTTTTTAAATGAGGCAATTTATTAACCCAGCATTTGTTCTGGAAGGGTTTGTTTGTTTTTTGTTTTTTTTTTGGCTGTGCTGGGTCTTCGTTGCTTCTTGGGTTTTGCTCTAGTTGCAGTGAGTGGGGGGTACTCTCTAGTTATGATGTGCAGGCTTCTCACCGAAGTGGCTTCTCTTGTTGTGAAGCAAGGGCTTTAGGGCACATGGGCTTCAGTAGTTGTGGTTCCCAGGCTCTAGACCACAGGATCAACAGTTATGGCCCATGCGCTTGGTTGCTCTGAGGCACGTGGGATCTTCCCTGATCAGGGATGGAACCCCTGTCTCCTGCATTGGCAGGTGGATTCATTACCACTGAGCCACCAGGGAAGCCCCCCAACATTTGTTCTAATGCTTCTCATTGGCAGCTGCCCTGTCTAGCATTCTGTCCATATCTCTCTATCTTTGAGGTGCCAGCTTGTGACCCCCATTTGCTCCTTGTCCACCATTTTCAGCCCTTCCAGGGCTTGGAGGAATTGGCAGGCCACACTCTTAGAGCCCCGGTGAAGTTGCTAGATGTGATGTGGCTGCTCTGATGTCCCCATAGATATTGGTCATGGAACCTATCTTGCACATCTCCAGAGATAGAGGTGCAGCACCTTGGAATCCATTGTACAGCCCTCACTGTAGTTAGTAAGGTCTTTATGCTTGGCCGTCTTGATGGTGTCCGCCTATCCAAGGCCTTTCAGCTTCCTGGAAAAAGGCTGCCAAAGCCCTGATGAACTCCTGCTGGTTCACCTCTTTTACAGTAACTCCAGGCACTGTGGTTTCCTTGCTGCCAGCCATGGGGAAGGGCTCTCCAATGTTCCCCTCCCTCTTCCTTTTCAAGGTTGTTTTGTCTATTCTAAGTCCCTTGTGTTTCCCTAAGAATTTTAGAATCAGCTTCTCAGTTTCTTAAAAAAAATTCTGCTGGGAATTTGACTGGGGTTGTATTGAATTTATAGACTAATTGGGGGAAAATTGATATTTTAAGAATATCAAGTCTTCTGATCCGTGAGCATGGTATATCCCCATCTTATTGAGTCTCTTTTGATTTTTCTAAACAGTGTTTTGTAGTTTTCAGTGTACAAGTCTTATGTATCCTTTGTCAAACTTATCTCTAAGTAGTTCATATTTTTTGATGCTACTGTACATATTTTATAAATTTAAAATTTTTAATTATTATTATTTTTTTGCTGCATCACATGGCATTCAGGATGTTAGGTCCCCCACCAGGAATTGACCCCACACCCCCTGCAGTGAAAGCATGAAGTCTTAACCACTGAACTGCCAGGGAAGTCCTGTTTCTTTGTTGTTGTTTTTAAATTGCAATTTCCACATGTTCGTTGCTAGACTATAGCATTGCTAGACTATTGATTTTGTAGATTGGTCTTACATCTCACATGCATGTGTGCTAAGTCGCTTGAGTTGTGTCCAACTCTCTGAGACCCTATGAACTGTAGCCCCCAAGGCTCCTCTGTCCATGGGGATTCTCCAGGCAAGAATACTGGAGTGGGTTGCCCTCCTCCAGGGGCTCTTCCTGACCCGGGAATAGAACCCGAGTCTCTTATGTCCCCCGCATTGGCAGGGGGGTTCTTTACCACTAGCGCCTCCTGGGAAGCCCCATCTCAGTCTTGCTAAACTCATCTATTAGTTCTAGTATCTATTTTTTTAGGTTCCATCAGATTTTGTACATGGACATTCACACTGTCTTCACATAATGACAGTTTTAAATCTTCCTTTCAATTCTAGATGCTTTTCCCTCTTGCCTTAGCACACTGGCTAGAACCTCCAGAACACTGAATTGTGATAATGGGAGTAACATCTTTGCTTTGTTCTTGATGTTAGCAGGAAATCTGAGGTCCTGTTACGAAAATTCACACTTTGGGTAGCTCCCTCTATGAGGTCTTGGATTCCTCTTCTCTGTTGAGTCTTCCTTTTAGTACAATGCAATGTGCTTTAAAACTCCAGTATATTTTTTCTCTGTCATTTTCAAACAGATTTTCAAAGATGGTGTGGTAAACATACATAGCCTCTCTGAATCAGAAGTCCAGGGCTTTGTCAGGCAAATGTAAACACAAAAAACTGAAGGTAGAGAGTTAGATGATCTTATAAAATAGAGACTCTGGGCTGAAAAAGGAAGAGAATGAAAACAGAAGGGAGCTGATGGACGGAGAAAACATCTTCGGATCAATTGTCAGGGGGTTGAAGAACAGTTGTCCAAAGAATAAGTGAACAAAAGGAGGAGAAATGAGGTCAGAGAGGAAAATGTGAGCACTTACAGGTTAGTGAAAATGTCCAGGATGTGAACAAGGATGTAGGCAGAGGAGAAAGTGATTAGACATGTGAAGAATGCAGAGGCTGGGACTTTAGGTTACCCAAGATGCACTAGGGAGTGTGATGCCAAAAGACTTCAATAAACTGAAAAGGCAAGGTCGGTAGACAACACCAGTGAAGAGAGTAGAGGGTGGCACAGGGCTTTTACAGAAAGTGACAGTGATGGAAGCAGCAATGGGGAGCTAGGAAGGACCTGACCTCACCTTCCAACCCTGGCCCTACCCCCTGACCCTGAGGTTGGGGATGAGATTGAGTGAGTGGCTGCCCCAAGAAGGGGTGAGAGGACCATCAATACCCTGGGAAGTGCAAGACTCTTCCCCCACTTCTTGGGTCCCAGCTCCCCTGCCTTTGGTTACACCTGAAGATTGGAGTCCAGCCCTGACTCAGAGCCCAGGGAGAGCAGGGCTGAGCTCAGCTGGCCAGCAGCTAAAAGTAGAGAAGAGCAGGCTCTTTTGTTTCCCTCAGGGGCTCACTTCACTTTTCTGAGCCTCAGTTTTATCAGCTCTAAAATGGAAAGGTTTTAGAAAACTCCTTGGGAGTCCAATGGTTGGGACTCCACCCTTCCATTGCAGAGGGCAGGGTTCAATCCCTGGGTGGGGAATTAAGATCCCACGAGCCATATTCTGTGGCCAAAAATGAAAAAAAAAAACAAACAAACTTGTTAATAAACAAAATAGGATTTTATACACAGAGGATTAAATAAAATAGTGTCCTAGGTGCTTAAGAATGGCCTCAACTATGATTATGTTATATTCCTCAAGTTAGACTCTAATTTCCCTGTTTCTCTACAAAGAGCTCCCTGTTTTTGACCAGAAGCCCATCCAACCCTGACTCAGGCTGAATCCACCTCACCTCTTGACAGTAAAAAGCTGGGGCCCATTCCTCAGGGCTGCTTCTGAGCCTTGAAGGTCATCCCTGAACCAACAGCTGTCACAAACTCTAAGATACTAGCATCAGATTTTGGGCTGGACCCAGATGGAATCCACCACAGGACCAGGAGCAGGGGCTGCACGTCCTGTGAGGAGAGGGACAGGAGGCAAAGTGACCATCCAGGCCACAGGGCAGTCTAGGCCGGCGTGGGGGGCGAGGAGGAGCTTTGCTGGTCTCGCAGCCGGTGGAGGAGGGCTGCTCACAGGGGCTGGCAGTGACAGAGTTCATGGCTGGTTACTCTGCGTGAAGTGCCTCCTCTCTGTGATCCTCCTGTTTTCTAGATCCACAAGCAGAGAAGTCCAGAGAGAATTGCCCAAGAACTTAGTGGGAGCAGTTATGGAGCCTGGCCTCTGTGCCTATGGCTCACTCCCCTCTCAATCTTTGCCTTCATATCCACCTCGAGACAGCAGAGGCTGGCTTCTTTTCCTCTTACCTCCCAATGTCTAGAAGGGGGTCCTGCTTCTCGTAGATGCTCAGAAAACATTTTGGGCACTCTACCAATTGGCTTATATCTGTGTGCTCTCTCTCTAATCTTCCCTCATTTTACAGATGAGGAAACTGGGGAACAAAGAAGCTAAGTGCTTACCAAAGGTGAGTAAGTGTGAGAAGAGATCTGGGCTTAAATCCTGCCTCTGCCACTAATTAGCTTTGTGTCCTTGGGCAAGTCACTTCACTTCTCTGAGCCTTGGTTTTCTCATCTGAAAGTGGCTCATCTCATGGGATTGGTGTGAGGCCCTAGAGTCCTGGCCCAGAGTGGAAACAGTGAGAGAGGGCTGAAAATTGGGGCTTGAGTCATTTATTTGAAATGGAGCCTTGATTCTTTCCTGGGAGGTGGTAAAAGGTAAAGGAGATGGGTTTGGGGAATGGACTGACCTGAATTCTTATCCCACGCACACGTTGTGGGACCTTAGGGAAGGGACTTATACTTCTACTTTCCTATTGAAATTTAAATTCAGTTTACACATCAGTAAAAAGGGGGAAAGCCTCTTGGGTTTATTGTGCGGATTAAAGGAGGCCATCTTGCAAGTGCCCATAGTAGGTTATTAATAAACACAGTGTCCAGGTGTCCCCTCTATCAACCTTCCAGAAGAATCTCTCCAAGGCAGCCTCTGTCCTGACCTGTCTCCTTCAACCTGGCAAGTCTCTAACAGCTCTATAAAGAGTTCATTTCTCACTTTGGTCTCCCCTTCCCCAATCTTGTTTGCTCCCCCAGCCAGCCAACTGGAAGAGGACATGCTCTAGGTGGCTGGCAGTTCGAAGAGAATGCCCGCTTGCTCACTCACTCCCTGCTCCCCAGCCCCTCCTTGGGTGACTCCTCCCTGTCCACTGCTATGGGTTCTTTCTATGGCACTGAAAAGCCTCATGGGCATATGCAGGGTGCACCCCAAGCTTCTTATCTGGGCGTTCACCATTAAGAGCCCCTTTTCCAATGTTAACCTACCCCCATCCAGTCTCTCTTGCTGCCATTCCTGTTCAGCCTTCTATACCCCTCATCTCCTACCTCAAGCATGCCTCTTGGCTGAGAACACCCTCCCCCATCTTCTCCACCCAGTAAAGTCCTCCTCTCCTTTCAAGCCCACCTCCAATATCAATTCTCTCTCTAATAAAGCTTTTCAGACCCATTTCCCTGCAGGAAACTGCTCAACCTCTGGGCTGGCCATACACACTGTTCACAGGGGCAGCAGGACGGAGTCCACGAGTGACAGCTGCTCAGCTCTGGCTTCTCTGGGAGGAGGGCAGGTACGACTGGCCTCCTGTCCATTCCCCTTCTCCCCTACCCTGTCCAGGCAGCTGAACACTGGTGCAGGGCCCTCCATGGCCTCCTGTGCTTGTCCCCACCCCCCACGTGGGCTCTGAGCCCCAGAGGTAGCAGGTGTACCTTTCATCCGGCAGGAAGGCTCCGACTCCACCCCACTTGGCTGGGTGCAAAGCTGTGTAGTACAGATGGGGATGTTGAAAATATCCGTGACATATTCCAAACTGGCCTACTTTCCTATCACGAGAGTCTGAGACGGAGACGGGCGAGGATGAGTGAGATGGGAGCTTGGGACCTGTTCCCACCTCCTTCTTCCTCTCTCGGCTCAGTTGTTAGACAGGAGAGGGGTTTGCAACCTTTTCCAGCCATCTCAGCGTGGTTCTGGGGCTGTGTAGTTGGGGTGTGGTGGGGAGGCAGTCTTGGAGGAGTGAGGCTGCAGTGGGCCTGGGGAGGTGGGTGGAGGAACCAAGGCCTGGGTCCTGTCTTGGGAAGCTTCCAGCCTCGGAGGCAGGACAGTGGAGGCCATCTCATTGGACTTGGGGGCTGAAGGCTTGGGTTCTAGTCCTGGTTCACCTGTGAAGACTCAAGCAATTTTCTTAACCTCTCTGGGCTTTGCTTTTCTCATCAGCAAAATGAGCTACTCAATCCTTGCTTTCCCTCCTTGAACCCTTGAGTATGGGGTTGCTTTGAAGACTGTTAAGGGCCCTGCCTTAATTAATCCACTTCTCCGCCTTTCCACCTTGGCTAGGCTGTGCCCCGACATAGTGGTTTAAGGGGTCACCAGTTCCAGCCTTCAGCCTCCCAGCAGGCCTGGCAAGGCCTCCACCCTTAATCCTGGCTTAATAATCCCTGAGTAGGGAGTCACCCGCTGTCCCTGCCTAGTGCCAGGACTGTGCCTTGGACAGGAAGTTCGCAATGGGAGCTGACTTCAGTCTCTCTTGCTGACATGGAACCCTTAGGATGTCCTCTGGCTTGTCTCCTTCATATACGAGGTGATCATTATTTTAGGTTTTCTCTTTAGGGGCTAGAAAGTGAAAGTGAAATTGAAGCCGCTCAGTCACGTCCGACTCTTTGCTACCCAATGGACTGTAGCCTGCCAGGCTCCTCCATCCATGGGATTCTCCGAGCAAGAATACTGGAGTGGGTTGCCATTTTCTTACATCCCCCTTTTCCCTGTTTCTCAAGATAGGCAGGATCCTTGGGGCATTTTTCTGGCTCTGAGAAGCCGAATGTCTTCCTGCATACAGATCCCTTGCACAACTTTGGATTCTCCCAGGAGCCGGGTGGGGAGGTTGCTTGTGTCTCTGCCTTAGTTTTTCCAACTCACATACCACAAGAGAAATAAGTGGCCAAATTGGGAAAAACTGGTTGCTATGGTGCCACTTCCCTGACCTGGGTTCAATCCCTGGGTTGGGAAGATCTCCTGGAGAAGGAAATGGCAACCCACTCCAGTATTCTTGCCTGGAAAATCCCATGGACAGAAGAGCCTGGTAGGCTACAGTCCATGCGGTCGCAAAGAGTCAGACATGACTGAGCGACTTCACATGTGACATTAGTCAGGGCAAAACATACCCCTTATCCAGCTATTCTGCTTCTAGGAATTTATTGTACACATAAACTCACATTGTGTAAAATAAAGTAACTAGCAGGGTATCTCTTGTACCACAGCCTGAACATCTGTCAACAGGGCACCTTCACATGTGCTTGTGCAGAACAATCTCTAGTTTATGTTGTTGAGAGCGTATTGTCTGCTGCCATTTGGATAAAACAACACAAAAGAAATGCTTGTGAACATATAGGCAAGCCCTGAAAGACCAAAGAAGCGGGGAATGATGTTTGTTTCTGGGCCTGGAACTGGGTGACTGGGAACAGAGGCAGTGAGAGGGAAATTGACTTTTCCTTTTGCACCTTTTGAATTTTGCATCACATACAAATAGAATTTCCTATTAAACAACAAATCAAGGACTTTCATGGTGGTATACTGGATAAAAATCTGCCTGCCAATGCAGGGGACACAGGTTCCATCCCTGGTCTGGGAAGATTCCATGTGCCGGGGGGCAACCAAGCCTGTGCCTCGCAACTACTGAGCCCGTGTACCTAGAGCCTGTGCTCCTTAACAAGAGAAGCCACCACAGTGAGAAGCCCATGCACAGCAGTGAAGACCCAAGGCAACCAGAACACATACAAAACAAAACAAAAAAGAAAACCAGTCAAATTAATTTCCCCAGCCCTTAAAGTCTTGTATGTATTAATATTTGGCCCCAGTCATACACCAGTGGTTTTTACTGAGAAAGCCTGACCTCTAATAAGGAGAGTGAAGTCAGGGATGGATGGCACAGGGAGTGGTATTCGGGCCTGGGTCCTATCTTGGGAAGATGCCTGAAGATCCCCCAGCATGGAAGGGAGGCACATGGAGGCGCAGCCACAGGAGGATCCCAGAGAATCAGGACAGCAGTTTGCCCTGAATCCACAAGCACAGATGCTCTGGAGGGTGGTGAAGACAGGGGGACCAAAAGGACGAAAGCTCTGCCCCCAGAGAAGCAAACCAGATGGTCACAAATAAAGCTAAGTGAGTGTTAAGAAAACCCAGGGGACAGGGACTGTCAGCTAGAATGTGTTTGTGTCCATGTGCCTGTGTGTGAAGAGGGGAAGGCTGGAATTGGGAAGGCTTTATTGAAGACGTGGAATTTGAGCTGGGCCTGGAAGTAGGTGTCAGGTGTCCACAGGTGCAGAGGAAGGAAAGGACAACCCCAAGGTGGGGAACAGTATGGACAAGGGCATGGAGTGTAAAGGGAAGACACAGGACGTGTGTGTATGTGAGTATTATTGCTGGAGGTAGCCAGGGATGGGGCTGCAAAGAATGGGGCTAGAGCAAAACATTTCCAGCTGTGAATTCAGGTTGTTTTTTATAAAACACCACAAAAATGATCATGCCCTAGGATGTGTGGCAATGTCAAATCATGATAAAGTTTTCTCAAAGATGAGTCTTCATTTCTATACTCATCTTATGGACCACACTTTGAGAAGCCCTGCCCTAGGGGTCCTAGGATGGGCTGCAGAGGTCAGGGAGGCCCACAGATTTCTTACAGCTGGTCATGTATATTCATTTGTTTAGGGAAGGGAGCAAAACTTTTGTCAGGACCTCAAAAGTTTCAAGATCTCCAAAGGACACAACCCTCTGCTCTAGGGAGTGGTCACCGAAGGTCTTTGAGCAGAACGATCTAGTGAGGCTTTAGAGATGAGGGGAGCAGAAAATGTGCCTGATTCAGCCTGAGACCCCTCCCTTCCCTGCTCATACCCAGAGAGGCTAGCCCGGGCCAAGCTCAGGGAAAAAGGATTTGGGGAGGAATGAAAGATGCCAGAGAACAAGGGGCCCATTTAGGGGGTAATTAAAATAAGCTGTGGGAAAGAAAACTGGAGGACTTTTTCAAGCTATGCTTGGAGCAAGATGATCAGGGAGGGGTGGGCCAGCCTCGAGGGCAGATGGCACGATGTTAGCTGAAGATGGGAAGCTGAGCTCCTCAACACTTGATCAGGCTTCTGCTGCCTGCCTAGGAAGCAGGAACCTGAAAGGGAGGCTCCCTTGGGATGGGAGCCAGGCAGAGCAGGAGGCTGTCAAGATGCAGTCTGGGTCCAAAAGAACTGCATCCTGGGGTCCTGTGAGCATCTTCCAAGTGTTCAGAGTGGATGCCTGGTGCCCCAAACCCTGGGGAGTGGCTGTAACTCATGTGAGCACAAGCTTCTGTTTCCAAAAAAAGTAGACTCTGAAATCTGCAGATGGATCTACTTAATGAACTCCTTGAAAAATGCCTACTACATTTTTTTTTTGAGGTGAAATTCACATACCATGAAATTCACCATTATAAAATGAACAACTCAGTGGCATTTAGCGCTTCACCATGTTGAGCAACCACCACCTCTACCTGGTTCCAAAACATTTTCCCAAAAGGAAACCCCATATCCATTAGGCAATTGCGCCCCATTTCTTCCTTCCCCAGACAAATCTCTATGGATTTACCTATTCTGAATATTTCCTATAAGTGGAATCATACAATACCTGACCTTTTGCATCTGGTTTCTTCCACTTAGTACAATGTTGAGGTTCTTCCACACTGAATCGTGTATTAATACTTTATTCCTTTTTATGAAAGAATAGTATTCCATTCTATGGATACATCACAAATTGTTTATTCATCCACTGAAGGACATTTGGGCTGTTGGGTCATATAGTAATTGTATGTTTATCTTTTTCAGGAATTGCCAAACAGTTTCCTATAGCTACTGAACCATTTTATATTCCCACAAGCAATAGATGAGTTTCATTATTAAATAGGTGATTCTGTGACCCTGGAAGGTGGAGAGAGTTTCCAGGTGCTACCATGGATAAAATAAGTGAGGATGGATCCAGTGCCCACCATAGGCTTATAAGGCTGGTTGGCAAGTCTGGGAAGGATGCTGGCTAGAGTTGGAAGGCTGTCTTTCCTTTCTTTCCCAAAGCAGGTAGATCAGGTAGTGGAGTCTAGAGCCTAAAAGCCAGCTGGGTATGGCCCTGCAGGAGCTGGGCTTGTGGTCCGCCTGGGCCCCAGTGGCTCACAGTATGTCCTCTCAAGCAGAGATGCAGAGAGCCTTCTTTCTCCCTGTTCTAGTCTGGTCTTCTCTCTTTGCTTTCTGTGTCTAGACAACTAAGTAGGAAGGAAGGAGGTGGGTTGTTACATGCATGTTCGTGGACTCCATCCACAAGCCCCTCTGTCTACTTAGGCCCCAGGAGGTCATCCTAAAGTGAGGTGGGGTGCTGGGACCCCTCTCCTTCACCTTTATTCCCTCCTCCTCCCACAAGAGGGGACCCACTGGCTTCTGCAGCACCAGCATGGCGCATGCAGCTGGGGAGCAGGAGATCCAGCTCTGGCCATCTCCAGCCCTCAAAGGTCAAGGTCGGGGGAGAAAGGAGTCACCAGGGGCACTTATGGAGCCTGGGGTTGGCTTTGGTGTTGGTTTAAGGAAAGGAGGGGGAGGTATATTAACCTGTGTTACAGAGTTCTCCTGGACACTCCCTGTGCACCAGGCCCTGCGGTGGCTTGCCAGGTGAGCTCCACCAGCAGGCAAAGCCTGAAACTGGGCAAGCAAGAAGGTGGTCTCGACCCCACTGGTTCTTAAAGTGTGGTACCCCCGCAGCAGCAATAGCATCAGCAGTAGCCACACTAGAGAACTTTGTCAAAATGCAAATTCTCAGGCCCCTCCTCAGACTTTTTGAATCAGGAACTTTGTCACAAGTCCTCCAGGTGATTCTAATACTTGCTTTGGTTTAAGAACTGCTGCCCTGCCCTGAGAGAGAGTCCTAGTTAACAGAGAGGGACTCAATGCTCCCAGTCTGATGGGAGAGACAGGACACTCACTGGCCATCTGACAGGGAAGACAGAGTCTTGTGCTCAGAAAATTCTCAATCAGAGGGGGACATCTAGGTTTCTCAGTGCCAAGTCCCTCTAGTGGGGTCCCTCCCTGCACCACCATGAGTTTCTTTGGAGGGAGCAGGCTGCAGTTAGGACCCCAGAGAAACCCCCTCTCTCCCACTTTTTCTCTCCATTCTTCAGAAAGCGGGTTTGATGTGCTAATGAGGACATCAATTATTGAGCTTCATTAGCATTCATTACAATAACAAGCAAGGGAGAGGGGACCGCAGGGAACAGAGGAGGGTCTTTTAAAACTTCCTGCCATTTACTCCTCTCCTTGGGATGGGAGGGGGGATGGGAGAGTGAGGCACACCGGAGGAGAGGGTTGGGGTTTCTGGAGACTGGGCTGCAGTCAGAAGGAAGCAGCCTCCACCTCCTTGGCTCCCCAACCCAAACCAGCCCCAGAGGCCAGCTCACTGCCCTGGTCTTTCTTTCCTGGGAAGAGGGCTCTTCACAGCCCCTTCACTGCCTTTGGGCCACCCTGGTGGAGTCTGGATTGTCCAAATGGGGCTTATGATGTGCCCTAGCCAGACAGTCACCCTCCTGTCAGGGTGCTTTCTCAGGGATCTGAGCTGGGGGCCTCCAAGGTGGCTGAATGAGCAGTTTGGAGTTTCCCACTATCATTTTTCACTTCACCTTTTCCCTTGTGGCTTTCCCTAGAGGCCCGTGTGCCCCTCAGCCCACACTAGGCCCCTTCTCCCTCTTCCTGCCCAGATGTTTGTCCAGGTGCAACCCTGACTCTGAACACCCTTGGGGAAGGAGAAGTGATGCTGAGAATTTTCACTTCTAGGGTGCTCCCTCATAACTTTGCTCCCTTGGTCTGAGTGGAGTGAGAAGGGCCAAGTAGGTGGTTAATGATCTGCTGATCTGCTGTTCCAACATCTCTAACAAGCCAGCAGCCCCCTTTCAACCAAGAGGCAGCCAGAGATGCAGGGGAGGAAGGCCAGAGGGAAGTTACCTGTTGAGGAATGAGGGTGGGGGTGGGGTGGCACCTNATGATCTGCTGATCTGCTGTTCCAACATCTCTAACAAGCCAGCAGCCCCCTTTCAACCAAGAGGCAGCCAGAGATGCAGGGGAGGAAGGCCAGAGGGAAGTTACCTGTTGAGGAATGAGGGTGGGGGGGGGGTGGCACCTGAGGCATCTCAGGTGGAGGCAGCTGGCACATTTCTTGTGCCTGGGCACCATGCCAGCTTCCAGGAGCAATTCTGGTCTCTCAGCTGGAGAAATAATACCTGTGTTTCTCTCACTCTGATCAGAGGCGATGGCTTCCTCCAGACTTCTCCCTAGGAGAAGGAGCCTTGGCTTTTGAGATTGGATAGGAAGGGGAGCAGGTACATATCTTCCCTAGGGGGTGGGGACGGAGAACTTGTTGCTGCTATTGTTCAGTCGCTAAGTCTTGTCTGACTCTGAGACCCCTTGGACTTCAGCACACCAGGCTTCCCAGTCCTTCACCATCTCCCAGGAGTTCGCTCAAAGTCCTGTCCAGTGAGTCGATGGTACTGGAGGACTGGGCGGGGTCAATGAGGGTGGCTGATGTCAGGCCATCTGCCCTCAGGCTCAACTCGGGCCTCAAGGGTCTGTGTTTCCATTCACAGCTGTATTCCTTCTCACCTCTCCACAGGACCCATGGAGTCCTGGATTGAGGGGAAGAGGGGTTCAAATAACCTCACAGCTATGAAGATGATCAGAAATGTTTAGGATCTGTCTGTAACAAGTGAGCCACACAAAAAGTGCTATCTGAATCTGATCTAAGCCCCTCACTATGGAGTGGCCTTTGTGATGTGGGAGGTCACCTTAGGGTAATGACTGATGGATGCATTGTCCTGCTAACACGCTTGAAATTATTCCCAATTTCTGGGGGCTACTTCAGAGAGTCCCCCTCCCAAAGTCCCCTAGCCGGTGGCTTATTGGAATCTAGTGTAAACGCCAGAAAAACCTCCATGTGACAGGACAAGCATCTTTCCAGTCTTCATCCAGGAGATAATGCCCAGTTCCTCAACTCTGACATAAATAACTAGTCTTAAGCTTCAGTCACGTTCCTGCACCCAGTTCTCTTCCTTTCCTTTAAGGTCATGAGAGTGTGTCAGATGTTAGGCCTCACCTTCAGGCAGCCCACCGGGTAAGGAGATGGTGGTGGTGATATAAAAGGAGGCTGGGAGCTTTGGAGTCAGGCATGTCTGGATTTGAATTTCACCTTTGCTACTCTTAGATTAGGCAAATGGTTATGCCTCTCTGATGCTTAACTCCTTTCTCTCTGAAATGGGGCTGAAAACAGCCACTTTTGCATGGTTGTTGAGATGCTTAGAGAATCTGAATAAAGCATATTAGGTGGCACAGGGAGGGTGGTGCTTCCTCTTTGGCTCAGCAGGTAAAGAATCCACCTGCAATGCAGGAGCCACAGAAGACACAGGTTTGATCCTTGGGTCAGGAAGATGTCCTGGAGGAGAGCATGGCAACCCACTCCAGTATTCTTGCCTGGAGTATCCCATGGACAGAGGAACCTGGCAGGCCACAGTCCACGGAGCTGCAAAGAGTTGGACACAACTGAATTGACTTAGCATGCACGCATGTTAGGTGGGCATAATATGGAGGAGAGGAGACCTTGTCTCACAGTGGGGGCGGTAACCTGAGGGGGAAGGGAGGGGCAGCATCCTGTGTGGTTGAGTTGGGGGCCTGGATGGAGGAGGAGGAGCAGCAGCAGCAATCCCTAGCCTCTGGGCTCTGAGAGGCTTGGGAGGTGGTGTCCATGCAGCTGAAGGGAAGCCATCCCTCCCCTTGCCGACCCCGCCTCTACGCAGGGCCTGCTGCCTCCCATGCCAATCCTGGGCAGGCAGCCAAGCTGGGAGCGGGATGAGTGCCCACAGCATGCTCAAAGGCCAAAAGATGGGCACCGTCCAGTTGGCAGAGGGAGAGGCAGCTGGCCCAGGAGGGGAGAAGTCAGGGAGCCGACTGCTGGGGTCGTGTGCCCAGACGGTGTGTCCGGGACACGCTTGGCTGCCCTCCTGAGCTGTCCGTCCGGAGCCCCTCCTCTTCCTACCCTGGCCCGGCCACCTAAGTTACTGTAGCTGGAGAGAAATTTCTAAGGGGCATCAGAGTTGCCCTGAGCCAGGCAGTGTGCTTGGCTTGGGGCAGGCCTGGGGGCGGGAAGGGAAGTGGAAGAGTCTGGATTAAGGCTGCAACTGGGTAGACCAGGAAGTGGGGAAACCGGTTTGTCATTTGGGCCACTTGGGGTGGGGTCTCCTCTTCTGTCTCTCGGCCTGTCTGCCACTCTGCCTGGTGGCCTGCAGCCAAGAGAGGCACTGTGTCCCTTCCTTGCTCATCTAAGCTGGCTTTGGGAATGCCAGGAGGAAGCAAAAGGGGCAGGGGTCTTGGCCCACTTTCCCCTCCCCAAGAGAAGTTTGGAAGAGAGGGGACAGAACAGAGAACCGGAGAGAGAGAGGTAACAAGCAACCAGGACGGGAGGAGGGGACAGAGTCACCTGGAGAAGTCTGTGGAGCCGACAGGTAGGCTATGGTGGGACAGGGAGGGNCCTATGGTTTTTCCAGTAGTCATGTAAGGATGTGAGAGTTGGACTATAAAGGAAGCTGAGAGCCGAAGAATTGATGCTTTTGAACTGTGGTGTTGGAGAAGACTCTTGAGAGTCCCTTGGACTGCAAGGAGTTCCAACAGTCCATCCTAAAGGAAATCGGTCCTGAATAATCATTGGAAGGACTGATGCTGAAGTTGAAACTCCAATACTTTGGCCACCTGATGTGAAGAACTGACTCACTGGAAAAGACCCTGATGCTGGGGAAGATTGAAGGCGGGAGGAGAAGGGGACAACAGAGGATGAGATGGTTGGATGGCATCACCAACTCAATGGACATGCATTTGAGTAAACTCCAGGAGTTAGTGAAGGACAGGGAGCCTGGTGTGTTGCAGTCCATGGGGTCGCAAAAAGTCGGACACAACTGAGCAACTAAACTGAACAAGGAGGTAACCACCCCACCCAGACACAGGGAATAGCCTGTCTTCAGTTCCTCCCTACACTCCCCAGCCCAGACTCACCCCACTTCTGTCTCTGCAAAACTCCAGTGTCCCACAGCACCCCTCCTCCCGCCCCTGCGGGAAGACAGGAAGGGCAGTGGACCTTCGAGATCACCAGTCCCGAGGAGAGAGAAGTGGAAGCCATGCTGCCTGGGCTAACATTATGCGCCATCATCTCCAGATGGGTCACCGCTGTCCCCTACACCTCCCCAACCCCAGAGATCAGGGAAGGGCCAGTCTCCCCACTTCCCAGGTTGCTCTGTACCTCTTAATCAGGGCTTCTTAAGGACAGAAGCTGAAACAGGTGATCAGGAGTCCCTGGCTTTGTCCCCAACTCATTCTGGGACCCTGGTTGCCCTCTGGAAACCCCCAAAAGTTGCTGTTATAACTCCTAAATTCTCTTCAGCAGTTGCATCTTACCTGACTCTTGGGTTCCCGTGGCCTGTGATGGCCACTCTCGGCTCTGCACAGTGGGACCCTGACCCCGGGCCAGCTCCAAATCCCTGCCCAGTCTGACCTGGAGTCACTGACTCCTGGATCTGACAGCACCCGGTCCCCTTAGACAGATGGGAAAGTGTGGTCCTGAGAAGGAATGTGGTGGCGGTGGCTTAGTTGCTAACTTGCGTCAGACTCTTGCGACCCTGTGGACGGTAGCCCATTAAGCTTCTCTGTCCATGGGATTTCCCAGGCAAGAATACTGGAGTGGGCTATCATTTCCTTCTCCAGGGCATCTTCCCGACCCAGGGATCGAACCCACGTCTCTTGTATGGCAGGTAGATTCTTTACCACTGGGCCATGAGGGAAGCCCCTGAGAAGAAATAAAACACACTAGTTTAGTTGCAGAGCCCAGGCTCAGAGTAAATCTTCCTGCCAGACTGCCTCACCCCACCCCACCCTCTCCAAGCCTCTGATGCCACACCCGCCATCCCTGCCTCTGAATTCCAAGTAGGAGCCCATCTCTCTTGGGAAACCCAGTGCCAGCAGCACCAGCTCCAGCCCCACCCCCACGTTTCCTCCAGTCACGGAGGCTTTAAGGACATCACTGCATTCATCCATCGTACAGATGGGAAAAATGAGACCCAGAGAGGAGCAATGGCTGCTCAAGATCACCACTGGGGGCACCAGGAGCCTCCTGACACCAAACCTTGTGGCTCCCCTTCATTTCTCCTCTCATCCTCTTACGTGGGACTCTAAACCCAGGTAAGCATCCAGAGACCCTGGAATCCAAATCCCTCCCTCCAGCACAGGGACCTCAGCGGGGCAGGGAACAGGCTATCTTTGGGCGTGGGGCTGGGACAGAAAGGTAACCCAGGATGGGCTCTGCCTCTTCTTTGCCAAAACTCCTTGGACACCCATCTCCCCACCACCATCTCCGCCCCCACCTCCAGGCTGCAGGAAGAACAGGCAGGGGTGGGGCAGCCAGCCCTGCCAGGCCCAGAGATCCAAGGGTCCACCCTGGCACTCTTTACATCAGCCTCGCCAGCCCCCTGGAAAACACAAGTACATTCCAGGCCCCTTCCCGGCTTCCACCAGTTCAGCTCCCTTTTACTTGTTCCATCTCCTGGACTTCTACCTAAAAACTTGTTTGCGGTGTTCTCTGTTGCAAAATGGCTCTCAAACCACATTGCCCCCTCATGCTATTCAGATGGGGAGACCACTCCAGAAGGCAAGTGGTTTGTCCAGGTCACAGAGCAGAGGGTGCCCTGTCTGGACCCCATCTCCTGCCTTCCAGGGCATTCTTTCCTCCCAGATTTTCCCCTAAGCAGAGTCTGGAAGTGTGTGTGTGTTTGGGGCAGCAGGGGGCGGGGGGCGCATAGAGAGTTTCATGATGGCCAAGGGTGGGTGCTGAGTCAACCAATGAACTCTGACAGCAGACTTGTTTTCTGTGGGGGACTGTCGGTGCCCTGGAAGGGGACAGAGGGATCAGGGAGGCTGACAGCACCTGCCCTCAGCAAGCTCTGCATCTGGGCCTGAATATGGGGAACAGGAGTCTCTCCAAAACTAACTCTAGACACCTCGCCACTCACACGAAGCTTCTCATCCCTGCCCAAGAGCCCTCAATCTTACCACTCTGCCTTTTTCCTGAAGTTGCTGTATCTTCTCCCCACTCCTCCCTCCCACTCCAATCCTCTCCCTCCCACATCAGTGTTTACCCCACCCTGTTTCACAGCCAGTAGCCTGGGAAAAGGAGCACAGGCCAAACAAGGGAAGAGGTAGGACAGGCAAGTGGCCCAGCAGGACCGGACTGCAATGTCCCCACTTCCCAGGAGGGGGCGTATTGTCATCCACAGCCACCCATCCCTCCAGGAGCTCAGCCCAGCAGGTGCAACCCAGATTCCAGAGCCAGGACCGACATCTCCTCTTCACAGTCACGCGGCAGGAAGGCAGGGATAAGTGATCCCCGGCTTCCAAATGGAAAGACTCAGGTCCAGAGAAGGGTAAAAGTGGCTGGAAACCTGGAGTGACAGAGCAGGTATGAGGCAGAGTCCATAAGCCCTGCTTTAAGTGCCCTGGACTCAAAACTACCTGCCTCCTCCCGGTCCTGGCGGATCTACTCTTGCCAGTGGGACTCCACGCTGGGCTGCCTCTGGAGCTCCTAGGTCCCAGGGGGTACTTTTTCTTGGCCCACGTATTCTTGAATTCCTTCCAAGACTGACCTCTCTTTTCCCAGGACCCCCCTGTCCTGCTCCCAGCATCCTCTGCTTCAGCTAAACCATAGAGTTTAAAGGGGCTAAACAGTCCTGGGTGCCCCAGCTATACATTATCCCCCAGAGGGATCTCAGCTCTGCCAGGGGACTCAGGCAGCACCTGTCCCCCGACCCTCTCGTCTCTCAGAAGCCAAAGACATCCCTGGGCCTCACTACGTACCAGGCTCTGTCCCAAGACATGGTGAGTTAGCTCACTGAAGCCTCAGGTGAGGCACAGAGAAGGCAAGTGAACTGCTCACATGGCCAGTGAGTGGCAAAGCAGAACTGAAAAGTCAGGAAGTCTGATTTCAGAGAAAGACTGTTAACCACTGTGTCAGAGACCTCTGGCCTCCCAATACCCATTCTCTCCTGTTTCTAGACTAACAGGCAGTCCAGAATAACAACCACGTTTCTCAGTCTCGCTTGCACGTGGATGCGTGGCTAACATCTAACCCAGGGAGAGGAGGTGTGTGTAGCTGTCAAGTCGCGCCGTTAATTGGGAGAGGCGTGTCCACTCTGCTTCGCCCCTTCTGGCTGTCTGCCGGCGTGGGTGAGCAGACTGACGGCTGCCACAGCCTCACACGAGTGCCAGAAAAATCCCTTAATATGAGTCAGATCGTGGTGCTGCCCTGCCCCCAAACCTTCAATGGCTTCCCATTCCTTCAGAAGAAAAGCCACTTCCTCCATGATGGGCAAGGCCTTCTCCTGCCTAGCCCTAAGCTATCCTCCCTTCCCAGATCAATCAGCAGGAAAACCTCACCCTTGTTTAACTCTCCCTACTTCCCCTGCTTTCCCAATTCCTCTCCCCACACCCGGAAGACTCTGATGTATTTATCAAGACCCAGCCCAAAGGCTATCATGGGGTATCATCTATGGGAAGCCTTCCCTGGCCCTACTGGTGGAATGAGTGGCTCCCTCCTGTGGTCTCTCATGGTCTGTGTGCAGCCCACAGGAACAGTGGCAGTCTTTCTGTATTGTCATAATCTGTAGATGCATCCACTTCTCCCATCTCTCAAGAATGAGAGTTAAGTCTGGGGTATCTGTTGGTTGTCAGTGACCTGCACAGGCCCAGGCATCATGCCAGTGGCAGTCAAGTTCAATAAGTGAGAGAGAGAAGGATACAGGGTGTGAGTGTGTGTGTGTGGTGTATGTGGGTGCTCTGAGTTGGCTGAAGGCCCATGCCTAGGAGACAAAGAGGACACCTAGAAATAGCCCTATCCCAAGCCCCATGGCAGGCCTGGTGCCCAGATAGACTGACCGTGAGTGAGGAGGTGGGGGCCCAGGATGGGTGGGTGGAGAGGTGTGGGTCTAGCAGGCTGTGGCCCTGCTGTCCTCTTGGGTCTGCAAGCCAAGGCAGATGGGCCCTGCCTGCCTGTTGTCAGGCGTCCTGGCACTTGGATTTCAATGACCGCCCCTTCAGCAACCAGCGAGTATTTCAGGCTGGGGCTAAACATCACCTGTTCCCTTGGCCCCACAACTTGTAGGGCAAAGGGGAAACTACCAGTCCATCCACTAAGGAGGGGCAGGGTTGGGGCAGAGATGCTGGAAAAGTTTGTCCCCTCATCCCTCTTGCCCCACCTCACCCTCTTCCCCACTTGGAAGTTCCCTTCCTGAACTACGGACTGCCAAAGGTTGAAGGATTAAAGAGATCACCTGGCCCAACTCCTGCCATGGAGGTGGGGACACTGAAGGGAAAAGCCTGGCCGAAGGCTGCAGAGTGAGACAGGGCAAAGATGGCCACAGGGAAACGCGATGTGGAATAGCAGTTAAGCCACACAAACTCTGATGCTGAAGCTCCAATACTTTGGCCACCTGATGCGAACAGCTGATTCACTGGAAAAGACCCTGATGCTGAGAAAGACTGAAGGCAGGAGGAGAAGGGAGCAACAGGGGATGAGACAGTTGGGTTGAATGGCATCAGCAAACCAATGGACATGAGTTTGAGCAAACTCCGAGAGATGGTTAAGGACAGTGGAGCCTGGCGTGCTGCAGTTGATGGGGTCGCAGAGTCAGACACTACTGAGTGACCAAACAACAACATACAAACTCCACAGAAAGTATGCCTGGGTCCAAATCCTCACTCTCATGTGTAAACGGGTGATGGAGACAATGCAACCACATCCCTCAATCATCGTTAGAGTTGTAAGAGCTGAAAGACAGAAAGCTGTTAAGTCCAGTGCTCGGCACTTAGTAAGGGCTGCACTGACTTTAGTGGTCATCTTCTGCACCACAGTTTACAGCATCAAAGCTTCTCAACACCCACAGTCTTGCGGTCTTTCCATACCCAGCCCCCTGCCCCTGACAGTTCATACACTGGTTCATCATATAGAGAAGGTGACATGGAGAGCCGGCCCTTGGCTCCTGACACCTCCCTGGGCTCATCTTACCCCTGCACTGGATGACCCCAGTGCAGGGAAGACTAACGTGCTCATCTGACATCCCTCCTGCCTCTGATCCCAACCTTCTAATTCTTAGTCTTGCCACCACCCGCCCCAGAACGGGAAAACTCTCACTGTGGGCTCTGGCCCTGGTTGTCCCCCAGCCAGCCCAGCCCTTCCGGCAAAAGTCTCTCTCCTTTTCCTATCTAGGGTCTCTGTTCACTACAGAGCCCAGGGGTGCTGCCCTTCACTGACCCCCAGCCAACCCCAGGATCCCAGGCCCCTAAAGAAAAGGCCCAGCCACGCTGACAGCCTTGGCTCTGTATCTGCTTCCTGGAACACTCCTGGCCCCAGACTCCCGAGGCCGACAGCAACTCCCTGCCGTGGCCTGCCAGCTCTCCTCACCTAAGGACGCAATACAGCAGTCACACGTCTGCGCCAACCAGGTTCCCTGGGCCTCCTGGAGCTGCTGAAACTTCCCAGAATCTTGGGCAAGCTACTCCTGAATGAAGTGCCCTCGAGGGAGTGACCACTGAACCACCTGTTTGGTGCCAGGTCACATGGCACTCGGACATGGCCCAGAGCTCAGGGTGGTGTGAGGTGCTGTTTTGTAAGCACCAGTTTCACCTTTCTAATTATACTTTACCTAATCCAATCTTAATCATCTGTAATTTTTCAGAGGCACATTTTTCATCTGATAGAGGAGTAATCTGGGGAAGAAGCCAGGAGCAGCCCCAAGTCCAGGATCTGGTTTATTCCCTGGGAGCCTCCCTGTCCCCAAAGAGACTCAGGCTACACCTATGTGTCCAAAAGGGCCCTTCTCCCCTGAGAGGACTTGGGGGCCCTACTCTACACTGGAAATGGCCCTCAGGAATGGAATGAGAAAAGAAAAGAGGCCAGGGGATGGGATACTCTGGCAGGAAGAGAGCTGAGGGCAGCAGGCGTGGTGGGGGTGGGGGGGGCTCTTCAAACAGAGAGAGCACTGACAAGGACAAGTGGCTTTCTTTGCTGGAGAGGGATCGTTTGTCTACTCTATAAAGCCTTGCCCGTCCCTGCACCAGGCCCCGTGGGCACAGGGTTTTTGGCTAAATAGGAAGACAGTGTCTGTGCGTGCTACGTTGCTTCAGTCCTGTCCGACTCTTTGTGACCGTATGAACTGTATCCCACCAGACTTCTCTGTCCATGGGATTCTCTAGGCAAGAATACTGGAGTGGGTTGCCGTGCCCTCCTCCAGGGGATCTTCCTGACCCAGGGATCAAACCTGAGTCTCTTATATCTCTGGCATTGGCAGGTGGGTTCTTTACCACTAGCAACACCTGGAAAGCCCCAACAGGAAGACAGGTTCTGAAGCAAAAGTAGGGAGGTTTAGGGCTTCCTAGAGGCAAAGAGAGTTAAGCTTAAAAGCTGAAAAGTGAACAGGAATTAACTAAAAGAGCAGAGTCTGGGACTTCCTTGGTGGCCCAGTGGCTGAGACTCCACACTCCCAGTGCAGGGGCCTGGATTCAATCCCTGGTCAGGGAACTAGCTCCCACATGCCGCAACTAAAAAAAAAAATAAAAAAGACCCCACAGGCCACAGTGAAGACCGAAGGTTTTGTATGCTGCAACTAAGACTGGGTGCAGCCAAATAAATAAAACTTGGGAAATAAAATAAAAAAGAGCAGGGCCTGGGATGGAAGAGTATTCTAGGCAGACAGCAAGTGAGAAACATGGCGCCCCTTCAAGGCACAAAAAGGGCAGAGTGGCTGCTGTGTAGGGGCCACAGCATGGGCGCTGTGGGGCCTACCTCTCCAAGCAGGCTGAGAAGAGAAATAATTAACCTTTGTAATTGCATTCCCAATCCTACCTTATCTTCCCAGAGTCCTTGGGAGGTCAGCTGGGTGGGGACTGCTTTTTGCAGATGGAAAAAGAGACCCAGAGAGATGGTGATCTGAGGCCACAGTGAGTAGATAAATAACAAGGGCAGGATAGGAATGCAAGCGAGTCTCACTCCTGAGACCCTAAAGCTGGGGAGGGAAACAGATTCACTCACTCACTCATGCGTTCATACACTCACTCCCTCAGTATTCAGTAGTCATTCATTCATGCCTACTATCTGCCAGGCATTCCCCCTAGAGCAGCACTTAAGTAATAAATTAGACTCACGAAACAAATGAGATAAGGCTAAAAGAGTTGGGCTGATTATACCAGCATCAGGGAGGACGGCCAGTTTCTGAGAAGGAAGAGTGACTGCCCCCCACCAGGAGCTGCATCCCATCCACCCACCCCACCCAACCTCCCACAAGAAGAGCCATTGTTCTCCTTCCAGGGAGCACTCTGCCACAGGCAGCAGTTTCTCAAAAGCAAAGCAGTGTTGAGTAAACCTCTGTCACCTGCCATCGTTTGTTCTCTCAGACCCACAGTATCTAGAACTCTAGGGGAACGAGGAAGCGATTTCCTAGTGACAGAAAGAACACTCCATCCCTCCCACCGTGGCAGCTGTCCCCCCACCACACTGTGAGTTCAGGGAGTGCAGAGCTGTGGCTCTCCTGTTCCCCCTGGGTCCCCACTGAGCCCAGCACAGTGCTGGGCACAGGCAATGCTCAATTTATTAAGAGAGAGACAGCAAGGGAGAGATGAGGAAACTCCTCTGCAGCATCTGAAGGCACCCAGTGACATCAGAGGAGAGAAATAGATATATTTGGATCCTCTCCTATGGGTCTCAAAGAGCCTTGGTTTATTCTTGAGCACTGCTGGGTCAACTGCCCTGGGGAAGAGACCCAGAAAGAAGGGGTGAGGGGTCACCATTCATTGTTAGTGTGTGAGAGGCTTACCATCTGTTATTTCTTTCCATCCTCATGACAATTCAGAAAAGTAGATGGCCTCCCTCCATTGGGAGGAAAGGAGACTCAAAAAGGGGAAGGCACTGGTTCTGGGTCTCTAGCTAGTAAGTGGCAGGCTTGGGATTTAGAAGCCAGGCCTCTTCCCAAAGGTACTGCTTCTGAACAGACCATGCACCAAGGGAGGGGTATGAGGTGGTGGAGGAAAAGGTTGTTCAAGACTTGATTTCATGGCAGGCAGAGGCAGAGAACCTTACCACCATAACTAGCCAAAGAGGAAAATTCCCAGTTATTGGGGGTGGGCTGAGGGTGGTCAGCACCCACAGACAGGCCTCAAAGGGGTAAAGGGAGGGTCTCCATATCCCTGGGTCACTGGAGCCTCCGAGCTCAGCTTATTTGGCCTCTACCTCTCACATCTCTCCTGTGCCAGCAGCACATCCCCTAGCGGAGGCGTCCAGATGGCAGGGAGGGCCAGGGAACAGCTGAAGATGCTGAGTAGGCCTCTGCCGCCCGCCTTCCCATGGCCCCACGGATCATCCGGTGCTGCCGGCCCATCTCATTGGCTCTCTCCTGGTTACTCATCTCTCCTCTTCTCCATCTTTCCAGCCTGTGGTTGCTGTGGAAACACAGAACGGTGACATCACTATAGGGCGAGGGCTGGGGTGATGCTGCTCTTGGCAGGGACTGGTCCCTCCTGCCTGCTAGATGTTAAATCCACATCTGGATTTACCAAGGGCGACAAAACGGGGGGACAGGAAAAGGGAAAGGGCTCACACATTGCCTCCCCTTGTCTTGCTTTCCCCCAGTGTAGGGAGCACAGGAGGGCGGGGAGGATGCAAGTAATCAGAAGGTTGCGGACAAGGCTGCACACACCTAGAAGGGAAGATAAAAGTAAGGAGACAGGGTGTGGCTTGGGAGTCAATTCCAGTGAGCCAGGTCTGAGCGTGGGGCATGGGGCAGGTGAAGATGGGGGTAGAGCTGTGAGAATAGCTGGTCTGGGGTTTGTCTAGTTTCTCAAAGCACCATGCTGCTCAGCTTAGACAGGGCTCACGAGAGGATGCAAAAGACTTCTGAAGATCTCTAGAGCCCCCTCCTCACAGCTACAGCAGTTTCTAATCCTGTCTCATAAATAAAAAAACTGAGGATCAGAGAAGCAAAGCAGTCTGCCTTGTGTGGCCTGGCAGGTCAGGAGCAGAGCTGAAAGCAGGTCTCAGGAGTCCAGCACTAGCCATGGAGATAATAATAATTATCCTATAATGGTAATAACAGCAGCAGCATTGAACACTGATTCAGTCTACCCTGCTTAGCATTTAAGAGCCTCCAACACCTCTATGTAGTAAATACTGTCATTTCCCCCATTTTTGAGAGGAAGCTGAGACTCAGTGTGGCTTAAGTGAATTGCCCACATCCACACAGGTAGCACCCACTGGAATCAGAACTGGAACCCAGATCTATCTTCCAGGAGCTGCTCACCCACCCCAGCTCTCCAGCACTGTTTCATAAGGACCATGTAGGGAGAATGCTCTGGTCCCTGGCTCTCCAGCCACTCTGTGTCTGAGAGAGGAGGCGGCCCTGTGTCTAAAGGTTGTGACCTTGAGTTGGAAACCAGCTCAATCCCCTCCTCCTCCTGCACCTGCTCCGGCAGTGAGGTCACTGGGGCTCTGTGCCCAGCCCTGAGGCCTGTCCCTGCAGCTTTGGCAGAAATAGGCCCGCTCAGTTCTGGCAAGGGGACCTGTCCAACAGAACCAAGAACTTGGGGGAGAAAGGGCTCTTCCTCCCTGGCCTGCTTCCCAGAACGTTAGGGGAAGGGAGGCAGATGTTCTCCACTTCCACATAGAGAAGCAGAGGTCCAGGGAGGTGGCCCGCACACTGTATGTGTGTGGCAGAGCTGGAGGGATCCCAGGGCTCCTAGGCCCCACCCTGTGGATCTCCGCTGGCTCAAGTGCAGTTGGGCACCATTCCCTTCTGTTTTGTGTTTTCCTTCGTTAAGTGTGTGTCATGTTCCCGGTTCTCTCCTGAGCCTAGCCCAGAGCCTGGCACAAAGTAAGTGCTTTAATAACTGTTGGATTAAAAAAAAGGAAGGGTTCCTCTAAACCTCAAGTCTGCTCCTCTGTAAAAGGGATAATAATAACACCTACTTCAGGAACTTGGTTTTAAAAGTTCAATTAGACAATGCACTTAGAGCCCCCAGCATGCAAAAAAACAACAACACAAGGTGGATCTTATTATTAAAAGTTCTTTGGAAACTGTAGTGTCAAACAAGGTGGATTAACGACAGTCTCTGAAAGTGCAGGCAGCCTGTGGAAGGCTGCCTGCCGGCGGAAGGTCAGAGAAAGGACGGCAGCTGGGGGCCAGCGGCAGTCAGGCAGAACGGAGCTGTCCTTGAGCCTTGAAGAGCCGGCTGAAAGGGCGGAATTTCGGAAGGAGAGTGAGGAGGCAACGGCCGGCCGACAGGAGCAAAGGCTTGGAGCTGTGCGCAGAGGTCAGAAAAGCCTGGCGCACGGGCAGGGTGGAGGGGGAGCTGGACGGCTGGGCGGAAAGGCGCGCGGTAGACATTCCGCAGGGAGGGGCGAGCACGTGTGGGGCAGATGCGGCGCGACAGACAGGGTCACGCTTTTGCCGGGGGCGAGCTGCCCCCGGTGCCTCTCCCCGTCATCGGGCAGAGTCGGGAGCGGTGGGAGAGCACGGGGTCTGGGACCAGCTAGACCAGGCTCGCCATCTGGACTCCCCACTCACCGTCTCCTTATTTCCTGCGAACTTGTGAGCCCCACGCTGAATCTTGGCTCCCCTCACCTGTAAAATGAAGATCGAGATGATGCCTGCGCCGCCAAGAGTCGGCCAGCGCTTTCCCGGCGTGGGCATCATGCCCAAGGGCGAGTTTCCTTTCTCCTCTGGTCTCTCATCTCTGTTCTGACCCCAAGCTCGGAGAGGGACCAGGGGACGGATGTCGGTGGCCTGCGCCCCAACTCGCGGGTATCGTGCTCCCAACTGCTTCCCTCTCAGATTCCGAAGAGCGCCTTGAGGCCAGGGAAGGGAGCAGGGCTTACCAGCCCGGGGCAGGGACTGGGAGCCCGGGACCCGCGCTGACGTAGGCAAACTGGGTGCCACCGGCTGCCACTTCGCCCCTGGGAGCATTGGGGGATGGGCGACCAGCCCGCGGCGAGAGAGGGCCTGCTTGGGGCTTCCTATTTCGGGCCCGGGGGTGTGGGCCACGCCCCGTCACGTGACACAGGGGCCTTTTAAAGCAGCAGCGCGGGCTGGGAGGCAGCTGCTGGTCCTTGTACGCGTTCTCTGTCGTCTCTTTCCCAACCTAGCCCAGCTTCACCATGGTGGACGCCTTTGTGGGTACCTGGAAGTTAGTGGACAGCAAGAATTTCGATGACTACATGAAGTCACTCGGTGAGGACGGCTCGGGATGCTGGGCTTGGGATGGATGCTGTGCTGGGGATGGGCTGGGCGCGTGCCCGATCGGAGCAGTTCTCTAGCCCTGGCTAGATCCTGTATGCCTGCTGCATCCCTCTTGGTCAAGGATGGGGAGCCAGGAGACGCGGAGAAGGTGGCAGCCTGGGCTAGGGCATGCGAGGCCTGTTGGGAGGGGGCTTTTTTTTGTTTTTGTTTTTTGCCTCCCCGCGGCACATGTGGGATCTTGGTTCTCCAATCCAGGATGAACGGTTGCCCCGCTGCAGTGGAAGCGCGGAGCCCCAACCACTGGACCGCCAGGGAATGCTGGGAGGGGACTTTAACGATCTGAACTTGGTCAGAGAAATTCGCAGGCAAGGAGGCGCCAGGGGGCAGCTGTGTCGGTCGTTGTCGGGGGTGGGGGGTGGGGGCAGGGAGGCACTTTCGAGGAAGTAGGGCTTATGATCTGGAGGTAGGGGTGTGGGTACAAGAGCAGCACTGATTGAAGGTGAGGAGGGAGGAAAAGAAAAGAAGCATGGGCAGTTTAGGAACTGGAAACTGAACAGTGAAAGGGAATAGAATGGATGGGAGGTGTCCTAAGGTCTAAAGTAGGTAGTCCCCAGGAGAAAGATGGAAGGGGGAACAGTTGTGAACAGGCTTTGAGGAGGAGGTAAGATGAGCCTGCAGAGTTAGCAAGAATCTCTGTTCCTCTTTGTTAGGTTACTTAGGGTAAAGGATTGTTGCTAGAGGTTGCCCTTTCTCACCAGCCTAGTGGTAGAGTAGGGCAAGAGGCCCCATCATCAGCTGCAGCCCAAGGATAACTGCTCACTGGGGAAGTATCTGGTTAGGGTTAAAGCAAAGAGGCCTGAAGCAAAGCCAAGAGCTAGTAACAGCAGGGAGGGTCTTTGGCCTAGGAGGGTGTGGTGCCA
>SJYV01048280.1:378355-407616 GCA_006410875.1 Neotragus pygmaeus | reverse complement strand
GAGAGAGGGCCTGCTTGGGGCTTCCTATTTCGGGCCCGGGGGTGTGGGCCACGCCCCGTCACGTGACACAGGGGCCTTTTAAAGCAGCAGCGCGGGCTGGGAGGCAGCTGCTGGTCCTTGTACGCGTTCTCTGTCGTCTCTTTCCCAACCTAGCCCAGCTTCACCATGGTGGACGCCTTTGTGGGTACCTGGAAGTTAGTGGACAGCAAGAATTTCGATGACTACATGAAGTCACTCGGTGAGGACGGCTCGGGATGCTGGGCTTGGGATGGATGCTGTGCTGGGGATGGGCTGGGCGCGTGCCCGATCGGAGCAGTTCTCTAGCCCTGGCTAGATCCTTTATGCCTGCTGCATCCCTCTTGGTCAAGGATGGGGAGCCAGGAGACGCGGAGAAGGTGGCAGCCTGGGCTAGGGCATGCGAGGCCTGTTGGGAGGGGGCTTTTTTTTGTTTTTGTTTTTTGCCTCCCCGCGGCACATGTGGGATCTTGGTTCTCCAATCCAGGATGAACGGTTGCCCCGCTGCAGTGGAAGCGCGGAGCCCCAACCACTGGACCGCCAGGGAATGCTGGGAGGGGACTTTAACGATCTGAACTTGGTCAGAGAAATTCGCAGGCAAGGAGGCGCCAGGGGGCAGCTGTGTCGGTCGTTGTCGGGGGTGGGGGGTGGGGGCAGGGAGGCACTTTCGAGGAAGTAGGGCTTATGATCTGGAGGTAGGGGTGTGGGTACAAGAGCAGCACTGATTGAAGGTGAGGAGGGAGGAAAAGAAAAGAAGCATGGGCAGTTTAGGAACTGGAAACTGAACGGTGAAAGGGAATAGAATGGATGGGAGGTGTCCTAAGGTCTAAAGTAGGTAGTCCCCAGGAGAAAGATGGAAGGGGGAACAGTTGTGAACAGGCTTTGAGGAGGAGGTAAGATGAGCCTGCAGAGTTAGCAAGAATCTCTGTTCCTCTTTGTTAGGTTACTTAGGGTAAAGGATTGTTGCTAGAGGTTGCCCTTTCTCACCAGCCTAGTGGTAGAGTAGGGCAAGAGGCCCCATCATCAGCTGCAGCCCAAGGATAACTGCTCACTGGGGAAGTATCTGGTTAGGGTTAAAGCAAAGAGGCCTGAAGCAAAGCCAAGAGCTAGTAACAGCAGGGAGGGTCTTTGGCCTAGGAGGGTGTGGTGCCAGGATGGAGGAGAATGATGATTCAAAGAGTCTTGCAGAGAAGGACTCCAGAGATCCCCATGCCTTGCTTCAACAGATGGAGAAGCCAAGATTCAGAAAGAGTAGAAACTTGTCAAATCAATTCCACAGCAGAGCTGATGTGAATACCTAGATTTCTAAATCCCAACAACTCAGAGCAGTTCCCACTATAGGCCCTGCGGGTGGGAGTAATAAGAACTGCTTAATTCATCATTGACCTCAGCCCATCCCCTTCTGATACGGGTTAGAGGGAGAAGGTCATATCCCTTCTCTGGAATCTCCAACTATGAGATTATCCCAGTTCCCCAAGCTGGGATGGGGAAAACTGGAATGTTCATGGTTGAGGTAGGTTCCATGCCTTCCTCCCAGGGGACAGCTGGATTACAGCAGTTAACCAAGGAGGGAGGGGGTGGGGTCTCAACCCCAGGCACTTCCCACCTGTTCCTGACCCCTGAAATAAGCACAAGTGTTGACTTTTGAGGCCAAAGTGCTCAACTGCCCCTCTATGCTAAGCACTATGCCCAATGACTCCAGGAAGGCAATAATTCTTAGAGAAGTAGGAGGCCCAGGGCAGTTGTTAGGGAAGATGGGATGCCCAGAGCTAGCTCCACACCCCCAATCCCCAGTCTCTCCTAGCAGACATTAGAACTGAAGACCTAGGTCCCTGAAGTGAGTTGCACCATCCTTACCACCCTTGTTCCCTTATTTTGCCCCAACTTGGGTTAGGTCTAAGAATCCACCCAGCCTGTTTGTTGTACAGATGGAAAAAAATGAGAGGCCAAAGGGGAGAAAATACCCTCCTCAGCTCTCAGTAAATAGCTTCAGCTTCATTTCTAAGAGGAATCTGTCTCTTCCCAGGTCTCCTAATTCTGTAACTTGTTCTTAGCTCAGTCCCTCACTGACTCCACAGTGCCTTCCTTCCTCAAACACTCCACACCTCTGGGTAGGTCCTAAGTAAACAGAGCTCCTTGTGCAGTGACAAGGTCCCGCTCTGTGCTGGGGAGTGGGATTAGCCTGACTCACTCTGATAACAGGTACGTGATCAGTCGTGTCCGACTCTGCGGCCCCATGGACTGTAGCCCACCAGACTCCTCTGTTTTGGGATTTTCCAGGCAAGAATACTGGAGTGGATTGCCATTCCTTTTTCAGGGGATCTTCCTGACCCGGGGATTGAACCTGCATCTCTTGCATCTTCTGCATTAGCAGGCAAATTGTTTACCATGCACCACCTGGGAAGCCCCTGATAACAGGGGGCAAGGCCAAATCCCTCAGTGGCCAGGCAGGGTGGGCCAGCAGCAGCACAGCTGCAAAGGGTGCCTGAGCCTCTCTCATGTTAAATCATAAGTTCTCGGAGGACGAAGAGGCCCAGCCTAGTTAGTGTCAGTGGCAGTTAGAGCTGGCGGGCTCAGGACCTCAATGAAGTGCATGCTGGGAGACAGGGTGGCCCAAGAGGAATAGTGCAGTTTGGGAGCCTAAATTCAGATTTAGATAAATCACTCATCCTTTCACTTTGGACAAGTCACTTCACTCTCAAAGCCTCGTTTGTAAATTGGGGATAATAAAGGCAACTGTTCAGGGCTCTTATAAACATTACGTAAAACCACCCATGAAGCCAGGCATATCCAGGGACTTTCCATCCACCACCTCACCAAAGCCTCTGCCCAGGAGAACAGCACAGCAGAGACTGTTGGAAGGGGAAGTTGGAGGCAAAAGGCCAGCTATCAGGGAAACCAAGACCTGCGGGGCTCTGTTGCACGCTCTCTTGCAGCATTGGGGAAGTCTTGTGAGGCCCAGAGGGGAGTCCCCACAGGAGACCTGGACTGGAGGTCTGACTGCCTACCACTTCAGGCCTCGCCTAAAACTGAACAGAGATCAACATTCCCTCCTGCCTACCTCCTAGATTATGGATGAGAGGTTTTGAAAATGTCTTTGTTATCATTTATGGGGGATGAGCACCAGAGCATCTCAGAGCAAAAACTTTCAGAAGTGGGAAATCCTTGTCCCTGGGTTCCAGAAGGCAAAGTCCCCATTTCTTTTCTTTCTCCCTCAGCCTGTGCTTGGAAAGCTGCTCAGGTGGCCTGGATGAGAGCCTTGGGCTCCAGCCTTTTCAGCTGAGCAGTAAAGTGAGCTCTGCAGTCAAACATTCTGGATTTGAATTCCAGATTTGTGACCCTGGGCTTCAGCTCACTCTCAGTTTTTGCATCTGTAGATACTAGCATCAATCCTGCAGGGAGACTGGAAGAACTGACAGACTTACACGTGTAGTTTTTACCACACAGGAGGCACTTAATAGTAGCTTATTCTACTCTCAGCTCTGCCAGTGACTTGCTGTGAGGCACGCTTGTCCGTTTTCTCACATCTCATGGAATCAATAATGTCTCTTTACTGCACAGAGCTAATGGGAAAAACTGAATTACAAAAAGCTACGTAACATCTTTGAAAATTCTCACCCGCCTTTTCTCCCTTCCCCACGTTCTGGTCTGAGTTGGTCACTGAGGCCCTTGTACTTCGCCTCTCGCTCCAGCTCATGCTCAGACCCTTCCCTCTGCCCTCAGGTGTCGGTTTTGCTACCAGGCAGGTGGCCAATATGACCAAGCCTACCACAATCATCGAAGTGAATGGGGACACAGTCATCATAAAAACACAAAGCACCTTCAAGAACACAGAGATCAGCTTCAAGCTGGGAGTTGAGTTCGATGAGACCACAGCGGATGACAGGAAGGTCAAGGTGAGCTGAGGAAGGGGCTGTGGAGGATGGAAGGCCCTGAAGGGGAATAGGGCAGCACCCTATTGTTGCACCCTGAGGGGTGGGCTGTTGTGGGGGATTGAAGCCTGCCTGTGGAGTGCTGGGATGTCCCAAGTGCTAAAGGCATGAGTCCTGTCCTCTTGTTCTCTTCCCTGTCTTCTTGGGAAGCATCTACCTGTTGCCTGTGAGATTGGACTGCACAGAGCCAGGATATTCTGACCTCAGCGTCTACACCAGCTCCAGCTGGGTGACCTTGCACATGGCACGCAACTGCTCTGGCGTTCCTTCTCCTTCCATAGATGGCGGGGAAGTTATGTGGACATGGCTGTGACCTCAAGTACTTTAGGAACAATGCCCAGAAGTCAGGGTCCTCAACTGAACAGGTGATCCTGGCTGCCAGGAGCCAAGGAGACAGCTGAGGGCAAGAGGTGGAGACCTACTCAGATGCTTCTTCAGCCTCCACTTCCCGGGCTTGGTCAGTGACCCTGAGAAACCATTTCTAGTGCTGCCAGCCTACAGGGAAGAAAAGTTGTCTTCTGGATGAAGCCTTGTCTTTGGTGTGTTTGTAGTATCTTCTCGCCAAGCCTCCGCCCCTCTCCTACGTCCAGTCTCAGGACTTCTTGGCAGCTTGCCTCAGGCCTCCCAGCCCCTGAGCCAGGCATGGGAGAGAGAACAAAGGGATTTTGCCCTCAACAAGGTGTTCCGCTAGCAGCACCTTTCCACTAAACCCTATCTCTTCCTCACAGCTGTCCCCGAGGACAGGAGAGGGTCTAGTATCCTCCCTGTGGAGGAAGCTGGAGCCCAGCCCAGGATCACACAGGAAGCTGGCAGCATAGAGGGGATGGTACCCCAAAATCACAGCCCACCTTGGAAAGAAGTGCTTACCCCACCATATACCTTCACCTCCTTGAGCTAGCTTTTCTTCTTGAAGGGCAAGAACCCCAATTAAACAGTCGTAGCTCTCTGGGATGCCTCAGCTCAAAATAACTTGCTCTGAATGGACCAGAAACTAGAGGAATGGGAATGAGGAGGAAGGGGGTGGTAAGGGTGCACACCTACCACCTCTCTAGCCCCAAACACATACACACAGCCTCTTTAGATCTGCTGGTCCGTCAGGGTCCCCCAGCCTGGCTTAAAGCCCCCAAATTTCTAGAGACCCAGGAAGAGTTGCCAGATGAGAGCGAGCTGATGTAGGCTGGCAGCACCCAGAAGACGAAGTCGACATTTGACCAGGGCTGTGAAACACCCCAAGGGCACCCAGTCCCAGGACCTGGCAGTTGATGCTCACTTATCAGCTGGAGGGGAGAGACCACATGATAAGGACCGAGGGGCACAGGAATACAGACGGGACAGTCTAATTTTCCAATACCGCGCACCCCCAAGGTTCTTTTAGACACTGTGTGATCACCACCAGGGAGTCTCAGGATTATTCCTTCTCACCGATCTTTCCCAGAGATTAGGCTGGTACCTGTCTCCTGTATCTTAGAGGGACTGGGGCTGTGGGCATCACCCAGGATATGGGATAAGTGCCCATCTTGAAGGCTGGTGGCACTTCTCAGAGCCAAGCCATCTGACTTCACTGTACTGCCTGCTTCTCCCTTCTTGCCCAACAGGTGAAGGCCCTTCTTCCAGCCAAGCAGCAGTGGGGAACTAGACGTCTCATGGGATTAGGTTGGAGGTGGGCTGGCTGAGCTCTGGTTCTCACACCGTCAAGAGTTTGGGTTAGAAGCTAAGTCTTTTGTGGCCCCAGTGACCAGACCTCTTCTTGCCCCTCAATCCTAGCTCAGGCTTCTACTCTCTTTCCATAGTCCATCGTGACGCTGGATGGCGGCAAACTTGTCCACGTGCAAAAGTGGAATGGACAAGAGACATCACTTGTGCGGGAAATAGTTGACGGGAAACTCATTCTGGTAAGATGGATTAACTTTGAAGCCTTACCCAGTTGGTTTCTATTGTCCTTTCAACCAAGCCTATTGTCCAAAGCCAGGGTCATGCCCTGTGACCAACAGAGGGTGGAGGCAGGCCTGGTGGTATTAGGACTTGTAATACTGTGGCTTTGGGCTTTGTACATGCCTCTGCATAAATCTGTTTATAGGGTGCATGATTTTGGACAAGTCACCTTCTCCAAATCCAACTGTAAAGTGGGTACTAATAACGACAACCTTGTAGGACTGCTGGGAAGTCTGAAGGAGAGAGTGGTTGCTGAGCACAAAGCCTCACTGGTGTGGGAGGACTACAGTAGGCACACTCTATAGCCTTCGTTTCATCCTCCGTTTGGGCCCACTGCCTTGCCCAGGGAGAGGTAGAATGCACGGCCAAATGTGATTCAGCCCTGTAGGGAAAGGCTCCCATCCCTTAACCCTTTGGGCCGGGACAGGCTGGTGATGGGTTGGGCCCTGACAGCACAGTCCTTTCTACTTCATTCTAGGCTCACTCACCTTCTCTCACTGCTTTCCACGCCTGCCTATTGCAAATACCTGACGAAGGCCTGGTTGAAAGCAACAACCAGGCTGTCAGATCTGTCTGTCTACGGACCTCACTCAAAGAATGTAGCCTTGACTGAATACCCACCAGGGGTAGAAATAGCAGTCACTTGTGGTCTCTGCCTCCTTATTCTGTAGGGTCTCAGGTTTTCACCTCAGCATCTTCATTGCTGACCTTCTTGGGTCAGTGTAACCTGCTCACTGCATTCTTGCACTCCCACAGGGCAGGGGTCCCGGCAGTTTACAATGAGGTACCTGGCTCTGGTGGGAATGTGATACACAGGACCAAATACTCGCTGAGCAATCAGGCTATGGTGAAACCATGGGCCTGGCTGTATGATGCCTGGAAGGACGATGGGGGCTTTGGCCTCTGGCCCTGGCACCACGCTGTTAGGGAAAGAATGGAGAATTGGTGGCCTAAGACAGTCCTTTCCCAAGAGTCTCTGGACATTTTTATTCACCTTTGTATTTACTATGTGCCAGGCACCTTCTTAGGCACTAAGGATGGAAAGGAATGGTACAAGGGAAAGAGAAACACTCTGGGATCCTGACCAAGTTGCTTCCTCCCTGAAAGCTCATTTTCCCAAATCTCCGCAAGAGGAATTACAATACCTAACTTAAAGACTTGGGTGGATTCCCTGGCAGTCCAGTGCTTAGGACTCAGCACTTTCACTGCCGTGTTCCAGTTTTAATACCTGGTATGGAACTAAGATCCTGCAAGCCACGTGGCACAGATGAAAAAAAAAAAAAAGACTTGGTATATGCATTAGGAAAAAGTCTGTCAAGAACCTGGCACATAGTAGGTAGGCAATAAATGAAAATTATTATCATGAAGTAGTAGAGGGCTCTCCTCATCAGAACGGAGTGTTTCCAATACCTTCCATGCCCAAGCCCTTGCCCTAATCTGACTGTCTTTTTTCCAGACACTCACCCATGGCAGTGCAGTTTGCACTCGTACTTACGAGAAAGAGGCATGACCTGCCCTCTCCTTCCACTGACTGCTCTTCTGCCAGTTGGCTACTCCTGGACTCGGCACCAGATTGCCTCATTTTTCTCCTCTGGCGTTTTGTATAAATCCACCTTGACTGGGGAAATTCTCCTGGGGTCAGGTGGCACCAGCCTGGATCCAGTTCCGTTCTCATTGTGTCTGTTTGTTTTTTTAACTGCATCCAAAGGATGCTCTGAGGTCAATAAAGCAGAGCCAAGGCCACCCAGTTGCCTTTCTGCCTTTGGTGACATGATTCTGGGATTCTCAGTTTCTGTGTGTGTCAGACAGTAGGCTGAAAAGACTGCTACTCAGGAAGCAGCATTGGATGAGAGACTGAAATGGACAGTCTCAGGGACAGTGACAGCTGATCACCCTACAGTACAAAAAATAAAACAGCTGTACCTACACCCTGCCTTCACTAAGTGCCCCCTCCCTAAGTCCAAACGAGCTAGTCCAACCTGGAATAATCACTCAGTGACAGGACCTCTGAACCATCACCCCTGGCCCATCCTGCACTGAATGCCAGGGGGTCTGGACAGTTGCTCTTCTCTGTGGAATGCTGTGGACTCTCTTCAGAACACAAGATCCAGGCTTGTGCCAGTGGTGGTGGGAGAAAATACCCACTGGCCAAGATGACTGCTGAGCTCCTGCACATGTGCCAGGCCATTACTCATGGTTACAAATTCTTACTGGTTTTCCAGTCAGCCCTAGGGGAGAGGTCATCTGATCATCACAGAAGTGAGGGCTTATAAGTGATCTCCTAAGAAGGCTGTGACCTGCTAGTGCCTCTGGCTCTGTACCTTAGCTGGGCCGTTCTCCAAGGTCTAAAGTGACATATTAAATGTTTTCCTGTCACCTAATGCAGCCTCAGTGACTTTTAAGTCTGTAAGTTTACAGGAAGAGGGATTATACTAATACGGACTCTCACGAAGTTTAAAACCAGACACACTTCCATTTAGTACCAGGATTTTAAGCAGAAACCTGAAATGGAACCAATTGACTCACACTGTAGTAAATACAAAGTAAAGCAATGATTTCGGCTTGAGCTGTCTGGTTCAGTGGTCTGGTGGAATGTCACAAACAAGCTAAGTCACTGCAAACAATGTTTTTCTGGCTGTGACCACTGGCTGTCACTTCTAACATAGCAGAATCATGTTGGGGGGATGGAAAAAGTGAGCACCACTTCTTACCGTGTTCTCCCTCATACTGCCAGTCTCCCTCTGCCCGTGTGCTGGATGTTACGGAGGCCATCCACCAATCAGGCCAGGGTAGGTAGGCCAATAGGTAGGGGCCAATCACTCTGTTCAACTATAGCCAGACTCACCCCCACAGCAGTTCCTGTGGCTTTAGCCTGGACTCCTGTACAGGAATCTGGCTCTGGCAGTGGCAGCTGGAGAGGGTAATATGACCTCCTGCTGAATGAAGCTGGGTGAATGAATGGGTGAGCTGCAGGGGTCACTTGCAAAGGGACCAAGAGTGATAAGGGAACAACTCATTCANCTGGACTCCTGTACAGGAATCTGGCTCTGGCAGTGGCAGCTGGAGAGGGTAATATGACCTCCTGCTGAATGAAGCTGGGTGAATGAATGGGTGAGCTGCAGGGGTCACTTGCAAAGGGACCAAGAGTGATAAGGGAACAACTCATTCAGGCAGGTGCTTTTGATACCTAACTCCCAGCCTTGCTTGTGGCACAAGGGGACTCCATCTCCCGCAGGAGAGAAGAGGGTGGGAGGCCATATTCTCACTACTGAGTCTTTCTGAGAGCCAGGGCTCCAGAGCACAGGCTCCGACTCCTTCTCTCGGCCGCCCCCTCTACGCTCCGTCCTCACTCCTTGTGCTTCTTCTTCTTCTTTTTCTTCTTCTTCTTCTTCGCTGCCTTGCTGTCCTTTGACGTGTGCCTTGCCCTCTTGCCTGTGTCACTCTCAGAGTCTGAGCTGTCAGAGTCAGATGACTTCCTGTCTCTATGTTTCTTTTTCTTCTTTTCCTGAAAAAAAAATTAAGAACTCAACATTATATGTGTGTATTTGCTTTAAAAAAACATGGCATGTAATCATTAGGGGATAACAATAAATTAGAAAACATTCATAATAAAATAAACTACATCTTTAAGTACTAACAAGAAAAAGTGCTCAAATGGAAAAGGATCAAGTCACAATGCAGTATGTATTCTGAGTTCCAAGGTATATAACATATATACATACCATATGTAATATACATTTACATATATAAATTATAATATTTTGCACAGTAAATTATAATACACATATTTAACATACTTTAATATACTTAAAATTAGAGAAAACAGTGAAAAGGACACAAACAGGCAACAAGTGTTAGCTCGGGAATGAACTGAATACAGGGAAGCTGGGGCCCTTCACTGTCCTTTTTTATTTTCTTAAAATAAGTATTTACTACTTTCATTTTTAAAAAGCACAAGATATTAATGCTGAAAGTCAAGTCCTTAGAGATCACCTTGTCTCTCAAGAGACAGTACCACACACGTCTGAGAATAAGAGATTGAGGACTCATGACTCCAGGCTGGTTTCTATCAGAGCCAGCTGCCGGGGGAAATAATAGCCATCGATTAATAAGGCCCTACCTGCTGCCCTTGGATATTATCATCTCTAACTTTCACAACCAACCTGAAAAGAGTAAACTGATATAGAACTTTCTCAACACTCCACGCACCCCGCCGTGCTGCCAAATTAACAGCACAAATGCACACAAAGAATGAGACACAGACCAGTGGGCTTCTGTAGGGTGCTTAGAGCATGAGTCCTCAATCTCTTATTTTCGGACGTGTGCGGGCCATGATGATTTAAAGAGACAGCATCTGTGGCTGGAGAAGCTGAAAACCACTTGCCCCGGATCACAAAGGCAGGGTTGGGATCTGCATATAGATCATTTGACTGGAAATCTCAATTTTTCTCTGTAGCACATGGCCCCTCTTCCTATACAGTAATGGGAGGCCTCATGGTAAATGGTGGTCAGAATAACAATTTTGGAACAAGACAGAATTAGGCTCAGATTTCAACTCTGCCACTTACTATGTGACTTAGTACAGAAGACTTAACGTTTTTGAACTTAAGTTTCCTTTTCAGTAAACTACAAATAATAAATACCCACTTCAAAAGATGCTATGAAGATTAAACATGGTAAGAACTGTCATTAACTATAGCCTGATACACAGGCTGATACACAGTAAGTACTCAGTGATAGCCAGAAGTATCGTACTATTAGAGAATTCCCAGGATGTTCTGACAGTCTGGCCAAGTATCTACAGCAGATAAGTCAAAGTTCTAAGAGAAAATTAAACCAAAATTCTTTCTTGGAGTCTCCAGTGGAACAGAAAGAGGGGAAGCTTGCCAGGTCCGTGTTACCAAGCTGTAGGAACCATGGCTGGGAGAAGTTGAGAGTTGGCAGATCCATGATTTGGCTTATGGTGTTGCAATCTCCTGGATGGCAAGATCATGGATGCCAATCACAGGCTATATGGGCTTGGCAGCCTTGTCAGTTTCTGTCCCTCAGATAGGACAGAGTCCTGGAAAAGTAAATAAGCAAGTGCAGAGTCTGGCACCAATTCCCCAAGCCTGGCCCACCCTGGATAAATAAATGAGAAAAGAGAGTAATACCACTTTACAACCAAATAGCACTTTAGTTTATCTAGCCTTCCATACCTCATATCTAGTAATATTAATCTGGTAAGGTCAAAATTCAGGAATTATTGCCATTTTACAGAGGTGAAAACAACTGAAAGAAGTGAATTGAGCTACACCAAAGACAAGAACAGGGCTTCCCTGGTAGTTCAGCTGGTAAAGAATCTGCCTGCAGTGCAGGAGACTCTGGTTCAATTCCTGGGCCAGGAAGATCCCCTAGAGAAGGAACAGGCTACTCACTCCAGTATTTTTGGGCTTCCCTGGTGGCTCAGACAGTAAAGAATCTGCCTGCAATGCTGCAGACCTGGGTTTGATCCCTGGATTGAAAAGATCCCCTGGAGGAGGGCATTGCAACTCACTCCAGTATTCTTGCCTGGAGAATCCCCACGGACAGAGGAGTCTGGCAAGCTGCAGTCTATGGGGTCACAAAGAGTCGGACATGACTGAGCAACTAAGCACAGCACACACAGCAAAGACAAGAACATTAAACTATCTAATCCAAAGTTTGGCATTATTTGTACTTTGCTCTCTGTCAATGATGAATGCTCAAAAGGAGGAATGCGAAGAACAAATTACTAGAGAACCCTGGCATAATAGAATGTGGCCTCTAACTAGCAAGCAGGACTCAGGAAAATGGTCTTCTGGACCTCAGTCTTGACATAGAGGCTCTTTTGCACCCTGAACAAAGAAAATCTAGTCCTCCAGCAGTTTGGCACCATTTTCACAGCGTCTATAATCTTGAGGTGGAGAACAAAAATTACTTCGTATGTTGTAGTTCAAGAGGCAAGTTGGGAGTTGGGGTAAAGGCGAAGATGGAAAGTCAGAGGTAAGTAAAACTAGCTTCTGGTTCCTCAACTGCATTCAATGGGAAAGAGGAGCATGAGGTAAAGGGTAGTGAACCAGGGGTGTGAGCTCGTGGCAGACAGGCCAAAAGGACAGGGGAAAGCAGCCACTCCTCAAAACCACTCTTTGGAAAAGCACATATCTTGTGCTACAGCAGTTAGTCCATCCACATTCTCTATAGTTCTGAAAAAGGATAGCAGTAAACTAGTGTGAGATAAAAACAAAAACTGAGAAAGGGGAAGTAACAGCAGTTAACACTTACTGAGCACCTAGTTTTCTAGATATTGGGCTGGGCACTTAGCATACATACCTCATGACCGTCACAACAAACCTATTAAGTGGGTATAATCATCTCTATATTTTCAGGAAAGAAAATTATAACTTCAGAAAGGTTTATTGAGATACAGTGCCTTGCCCAAGTGGTAGAACCTGGATTCAACTCAGGCTGGGACCCAAATCAGATGTTCTTCACATGGGCTTCCCAGCTGACTCAGTGGTAAAGAATCTGCCTACTAACGCAGGAGATGTCGGACACGTGGGTTCTGTCTCTGGATCGGGAAGATCCCCTGGAGGAGGAAATGGCAACCCACTCCAATATTCTTGCCTGGAGAATCCCATGGACAGAAGAGCCTAGGATGCTACAGACCATGGGACTGCAAAGAGTGAGACACGACTGAGCAAATCATATGTTCCTTATAGCTCCGTGTATATTAAAGGCAGCACCTAAATTAGCATTTTTTAACCCAAAGGCACTGATAGCCAGAAGGCAAGCAAGCAAGCATATATTCTTTTTTATTCTTTTCTTTTTTTTGGTTGCACTGGGTCTTTGTTTCTGCACACAGGCTTTCTCGAGTTGCAATGAACAGGATCTGCTCTTTGTCGTGGTGCACAGGCTTCTCATTGTGGTGGCTTCTCCTGTTGCCAAGAACAGGCTGTAGGCACACAGGCTTTAGTAGCTGCAGCAGAGCCTCACTGGTCGTGGTCTGTGGACCCTGAGAGTGTGGGCTCCAGCAGTTGCAGCTTGCAGGCTCTGGAGCACAGGCTCAGTAGTTGTGGCACCTTAGCTTAGTTGCCCACAGCATGTGGAAACTTCTCAGACCAGGGATCAAACCCATGTCCCATGCGCTGGCAGGCAGATTCCTATCCACTGTGCCACCAGGGAAGTCTTTTTCTATTTATTCTTAAGAACTACTCTTGAGAAAGCACTGGTTATTTATTCTCTTATTCTTGAGAAATGATTGATTCTCAAGAGAAAATTTGATTCTCAAACTGATTCTCCAGGGTGAATTTCTGTAAAGTAGGATGGAAGGTGATTCCTGGTTAGAATTTGCCTATGAGCCCCACTTTATCAAAGCTTGGAAAGGTAAGACTGGAAGGAAAAGGTTTATTAATCAACTCACAAATATTTACTGAACTTTACTACCTACAAAGCATTTTAGAAAGCCATAGTTACATGCAATGTTGCTTAGGAGATAAGAAAACACAGATTTTTAACATAATTCAGACAAATAGAGTACCTACTAAAGCCTTAGTAGCAGATGCAAAGTAAACACATTTAGTAGCTCAGTAGTAGTGACTGGCACCGTTCCTCCAAACCTGAGCTAACCTCGTCAAACAAGGGAAAGAATAACTCCCTATAACCATACAGTACACTCATTCAACAAATATTTGTTGAATACCTTCTATAAGCCAGGAATATCTACTAATTTGTCTCTTGTAATACTTGAATGATGTTAGAAATCAGGGAGCAGAAGCCTTCAAGGCACACGCTAATCAAGGAGAAACACTAATTAAGATACTAGGCAGTCCATGGAAGTGATGTAAGAAAAGTACAAGCAACATACCACAGACACATCAGGGAAAGAAATCAATTATATCTGAGGAATTTGGAATGGTTGCATGAAGGATAGGTAATGTGTTGTACTTCTAAAGGATGAACATGGCTTTGGCAGGTGGAGTAGTGGTGGTAATGCTGATGGAAGAAGGGAAGTGAGGGTCTTCCAGACAGAGGGAAGACAGATCAGGTAAATGCTTGAAAGATCCCATGTGGCTTATTTACCATGTACTGGGTCCCATCACTTCTTTCTTACTCAAAGATATTAGTCCAAGAACTGTCCCTTTTCTGCATCAAATTTTCCTTCTTTAGTGGCTCATTCCCAGCAGTAAACAAATGTGCTCTTAAAGTTCCCATTAAAGAAAAAAACAAAACCCTCCTAAGCAATTTTAACCAGGTTAAAATTGTTAACCTGGTTAACACCACTCTACTGAAACAGGTCTTGTCAAAGTTACCAATGATCTCCACTCCACACGGCCAAATTCATGGTTAATCCTTAGGCCTCATTTACTTGATCAATCGACTGCATTTGACGCAGTCTATCTTCCATAAAACATACTCCTCACTTAACTTCCACCACATTCTCTCACTCTCCACCAACTTCCCTAGCTGTTCTTTTTCAGGCTCCCTTGCTCCATAACCTCTAAAAATTGAAACACTCTGAGGCTCAAGTCCTCAAAACTGTTCTCTTCCCTATATTTACTCTCCAGGCAATCTCATATATGAACTNCTGCCTGGAGAATCCCAGGGATGGGGGAGCCTGGTGGGCTGCCGTCTATGGGGTCACACAGAGTCGGACACGACTGAAGCGACTTAGCAGCAGCAGCAAAGTATAGTACGGTGCTCTTAAATCAAGTTTTTAAGAATACTTAGGGCTTCCCTGGTGGCTCAGATGGTAAAGAATCTGCCTGCAATACAGGAGACCCACGTTCGATCCCTGGGTTGGGATGATCCCCTGGAGAAGGGAATGACTACCACTCCAGTATTCTTGCCTGGAGAATCTCATGGACAGAGGAGCCAGGCAGGCTACATTCCATGGGGTTACAAAAAGTCGGACACAACTGAGCGACTAACATGCACAAGAACACTTTAGGATACTGGAAAATTTTTTTGATAAATATAATGAAAAAAGTAGGATACAAACTATACCTAGCAAGATGATGATTGTGTTTATGTGTAAAGACATATATATATGTGAAAATCATATATACATACATGATATGATATACAAATCATATCATACATATATATACAATTACATAGAGCATTATATATTTATCTATGTAGATATTTACCTAAGAAAATATAAGAATATTAAGAGTCTCACTGGGTGGAAAGACTATAAGAGATTCTAATGTTCTTTATGTTTCTCAGTATTTCTAAAATTTTTGCAAAACTCAAAAAAATAGGATAAATAAAAGCAAGATAGCACTCACCTTCTTTCTTTTTCTAGAAGAATTTCTCGTGGTGTCAGGCTTTTCAAACTCTGCTGACTTTGCCTCTTCTTTCTCCTCTTCCTCATCAGGTATCAGAGAATACTTGGTCCCACCTGGTTGCATGAAACAATCCTTTGCAAAGTGGCCTGCAGAAAAAAAGTAGAAAAAGTAGGGAAGGAAGAAGCAGTCTCTCCCCTTAGCAGGTGGATCTTCCCCAGAAGCTCCTAAAGGGCTGGCTGGTTCAGGAGGTACTACTAAGTTCATTCACAGCAGCTGTTGCATTCAGAGCAGCTTGACGGCATTGCTCACTCCACCAGAGCTAGACAGGCAGCTAGTCCTAGAGCTGTGGGAAACGTTGGCACTGCTTTGGAAATGGCAAAGAATTTGAGGATATAGGCTTGTGCTGCCCTCATTTGCAACTGGGTTCAGTGATTTTTAAAGGTCTTGTTCTTGTTTATCTGCTAAGCCGTGTTTGATTCTTTTGCAACCATAGCTATGGACTGTAGCCTGCCAGGCTCCTCTGTCTGTGGGATTTCCCATACAAGAATACTGGAATGGGTTGCCATTTCCTTCTCCAAGGGATCTTCCCAACCCAGGGACTGAACCCACGTCTTTTGCATTTGCATTGGTTTTAAAGGTCTTATTTGGAACTTATTTCTGACAATGAAAGGCTGCCCCAAAGAGCAGAGTATTTATCAGAGGGAGCCAAGTGGCAGGCAAAGAAGCCCTAAAGGAAGATAGCTCTTAGGCAGCAGGCAGGAACACCAGCATTCAAATTCAAGCTAACACATAGAGAGACAGCAAAGTCACCTAGGGGCAGTCAACATTCACAGCGTGTCAGGCCCAGCAAGCCCTGAGAGATCATCAAATCCGATACTGCATTTGCAGAAGATATGAAGGCCCAGAGGAAAGAAGTACCTCAAGGTCACATTGACAGCAGCAGAACTAAAACTTACCCTGGGCCTCATGTCTCCCTGCCCTGTGCTCTTTCTGTTGCACCCAAACCAACCACCTTTGGCCTGCCTAGGCCAAACTCCATCTTTCATTATTCTTTTCTGCCTCATGTAACACCTGGTGGAAACAAGTTGAAGGCAAGAGAACCTCACTCTCCCTGCGCCTACATTACTATTAAGGGGCCCTTTAACAGACGCTACACAGCTGGTTTTCTGTGAGCCTTTTGTAGGCCCTGCCTTAGGGGCACACACAATTTGATGAGATCATAAAAAAGCTATGTATAAACTATAATACTCTGCAACTCAAGAGTCCAGAAGCTGAATGGTGCCTGGAAGGAGAATACAGCATAGAGTTTTCTAAATATCTGGAACAATCCCACAATATCTGCAAGGAAGTATCCCACAATATCTCAACTTCATTTTTCCCTTCCTCCCTCTACATTAATGATAAATCAGGACTTAAACCCCACAACCTCAACCTGGATACAAATCTGCTACCACTCGTAGAAAAGTCAAGAGAGCAAGGTAGATGAAAGACTAGGGAGACCTGGTAACAAATTGAGGTCACTCTGAAAATGAGAAGATGGGAATCCCTCTCATTATAGCTCCAACAAGGGAAGTCAGGCTGAAAGAGCTCTTTAATATTTGAGTAGGACTGGAGGAAACTTGAGGGAACAAAGCTAAAAGGAAGTGACTAGCCTGTATTCTTTACTACGAAAAAAATATTGTATTCAGAACTCAGAAGTTAGAGAGAGAAAGGTAAAATAAGCAAGAAAGGATTGACTTAGATCCTTACGGAATACACTTCCAAGTCACTTTATTTTCACAACCAGACAATAATAGTCCTTAGAGATGAAATTTAGATTGTTAATAATCCAACACCCTTACCCCTCCTGTCATAGTACATGGGGGACCTGCCCAGGCAGGCCATCACCTGTGAGGGAGGGGAGTAGTGGCGGTAGTGTAGTATCCGGCAGGGCCAGCATTCAGAAAAGGAAACAGAAAAAGCAGCAAGTCATGAACTCTGATGTGAGTCGAGTAGGAACAGCAGATAAGCAGGTGAGGCCAACACTTGGCTAAAACCCAGGGTGATCTAAAGGCACACTAGGTGGCCTCCCTCATCCTGTAGAGTTCATCCACAAGGAGAATAAAATTGAAAGGGCAGAGGCTTCACCTTACCTTTACAGCCACACTTCTTGCAGGTGGTGTTCAGGACAGCCTCAAGGGTGATCTTCTGCCCAGTGTAATCCTGGAAGGACCGCCTCCGCCTCTCTTCTTGCCTGTAATGAAATGATACTGACTGTTGGCCCTCTTAAGAGATGTGGCCAGAGATACTACTAGTTAATACTCTATGTTGGTTTTTTGTTTTGTTTTTGGTGTGTAGAAGGGAGAAAGGAAAAGCACTGGGCCTAAGGAGACAGGCAGTGAAAGCAATGACATGAACTAGACAATTTTTTCGTTCAGGACAAGGCTCTGAATTACTTACTATGAATAAGACTAGATTTCATCTCACTGATGCACAGGGGATGAAGATACAATTACTCACCTTGCTAGGTCCCCTACAACCCTTACAAGGTCACTCCTGGTGACCATCAAAGATTTCTTAGAAAATCAAGTCCAAATTTCTTATGTTGGTATTCAAGGCCTCTCATCAGTTCAGTTCAGTTCAGCTCAGTTCAGTCACTCAGTCGTGTCCGACTCTTTGTGACCCCATGAGTCGCAGCACGCCAGGCCTCCCTGTCCATCACCAACTCCAGGAGTTCACTCAAACTCACGTCCATTGAGTCGGTGATGATATCCAGCCATCTCATCCTCAGTCATCCCCTTCTCCTCCTGCCCCCAATCCCTCCCAGCATCAGAGTCTTTTCCAATGAGTCAACTCTTCGCATGAGGTGGCCAAAGTACTGGAATTTCAGCTTTAGCATCAGTCCTTCCAAAGAAATCCCAGGACTGATCTCCTTCAGAATGGACTGGCTGGATCTCCTTGCAGTCCAAGGGACTCTCAAGAGTCTTCTCCAACACCACAGTTCAAAAGCATCAATTCTTTGGCGCTCAGCTTTCTTCACAGTCCAACTCTCACATCCATATATGACCACAGGAAAAACCATAGCCTTGACTAGACGGACCTTTGTTGGCAAAGTAGCCTGTCTCTAATCTACTTTTCTGGCCTCATCTTTACTTGTACAATATGCTCGAGCCAAACCACACTATTTTACCTTCCCCAGATGGTTCACTGTTTTTGCTTAGGCTCCTCCCTCTTCCTGAAATGCTTTGCTTCCCCTCTTTACTCCCACCTCACCGCCTAACTACACCCAAACATTTCAAGGCTCGGCTCAGTTATTGCTTCTCCTTCCATCAAATTATCCTCCCTAAATCCCTCAGGCAGAATTAATCTCTTTGTTCATAGTCCCATAACACTTTTAAAAAATTCTAAATATATGACCAAATAATAAAATACACACAGAAAAGTACTCACACGTATACAGCTTGACTGATTTTTCACAATTTGAAATATCCACATAATCAGTCCTCACAGAAACAGAACATCACCAACATCACAGAAGCCCCTCTAGTCACTGTGCCTCTTCCAAGAACAACCACTATCCTAGTTCCTAACAGAAGAGATTAGTTTTACATATTTTCCCAAGTTATATCAAGAGAATCAGAGTATGGACCCTTCTGTATCTGGCTCCTTTCACTGCTTTGTGAGATCCATCTAAGTGTTGTGTGTGGCTGTGGATCATTCTCATTGCTGTAAACCATTTTTCTGTTGATGAATATTTGAGTAATTTCTACTATGAGGGTGCTTCTGTGAACTTTCTAGCACATGTCTTTTGGTGAACTTGTATGTGTACATGCATTTCTTTTGGGAAATGCCTAATTCCAGGTAGGAGTGTAACTACTGAGTTACAGGGCATTTGTCTCAGTAGACACTGACATATAGTGTGTTTACCAATCACACTGCTACCAGCAGAGCCAAAGTGCCCCAGCTGTCACAGCTTTTATTACCTTCACTAAAATACACAGGACCTACACAGAGTATTCTTAGAAAATGATTAATTGAAGAGTATCACCCCTGATCACTCTTCCTTTCAGACTCAAACTGCATCCTATATACACTTCAATCCTAGCACATATCACACCACATAGTTGTTATTTCTTTCTAGATCTGGGCCCATTTAAAAAATATCTTACTTGTCTTTGTTTCCCTGGCACCTCAGCCCAAGGCTTGGCAAGCAACAGCATCAATGGATGCTTGCTGAAATTTCTTTATTCTTCATCCAAAATATTTTTCTTTACCTGAATATCTTTAACTTTGAGCTCTGACTTCACCTAGGCTTTTCCAACTGTTCACTAGCAGGTCTCTCCAGAGTCCAGCAAAAGTAGAGAAATATTTTGCCAAAAGAGCCACATTACCCAGAGCAAGGCAGGTTAATCAAAGCAGAACAAAGCTACTCACTTCACAAATTCTAGTCAAGTTTTATGGGCTATGAGGGCTCAAGACAGGAAGCAAAGAGGATCAAGATACTCCCTATTCTGTCACAGTCATTCTTCAAAGTTCAGCTCAAATATCGCATCTTCTATAAAATGCTCCCTGTTACAACAGGCAAAGTTAATACTCACTTTATTTTACCAATTTGTTTATATTTTGCCTCACCCTTTATTCCACAACCAAAAAGCAAACTCATGGGAAAAGACCCTGATGCTGGGAAACACGGAAGGCAAAAGAAGAAGGGAGCAACAGGGGATGAGATGGTTAGATAGCATCACCAACTCAATGGACATGAATTTGAGCAAACTCCGGGAGATAGCGAAGGACAGGGAAGCCTAGAGTGCTGTAGTCCATGGGGTCACAAAGAGTTGGACACAACTTAGCAACTGAACAACAACTTTATCACAACCAAGACCTGAAAAGTAAAGTCTATGTTATATTCTTTTCTATATTTGAGCAGACAGCACACCATCTAGCATACTGTTGTCAAAAAAAAAAAAAGCGCAAAGATGTAAAGTTCTATAAATTTATGTCTGTACTGCTGACTATTTACGTCTGACTTTATGTCTATGGCTAATGAGCACTTCGAATGTGGTTTGCGACTGAGGAATTAGATGGTAAACTTTATTTACATTCAGTTAATTCACATTTAAATCGCCTTTGTGATTAGTGGCTTCCCAGTTGGGACAGACCACACAAGCATTTGGTTTAAGTTCTAAAGTCTGTTCATATTCCTAGCTTGTACCCTAGGAGAATCTTACTCAAATGATAGAAGGTCAGCTGTCTGGTATGGGTCACAGGAGAGGGTCCACTCAAAGAGTGAAGCTTGAGGGACAAACACCAAGGTGAGGAGCGTGAAGAAGTAAATAGTGAGTTACTTACCTAGGGTATAAAGTTTCAATTAAGGAAGATGAGTAAGTTCTAGCAGTCTAAGGCATGCACTGTACCTATAGTCAACAATACTGTATTATACACTTAAATATTTGTTAAGAGGGTAGATCTCATGTTAAACGTTCTCACTGCAATAAAATTAAATTTAAGAAAACAAGGCAGGTTCTTGGGGACATAACTTGAACAGTCACAAAAACTCCGTTGCTTTCAGATGTCATTTGTAGAGCTCAGTTTCAAATGGCTATGAGTTGCAGCCTAAGCAAACCCTCATTATAATCAACTCCAATCCTCTGTGGATTCAAACATACCATAAGCCAAATCATATCTCCCACCTAACACTCAATTCAACAAGTATGGCACTCACTCCCTTTCTGTCCTTATTGCCATCAAGCTAGTTTAGGCTTCAGTACATTTCATTTAAACAGTAATAATTCATTGACTGGTCTCCAGCACACATAGTTGGATTAATCTTTCATTTTTAACTAATAAGAAGCAAATACTAGTACTAATGATATGAGGAAGTATACTAAAGTGATAGGACATGGTAGAAAGAGATATATAAATGGATAATTACAGTGTGGTCATACATAAATGTTCTTTCTAAAGACTATACTATCCTGGTTAAACCCAACTGGAAACTGTATTTAGCCCTTTTCCATTTGCAGATTCACTCATTAGATGACCTTGTTAATATTCAATACATTGGGGCCCGAGGGAATGAAATATAAGAGCACTAGACTTTGATGGAGAATGAAAGGTAGTTGTCAAGCTGTGGGTAGCTGGAGACAACATGAAGATATTGAGCCTGACAGGGTGAAGCCAGAGAATGGGGTACCTGGAGAGAATCATCTACTCAGGAGTCTCTCCCACTCAAAGGCTTTAAAAACATTCATATTCTTTGACTAATATGCAAAGTTGCCCACAATCTGACTCCAAACTATCTTTCAAGCCCTACATTCTTAAACCTAAGCATACCCTCTTTTTCCCTTAAACAAGACTCTTGAATGTGCCACGTGCTTTCCTGCCTCATGCCTTTCCTCAAACTGTTCCTTCTGCCTGGAATACTATTCTTTCCCCTGCTGCCTGACAAAATCGTACATATTCTTCAAGACTTAGCTCAACTGTCCCCTCTTCTTTGACCATAAAGGCCTGATATCAATTCTTCCTCTTCAGGCTATTTCCTAGAATCCTTCCTTTAAATCACTCTTTTAATATTTATTACATGTTGCCTTGTATCAAAGTTATTTGCATAATTACTTCATTACACTAGGCAGTAAGGTCCTTAAACAGAAACCTTGGTATTGTCATTGTACTTCAAATAGAATAGGAGCCCAATAAATATTTATCATATAATAAGTAAATGGATACACTAACTGAACAACTACTATACATCAGGCATTATGTAAGAAAGATAAGATGTGGCCTCTGCCTCATGGCTTTTATATTTTTTTTTCAAAAGAAAGATTGTGGGGGACTTTCCAGGTAGTCCAGTGGTTAAGACTCCATGCTTTCACGGCAGGAGGCAGAGTTCGATTCCTGGTCAGGGAACTAAGATCCCTGCATGGCATGCAGAATGGCCAAAAAATAAAAGAAAAGGTATAATCTCAGATACTAGAGGAACAATGAAGAAATATTTTAAAAGAGTAACTACAAGTAGTTATTATATGTTAAATTTCTACTATAGATTAGACAATAAGCTGAAAGTGAAAGTCACTCACTCATATCCAACTCTTTGTAACCCCATGGACTATATAGTCCATGGAATTCTCCAGGCCAGAATACTGGAGTGGGTGGCCTTTTCCTTCCCTTCTAAGCTAAGGTTCTTTCTAAACAAGATTTAATTTAAACCATACCATCATTTCTATTACACCAAGATGTAGATGCCATTTACTTGGTACAAGATATACCTTCACTGAGGTTCAGAGAGGCTAGGTAATCTCTTCAGGGTCATACACTAGCTTGGGGCAGAACTAGGGCTCTTCCTGATTCAAGTCTAACTCTAAAACCTGTCATCACTCCACTATACCATGCTTCTTTCCTAGATGCAGTCTATAAATAGTTTACAACAAAAGTTACTGTTCAGCCACTTGGTCATTACTAGAAATAGCCCATACATAGAAAAGTGTACAACATAAAACCAAGGGGTCCTTTCCTTTTGATTTTCTTCCCTCATTGTAAGAAACAGATGCAGCTCTTTTATCTTGTTTTATATTTTTACCCTTATAAGAGTGGCTTTAGGAAATTTCACTGCTTTTTAATGTGTCTGTATAGATGGGATTCTTTGGAGCAGAAGTAATTTATTACAATGCAATCAGTAAATATCACACTTAACATTTCTGGGCTCAGAATTATAAAAAATTTCAAATGTAAAGTATTTGTCAATAATTAGCCCTACCAAAAAACAAGAAATCAGCCCTACAAACCTGTCAACATTTAGAGACTAAACTACAATAATATGAAAAACTCTGTAATTCACATGCAACACCTAGAAGCACCATGTGGGGAAAACAATATTAGTCTTAACATCAGAGAGACCTGGATTCAACCCACCATAAATTGTTATACAATCACAGGCAAGCTATCACCAAGTATCAAGCTAGAAACTAAGAAAATAAAGTAAAATGGAAATAACACCCACTTTGCAGGTTGTTATAAGAATTAGACACATTAATGTGCATGAATCACCTTGCCTAATTCTGACATATAGTATGTATTCAATAAATATTACTTCCCTTCCTTCATATTCCAAAATATTTTTTTTCAGAACTATAAACATAAGGGCTTCCAAACACTGCATTGCCAAGACCCCAGTCAAATAACACTTTTTTTTTTCTTATTTAAAAAAAGTAAATAACATGATGGCCTCTAAGATCATCAAATTAGCATGAAATAAACAATGTGATATTTTATGTAAGAAGCAACAAAATAATGTCACGGTTAACACGAGGATAAACATGATTTTAGTTGGCTTTCTGAAACACTGAAAACAGTTCATAAACCCTCAGCCTCCTTCAAGGGATATTAAGGATCTAGGAATCCCTAATTAGAAACCACTTGTGAAGAGAAAGTCGCTCAATCGTGTCCACAACTCTTTGCGACTCCATAGGCTATATATACAGTCCACGGAATTCTCCAGGCCAGAATACTGGAGTGGGTAGCCTTTTCCTTCTCCAGGGGATCTTCCCAATCCAGGGATCGAACCCAGGTCTCCCACATTGCAGGCGGACTTTTTATCAGCTGAGCCACAAGGGAAGCCCAAGAATTTCCAGGGGATCTTCCCGACCCAGGAATTGAACTGGGGTCTCCTGCATTGCAGGTGGACTCTTTACCAATGAGCTATCAGGGAAGCCCTAGAAATCACTGGCATACCCTAACTTTACCGAGCTTCACAGATACTGTGTTTTCTACAATTTGAAGGCAACCCTGAATTAAGCAAGTCTATTGGCATTATTTTCCAATTGTATTTGCTCACTTTATGTCTCAGTATCAAACAAGGTAATGTGGCAGTATTTCAAACTTTTTCATCATCATTTCATGTTAAAGTGATCTCTGCTACTACTATTGTCATCATTTCAGCACTTTTTAGTAATAAAGTATTTTTTAATTAAGGTATATATATTGCTTTTTAGACACTGTGATATTGCACACTTAATAGACTACAGTATACTTTTATATGCACTGGGAAATCAAAAAATTTATGTGACTCAGCCATTTCCTTTATTTGGTGGTCTGGAACTGAAACCACAGGATCTCAGAGCTATGCTTGTATTCAAGAAAGATTCTGAGACAGCAAATTCTGTGTATCACCAGACAGCATCCTACACAGAAAATCTTCTATTCATAAATGAAAAGTCAGAAGAGCTAGTGAAAGTAAGGTGCCGTCTTCAGGACACAGCACATCCCAAGATGCAAGAGTCTGAAACCCCACTGGAGTTGTCCTTTGTACATGGTCTCTGCCTTTTTTCAGTCCCAGAGCTAGGGGAAAGGCAATTAACAAGTACCTCATGATGAATGCTTTATGGCTAACTGGTTAAAGGGCAGAAGCAGAAAAAGGATAAGGGGAAGGAAGCTAAATCATTGACAGAGCACTTCTATGCTAGGAGCTGCAGGTTTGCCATTTCATCTTAGTGTTATTTACAACACTTTCTGGGCTTCCTTGGTGGCTCAGATGGTAAAGAAGTCGCCATCAATGCAGGAGACCTGGGTTCGATCGCTGGGTCAGGAAGACACCCTGGAGAAGGGAACAGCTACCCAACCCCAGTATTCTTTCCTGGAAAATCCCATGGACAGAGAAGCCTGGTGGGCTATAGTCCATGGGGTCACAAAGAGTCGGACAGAACTGAATAAGCACACACACACACACATAACACTTTCTACCTCTAAAAATGAAAGATCACATAATTTATCAATATCACAGTCTACAAACAATAGAGTTTAAAGGTGGGCCTGATTCACTATATCATTCTGTGGTTTGAAAACTTATTTTAACCTTTCCAAACCTTTTACCTACTCAATGATAACGTTGTTGGGATCAAGGTCCTTCCCAGTCCCTTGGTTGACAACCTTCATGGAGAGGGATACTTTCATCCTATCATTTTTCATCTGAAAAATACAAAAGCAAAATTGGCAAAAGCTCAAAGTACATCATTTGGACTGCTGGTCTAAAATTATCTAAGAATTGGAAGTTTTTATCATGTATCTAACACTGAGTTCCTCTAATGGTCAAGGTCCTGTGCTAGGAACATTTTGTGTACTAATAAGCATAACAGGCAAATTCTATGGCAAAGGCATTTCAGGAAATGGTTTTCTTATCATTCTTGACCCTCCTTAGGGGAAAGACAAAAATGACTGCTCAGAAATCCAGGGCCTGCAGAAGTAACCAGGCAAAAATTAAAGCTTTTAATATATAGTTCAGTGTAATAATCGGTTCAGAGATCCATGAGCATAGAATGGATTTCAGAACATTCCAGTGGACTAGATCTCCTTTGGACTCTGTCTAAAAGATTCTTAAACATGAAGTCAACTAACAGTGTCTTTAAATGTGAAGACAGTTGTTAGCCACATTGGTCTTCTTCTGCTTCCTTTAGCACTTGAAGGCCTCTACAATTTGGGGTCTGTATCAGTTACTCTCTTTGCCTGGAATATGCTTTTCTCAACTTTTCACGTGACTGGCTCCTTTTCCTTTGGGTCTCAGATCATATACAACCACCACCCCCCCAAAAGTCTGTTTCTGACCATTTTATCTAATTCAACCTCCACATCATTTGACTCTACTACAGCACTTACTGTAACCTGTAGTTATTATTAATTATTTTAGTTTGCTCACTTATTTATCTTCTCTTGTATAGACTGTATATTCTACACAAGTTCCATAACCACTGAAGTCATTTAAATCTGATTTACCAACTCTTGCATCCCTCAGACCTAGTATATATTAGGCACTTAAACGCTGTTGAATATCTCTTTCAGGACTGTCTCCTCTGCCATCCTCTGGGGAAGAGCAGGTCTCAGTGTGCATGCACATCATGCCGGTGGTCTGAACAGAACCACAGACCCTCGAGCGAGCTGCTGTTAACAGGGTCCTCCTGCATTTTCTCACTTTCCCTCATGTAGTATGGTGTCAGGTATTATGAAAAAGACTGTAAACTCTATGTTCTTTTTCGTTTTGGTCCAAATTGAAGCGTATTTGGAAACTTTCTACTAAAGACAGGCTCATAGATTTAAGTTTTCTTCTCTTTTTGGTTCTTTTTTTTTTTTCCCCTCCACATCCATCATTTGGATGAACTTCAGGGAGGAAGTCTCATAAACAAGCAATTATTGGACCACACTAATTACAGTTCACACTGTCCTTCTGAGTTTGCGTGACAGACAGATAGCCAAAAGGTTTAAATTCAGGTCAGATTACCAGCCACCACAGTTAACAACATATACACACTCGTGAGGTATCACCATGAAAAGCTTAGTTAACCAGCTGAAGTTGCACAGAACTTTACCTCTCGGCCAATAAGCTTCACCCAAACTTTGTCTCCAACATCTACTATCTCAGAGGGCTTATCCACGCGACATGATGACATGTGGGTTCGATGGACCAGACCTGGGCACAAGAAGAAAAAAAGCACTGGGCATACTCATACTCTAAATAACATAGTAAAGAGACAATGGGAGTTGGGGATTCACTGAAAAAGTTTTCATTAGTTTAAAACTGCAAATTAAAACAATTTGAGATGACTTTTTATACCTAATCAACTAACAAATATTCTTAATTATGCTTAATTATAGAGTAGAGATACAGAGATGTGATGTAACAGCTATATTTATATAACACTGGTAAAAACACAAGTTGGTAAAATTCTTTGAAAACGAAAGGCATAAAGATGTTTATACCTTTGATGCAAAAAAAACACCACCGGAATTTTTCCAAAAGAAAAATTCAACATAGGCAAAAACTTATGGCATATAAAAATACCCGCAGTATTATTATCTACAAAGGCTAAAAATAAAAATTATGACAAAATGTAAATAACCAATACTTGGAAAACAGCTTGATAAATTATGATAAATCTTTTGTAAAAGAGTAAGCAGCCATTTAAATTAGTTATAAAAATAGTTATGATGTTAAGTGAAAAAAGTAAAAATAAACAAGGTTGCCATTTTTAATCTATTAAATTAGCAAAATACTTAGAAGAGAATACTATCCAGTGTTGATATAAATATAGTAAAATAAGAAATACTACTGAAGCTAACATAAATTTTTAGAAATCACTTAACAATAGCTATCAAGAGTGATAAAAATATTTAATAAAATTAACAGACATCCTTTCCCTTGTCTATCCAAGGTCATTTCCTGGGAGAACCACCTTCCTTACATTCTAAAATAATCTGGTCAGTCCTTGTAGTTTGGTTGGAGCTGATCTAACCCCCAGCTGTGGGGATATGACACAGGCATAGTCAATCAAGGTACTTCATTGCCCAGGCCACAGCAACTGACTGGTTCAGGGACACACACAAGATACTAGCTAAATCAAATCTTTCCCAAGACTTTTTGTCAGGATTATAAACTACAAGAAGTTACCAATGCCCATCTTTACCACCAGGTGGCAAGAGTCAGCCAGAAGCAAAGAAGAGCCTGCATAAACAAGAGACAAAGCCCTGAAGGAATAAACTAAGCACTGGATCCAGCCCTGGTGGAAGCTAGGTTTATTAATAAATATCTTACACTGCCCAGGGAAATTATCCAGAAATTTGCAAAATGTTTCTCCTGCATTTCTGTCCCTAGCAACCAAGAGTTTTAAATATTAACTTGACCCATAATCACTTCTGAGACTAAGAAAAAAATCTTATACATAGAAAAATCTATATGTACCTAGAAAAGTGATTTACATCAAAATATTCAATGTATTTTTAAGACAGAGGAAAAAAATAGAAATAACCAAATATCCAGCAATAGGGTAATGGCTAAGTCTACAGTATAGCTACTTGACAGCCCATTAAAAACAATGTTCAAAAGATTATGTAAAAATATATCAATAATTCATTCTTTTGCAAATATTTGAGTGCCTACTATGTGCCACGCACTGTAGGAAACAGCATTTCTCATTTAAATAATGAAAATGCTTAAAACAGATTCCAAAAATTAGAAAGGAATAATCCAAAATGCTATAGCAATGGTTAGACTAGGGTATAGGATTGCAGGTTAATTTTTTTTACTTTCAAATGTTCTAATAATACAGAACTCTATTCTGAGGGAAATTAATATAATAAACACTTATTCTTAATGAAAATAAACCTGGAATCTAAAGAAAAAATAAGTCAAAGATTTCTGTTCCAAAAAGTTGCGCTCCCTGAAGTTTCCTGAGAGAATTACTAACCTTTATTCTCAATCTCTCTTACACACATGCATACACAAGGTTGTCAGCACATGCCTGTAACAAAGTATCTGCCATCTGTGTTTGGAGCTCCTGTGGGAAGCCACTCCTTTCTCTGCTCATGGTTATTGGGTCTCTCAGACCTACTTCAGCTGATCCTGGAGGCTGACAGTCTATCTTCCAATACTGCCAGAGCCAAAATGCTTTATGTATATATTATATAACCCATGTTTTAAATTTTAGACCATCATATAATCTTTAAATTGGATAAAATTCATGAATCTGAGCTCTTTTCTTTTTCGTGATCGGGTAATGAGCAGAGTAACCTAATTAGAAAACCCAGAGGAAATTCAGATGCCCTAAAGGAAAGGGAAACCTTTCATTTTGATATCTTTGTGGCTGCAACTGTCCTCTAATTCTAAACTTCACTTTTTTCCTGAACTGCAAATGGAAGTTGTGAAGGAAATTAATGTTGAACCTAATATACTTAAGAGAACATTTTCTTTCCTGAAACAGGTCTATTTATTGGAATACCACAAAGAAAGAATGAGCTAACCATTTGTTCTCCTCTGTGATTCCAAAGTAAGATATTTTTTGGCCCAAGCATCTCTTAAATATGGCATTTTGCAGAGCATTAATAATGAAAAATTATAAACAATTTAAAATGATTATGTGATATATGTGAATGATAAACTAATGCCATTTAAATGTTTATAAAAAGTATTTTAAAAGACAAAAAAATGTTTAACATTCGTTAAGTGTAAAAGCTACAAAATGTATACACTGGATATAATCTTAATTTCAGTATGTTCATTTCTATGTACATATGTGACTATAAAGAAATACAATGAAATGTTAACAGCACCTATCTGTGTGTAGTTGTAATGATC
>SJYV01048280.1:362028-377405 GCA_006410875.1 Neotragus pygmaeus | reverse complement strand
AAGATCATGGCCTCTAGTCCCATCACTTCATGGGAAATAGATGGGGAAACAGTGGAAACAGTGTCAGATTTTATTTTGAGGGCCTCCAAAATCACTGCAGATGATGACTGCAGCCATGAAATTAAAAGACGCTTACTCCTTGGAAGAAAAGTTATGACCAACCTAGATAGTATATTCAAAAGCAGAGACATTACTTTGCTGACTAAGGTCCATCTAGTCAAGGCTATGGTTTTTCCTGTGGTCATGTATGGATGTGAGAGTTGGACTGTGAAGAAGGCTGAGCACTGAAGAATTGATGCTTTTGAACTGTGGTGTTGGAGAAGACTCTTGAAAGTCCCTTGGACTGCAAGGAGATCAACCCTGGGATTTCTTTGGAAGGACTGATACTAAAGCTGAAACTCCAGTACTTAGGCCACCTCATTCGAAGAGTTGACTCATTGGAAAAGACTCTGATGCTGGGAGGGATTGGGGGCAAGAGGAGAAGGGGACAACAGAGGATGAGATGGCTGGATGACATCACGGACTCAACAGACGTGAGTCTGGGTGGGTGAACTCCGAGAGATGGTGATGAACAGGGAGGCCTGGCGTGCTGCGATTCATGGGGTCGCAAAGAGTCGGATATGACTGAGCGACTAAACTGAACTGAACTTAACATATCAAAAATCATTCAGTAAAATTGTACAATTCATTCATGATAAAAATTCTCAGCAAACTAGGAATAGAATGGAACTTTCTTAATCTGATAATATATTGGGTTGGCCAGTTAAGTTTGTTCAAACTTTTCCATAAAGTGTAACAGAAAGAGCCAAACAAACTTTTTGGCCAACCCAATATATCTACCAAAAAAAAAAAAAAACAAAACTTATGACAAACATCATATTTAATGGTGAAGTACTTTTAAAGCCCCTTTAAAATCAGCAACATAATGAGGAGGCTAGCTATCACTACATGTATTCAAAACAGATTTGGAGGTTCTAGAGAAATGTGGCTTACTGAGTGATTTGTATACCAGGAGACAGGTACCAGAAGGTTCAGAACAGTTTCGATTTCAATAGCATAAAACTGGAAATTACCCAGCTATCCCTTGACTTAGATTGTTAAATCAGTCTTGGCATCTTCATATAATGCCCTTCTATCACATCAAGTAAACCAATGGACCTTATCTTTGTGTCTTCACATGGATAAGTAGTGTTGAACAAAACTAATCACAGAAGAATGCATATATTAGTATCATTCCATTTACATGAAGTGTACATAAAATTTAGAAACAGGCAAACTCTCATGTATTTTTATATGCTAAACACTGTCCTTTTTTGTTAATTTTTTAATGTTTATTTTATATTGGAGTATAATTGATTTAGTTTCAAATATACAGCTGAGTGATTCAGTTATACATATATTGATACCTGTATCTATTCTTTTTCAAATTCTTTTCCCATTTAGGTTATTACAGAATATTGAGCAGAGTTCCCTGTGCTATCCAGTAGGTCCTTGTTGGTTATCTATTTTAAATATAGCAGTGTGTACAAAATACATATATAAACTATATAAACTATAAAGAAAAATACGGAACTAAAATTCAGAGTTTTGGTTACATCTAAGGGGAGCAGAGGAGATGAGCTTAGGGAAGGGCTTGTGTACAGTTTTCTGTATCTTAAGCTTTCAAGAAGTACACAGGTGTTTGTTATTATTAGACTCTACATTTTGTATTGTCTGAACTATATTTCATAATGTATAAAAAACAAAAAATTGTTTGAATGTGGATGGAATACACATTCTTTGATATAGAATCCTATTACCCTATCAATGGAAGAATCTGCCTGCCAATGCAGGAGAGGCAGGTTTGATCCGCTGAAAAGGGAAATGGCAACCCACTCCACTATTTTTGCCTGGGAAGTCCCACGGATAGAGGAGCCTGATGGGGTACAGTCCATGGGGTTGCAAAAGAGTTGAACATGATTTAGTGACTAAACAGCAACAACAACCCTGTCAAAGGCATCAGTTCTGGAAACTTGCCAATTTATATATAAGACACCTCACATGGTAATCATCTAGCTATTGTCCTTTGTGTTTGTTTGGTTGTGGCCAAATTCTCCTCCATTATTTTTCTTCACATTCTTTTAAATCCACACTTTCATTTCTTACAGCCATAGATCCATGTCATGCAGTATTCATAACTACATGCTCATTTGGTCATTTGCAAATTCCTTATATTCCCAAGGTACTTCCTCATCTGCAAAGCAGAAAATATAATACCTGCCTCAGACCAGGCCGGTGCACATTAAACAAAATGATTAAAAGCCTGGATTTTAGTAAGTACCAAGTACATGTTAACCATTATTGATTGTTTTTGTCAAACAGAATAGCATATGTAGGGTTCCAAGAAAATGTTGCATGCAGTGTAAGCATTGAATACATCACAGGCATTCTGAGTGTCATGGATCCAGGTCCTTGTTCGTTTCCCTTTGATGTTCTTCCAGACACATGTGTACCAACCTCCAAGGCTATACCCATTTGCGTGATGCTCAGCCCTGTTTCAATAGGACACATTCCTTGAGGCAGCTTCTCTGTTTTCCCATCTGTGTGTCTGCATCGCCTATGACAGTTTTTGCTGGAGATAAAGGGGTCTTGAATGTTTACTGGATTCTTTTACAGTCTACCATGTATTAGCATCTGTTCAACAGTGACCATTACCTGGTATAGAAGCTCATCACAGGGCCTTCCTGAAGGCTTCACCCTTAGGGTCCTCTTCACTCAGGTCTGCAGACCTCCTTTTTGCACAGGTTGATTATTTTTCCATCTTCTTTGTCCAGTCAGTCACAGGTTCTTACCCTGAAATAAAAATTAGTGAGGAAACATGTAAAAGATGCTACTACACAAAAATGACAGAAGAGATCTTTAAAAATCATTTTCATTGCAATCCCTCTCTTCATAGTCTTTCCTTGCCTTCAAGTCATTCCCAGAATTCCAACCAATGAACCATGGTTTCTCAATTTAATAATTAGGGATATGATAACTTACTCCTGCTCCATGTGGTTTAAACTTTAAGCTCCTATGAGCCCCATTTACCTAATAATTATATTCAGCTGATGCAGTGACCGCTTGGTCTGCTTACTATATAAATAATTTATCTTATCTCTCCTTTATCCTTATTTGTTCTCTGTTGGTTTGCAATGTGTTCTTTTCCTCTTTAATCCAAGAAATATGTCACTATTGTTGTCTTTTGGATTATGAGATCAAGTGTATGATCTAGCAGATTGTCAAGGATGTTCAGAGGAGACTGCTAAGAAAAACTATCTCATATGTGTCATTAATTTTCCTTTTAATGGCCAAGCTCCAGAAAAGCGCTAATTCAGCACACAGTGTGTTCTGTGATTCCCTAACCTCTTGAAAAGAGACCAGATAAGAATGAGGAATGTTTCCATTTAATGTGCTATGTGTACAATGCAAAATTGGAATACAAATAAACATTTAAAAAAGAAAGATGAACAAACTCAAACAAGACCAGCCTACCCTCTGGGAATTCATAATCTAAATATGGCATACACAGAATGAGAAAGGAGAAAAGAAAGTGGGTGGTAATGATATTGCTGACACTAATGTCCACTCAGGAAATGGAAATATATAGAGGAGTCAGCTTGTTCTTGGGCATTGATCAAAGAAAAAAACCACAAACATATAGCAGGAGAGGAAAGTTGCTTGATTTCTTAACAGACTCCTGCTGATTTTATCTGGTTGCAGAGCTAGTTACCTCTGCCGCCCCAGTATTCTGGGGTGTTTTGACTAACATTATTTGCAGTGTCCATAAACTCAAAGGAGGTTAGTGCTAAAGGGGATATGAGAGAATAGTCATGGTGCAAAAAATAAAAGAAAACAAATAAACTTAGGGAGTAGAAAATTCATAGCAATTTGTGAAGCAGCCTAGTGATGTTACCATAGTAGGAAGTAGAGATGACTGCAGAGAACTGTGGAGTTCTTACCCCTTCTCCCACCAACATCTCCGCTTACGGCACTCACATTCTAAAAGAGAAAGGTTTTGAAGGGTACGTTTTTCTCATCTTTATTTCTTTAATTAATTTTATTGGAGTATAGTTGCTTTACAGTGTGGTGTTAGTTGCTGCTGCTGCTGCTAAGTCGCTTCAGTCGTGTCCAACTCTGTGTGACCCCATAGATGGCAGCCCACCAGGCCCCCCTGTCCCTGGGATTCTCCAGGCAAGAACATTGGAGTGGGTTGCCATTTCCTTCTCCAATGCATGAAAGCAAAAAGTGAAAGTAAAGTTGCTTAGTCTGACTCTTAGCGGCCCCATGGATGGCAGCCTACCAGGCTCTTTCCTCCATGGGATTTTCCAGGCAAGAGTACTGGAGTGGGGTGCCATTGCCTTCTCCGGTTAGTTTCTACTGTACAGCAAAATGAATCAGCCATACATGTACATAGATCTCCTCTTTTTTTTACTTCCCTCCCATTCAGATCACCACAATGTAGAGTTCCCTGTGCTTTGCAATAGGTTCTCATTAGTTATCTATTTTATACATAATATCGAAAGTGTATGTGTGTCAGCCCCAATCTCCCAGTTCCTCCAACCTCCCCTTCCTTCCCCCTTGGTATTCATACATTTGTTCTCTACATCTGTGATTCTGTTTCTGTTTGCAAATGAGATCATCTATGTAATTTTTCCAGATTCCACATATATGCATTAATATACAACATTCGTTTCTGTCTTTCTGACATACTTTACTCTTTATGACAGGCTCTAAGTCTATCCATGTCTCTACAAATGATCCAATTTTGTTCCTCCTCCAACCAGTCCATTCTAAAGGAGATCAGCGCTGGGCTTTCCTTGGAGGGAATGATGCTGAAGCTGAAACTCCAGTACTTTGGCCACCTCATGCGAAGAGTTGACTNGAGAAGACTCTTGAGAGTCCCTTGAACTGCAAGGAGATCCAACCAGTCCATTCTGAAGGAGATCAACCCTGGGATTTCTTTGGAGGGAATGATGCTAAAGCTGAAACTCCAGTACTTTGGCCACCTCATGCGAAGAGTTGACTCATTGGAAAAGACTCTGATGCTGGGAGGCATTAGGGGCAGGAGGAGAAGGGGACGACCAAGGATGAGATGGCTGGATGGCATCACTGACTCGATGGACGCGAATCTGAGTGAACTCCGGAAGTTGGTGATGGACAGGAAGGCCTGGCATGCTGCGATTCATGGGGTTGCAAAGAGTCGGACACGACTGAGCGACTGAACTGACAGATGTTTAAAGTTTGAATTTAACCAAAACAAACAAAATTTAAAAGTCAGTAGGCTACTGTATTAAACAACAGATGTGGTATAATATAAAATATATTTGGTCTTTGTCCCTGCTCCCTACACAGAACTCTTAAAACTCTTGGAATTTCCCTAGTGATAGTGGTGTCTTTGTAATTCATAAGGCTCTTTTGATCATACTAAAGCTTATGCTAAAGTGTCCCCAGTTTGTTGTGGGGACCCTTGATAATTCCTGGACTGAGCTGTCACCAGAAAGACCAAGTGATGAAAGGATTGGAACTTTCAGCTCCACTGACCTCCAGGAAAGAGGGAGAGGGGCTGCAGACTGAGCTCGATAAAAACCCTGAAATAATGACGGCCAGAGAGTTTACGGGTTGTTGAACACATCAGCTTGTTGGAGGGCGGTATGCCACAGGACATGGAAGCTCTGTGTACTCCCCACTCTGTATCTTGCCCTATGCATCTTCCGTCTGGCTGTTCCTGCTTGCATCCTTTATAATAAACTGGCAAACAAAAGGAAAGTATTTTCCTGAGATCTGTGAGCCATTTTAGCAAATTATCAAACTCATAGAGGGGAGGTCGAGAGAACTCCTGATTCATAGCAAAGTACTGACTGGAGACATATTTAACATGTTTTTTGTTAAGCAAACATTATTGACCAGAAACATTTAATTCTCCAACCAGTTGGTGCCTGGAGAACTGGCTGGTGTTAGACAACACATCAGATAAAGAACATTTCCATCATTGTGGAAAGTTCTATCAGACAATACTATAAGAAGGGAAAGAAAATTTAGTTTAGATCTGAATACTAGGAACCAGTCTTTAACTCAGTAGTGATTTAAAAATTCTGAAAACAGAAATCTGAGAAAAATAACTCAAATTAGAGTCTACCTTCCTGACGGATGTTAAAATCTAGAGATCATTTATTTCATAACTCAGTCCTCTCAGGACTGGACTTAATAATCTTCTTCCATTTAAGGGCAGAGAAGCTAAAGTATACTGTGGAAAAGTCAACTGCTCAAGTTACCCAATAAACCTACAGATGCGCCCAGGATTAGAACTCGCGGAGTTTCCATCTAATGATTTGGCTCTCTGACCTCTCCCTTCAAGCATATCTCAGCACAGTTGTTAGACTGACAGATTCACTTGTAAACTGGCAGTCACGATCAGAAGCATCATCTGACAGGGTACGGATATAAGTGAGTTGAAGACTAACTGCTGGGAGGTGGCAGGCTTTTAATCCTCACACAGTCACCAAAATGTCACATAAATGCTCAAGAAAGGATGGGACTTTCAGGTACTGGTGGCTACGGCAAGTACACTGACAAGAAAATCTGTCTTCAGGTCTAAAGAGGTGCATACCATGCAGGGATGAGGATGAATTTCATGTCATTAAATTTCAGCCAACATGAAAGGAGAAATTTTATTACAGATTACCAATTACTAGCTTGGGAAACTATTAGTAAGCTATTTCTAATTAGCTAAGATGCAATTTGCAGCAGAGTAGTCTCCAAAGCTAAAGGTAAGGTCAGCTTTTGTAAAACAATAAAAAAAAAATTTTTTTAATTACAAATACGAAAAAGTTCCTTAAAAAAAATAATTTTATAATATAGTTGACTTACAAAGTTGTATTTAATTTCTGCTGTACACAAACTGTGAACGCTCCCTTTCTTTCCCTCCTTGAGCAAACCAAGCTCCCCAGAGGTGACCACGGCTAATTTGCTGACTATTCTTTCAGACTTTCTTCTAAATATACACAATGACATTTAAAATACATAAGTATATGTTGTTGTTGTTAAGTCACTAAGTTGTGTCTGACTCTTTTGTGATCCCATGGACCTTAGCCCACCAGGCTCCTCTGTCCATGGCATTTCCCAGGCAAGAATACTTGAGTGGGTTGACATTTCCTCCTCCAGGGGATCTTCCTGACCCAGGGATGGAACACGGCACTTGCATTAGCAGGTGGATTCTTTACCACTGAGTTACCTCAGAAGCCACAGGCATATGTGAACATGCCTTAAAAGCGGGAGAGGGAGATAAGCAACCTGGAGTGATTGATAATAGGTTAATTGTCACATGAGCATGCTCGTGCTCAGTCCTGTCCAACTATTTGCAAGCCCATGAACTGTAGCCCACCAGGCTCCTCTGTCCATGAGATTTCCCAGGCAAGACTACTGGAGTGGGTTGACATTTTCTCCTCCAGGGGATCTTCCCAACCCAGGGATTGAACCTGGGTCTCCTGCATTGCAGGCAGATTCTTTACCACTGTACCACCTGGAAAGCCTGATAATAGCTACAGAGTTCCTTTTGTATGACAAAACTGGTATCATACTAGACTGTGGTGATGGTTGCAAAATTCTGTGACTATACTAAAAACTACTGAACTATGCACTCTGAATGAAATGTAGATCTNGTACCACCTGGAAAGCCTGATAATAGCTACAGAGTTCCTTTTGTATGACAAAACTGGTATCATACTAGACTGTGGTGATGGTTGCAAAATTCTGTGACTATACTAAAAACTACTGAACTATGCACTCTGAATGAAATGTAGATCTGTGAATTATATCTTAATAAAGCTGTTAAAAATGTTATATAAATGGAACCATAATACAGGTAACCTTTCGGGATTAGTTTTTTTCACTCAGTATAATTCTCTGGAAATGAACGAGATCATTGCGTATTTTGATATTTCATTCTCATTCCTTTGTATTGCAGAGCAGTATTCCATTGTATGGATATATCACNGTAACCTTTTGGGATTAGTTTTTTTCACTCAGTATAATTCTCTGGAAATGAACGAGATCATTGTGTATTTTGATATTTCATTCTCATTCCTTTGTATTGCAGAGCAGTATTCCATTGTATGGATATATCACAGTTATATTTTTAATCACTATCGAGAATGAGCATCTTCTAAGATATTTATTGTTCAACTGCTGTTTTTTCTCCTGTGAATTATCCTTTCATATCCTTGGCCCCATTCCTACTTTTCTCTTTTCTATTAGTCCTGTGTCATATGGACTGCAAATTCTTTTTTCTCATGTAACTTTGCTTATGATGATGTTTACAATTATGTTTTTTACTTTTGTATAGTCAAATATACTTCTATATTGACTTTTATGTAGTCAAATACTTTTCTATATTTTCTCCTAATAATATTTTTATGTATATCTTTTACATTAAGATCTTTAATACATCTGCATCAGGAGGCCTGGGTTCTAGTCCTGACCATGGTATAACCTAGCTCAAACATTCTGAGCAGGTCACCAGTCTATGGAATCTACTTAACACAATTATTTGGAGAAACAAATAAGACTATAGATACAAAAAGGATTCTCTAAAAATGTTCAATAGATGTTCAATTATGAAGAAAATTTAAAGCATTTTATGTATATAAATTTGTACTGGTTACAGTACTATTTCCTTTCCCTATGCCCCACACTAGAAAACTCACAATGTTGGTCTCAGAGAATAAGTAGCTTGCTCTTCCCCAAATCCTAAGTCCAAAGAGGTCAAGTGACTCAACCAGGATCACAGGAGAAAAGGGAAGAGTTACTTCTAAAAGTGAACACAAATGGTTATGCCCCCTGCCGTCCCCAGAAGTCAGCAAAATACCATTCTTCAGAGTTAAGGCTTCCTAAAAATGAACTTTAATCAATTGTCTGTATTTGTATCTTTACACTAGAAACAAAAACAAACTACTATCTGAAAAAAGTAGAGCTTATAACTAGAGGTGAAAGTAGACAGAGCCAAATGAGAGTGCTGAATTTCAAGTTATTGGTTCCCACCTTGCTTCCGACAGCCCGGGATTTTGATAAAGGCTCCATAGTCTGTGACCATAGCAACCTATAAAAACAAACAAACAAAAAGAATCTTTGTCACACAAATGAGCTCTCTCCTGTAGAATTTAACCTCATCTCTTTGAATTTCCGCTTGGTACTGACTGCCTGTGTCTGTTGCAAAACTGCCTAAAAGTGATATTCTGTCAAACATTCTTTCCGTTCTTTTAGAGATTTAAACTGACAGGTATGTGATTCTAATAAAAACACTGGTGAGACTGGAGTTATGTCAGATGGTATGATGGTACTTGTTGTTCAGTCACTAAGTCATGTCCAACTCTTTGCGAGGCTTCTCTGTCCTTCACTATCTCCCTGAGTTTGCTCAAATTCATGTCCATTGAGTTTCTGATACCATCCAACCATCCCATCCACGATCATCCCCTTTTCCTCCTGCCCTCAATCTTCCCCAGCATCAGGGTCTTTTCCACTGAGTCAGTTCATGCATCAGTACTGAAGCTTCAGCTTCAACATCAGTTCTTCCAGTGAAGGTTCATGGTTGATTTCCTTTAGGATTGACTGGTTTGATCTCCTTGCTCTCCGAGGGACTCTCAGGAGTCTTCTCCAACACTACAATTTGAAAGCATCAATTCTTTGACACTCAGCCTTCTTTATGGTCCAAGTCTCACATCCGTACAAAGTTATCGTTTATATTCTCTGGAATGGAGGTTCAAGATCCAAATAAGTTTAATAATTTGGGATGGATCATGTGAGGCATCTCTTTTTCCTAAACTTTGAACGAGTAAGACCATACAGCTTGCTCTATTTCACTCCAAACCAGAGTCTTGGGTTTTATCAAGACAATTAAAGAAAAAGTCATTACACAGACAACATCTGACAGAACTTGAAAAGATATAATCAGAGAAAGAGTTGTCTTTTGCAGAGTTGACCTACAATGGAGAAGTAAGAGGCTTGATGTTAGTCATTCAGTCATGATCCACTCTTTGCAACTCCATGGTCTATAGCTGACCAAAAGTGATGCTTTCAAACTGTGGTGCTTGAGAAGACTCTTGAGAGTCCCTTGGACAGCAGGGAGATCAATCTAGTCAATCCTAAAGGAAACCAACCCTGATTACTCATTGGAATGATTGATGCTAGAGCTGAACAGCCAACTCATTAGAAAAGACCCCGATGCTAGGAAATACTGAGGGCAAGAGGAAAAGGGGGCGACAGAGGATGAGATGGTTGGATGGCATCACTGACCCAGTGGACATGAGTTTGAGCAAACTCAGGGAGATAGTGAAGGACAAGGAAGTCTGGTGCGTGGTGCAGTTCATGGGGGTAGCAAAGAGTCAGAAACAACTTAGCGACTGAATAACAACAACAAAAGAGGCTTGATGGATCATGTAATATTCAGGCCGTAGGTAACAGAAACATAAGGCCCAAAAGCCTTGTCAAATAAATCATCATCTCAGACTCTACCTCTACTGCTTTCTTCCCCTCTATCCTCTAACCCCCTGCTTCCAATTGTGGATTGGGATTAAAGTTGCCACTATATACTGTATTTATCACTAAATTCATTATTATTTATAAAATATTCAATACAATGTTACACTCAAAAACTTTGTTCTTTACAGTGACTTTAAACTTAGTTGTTCCATTTTGGGGCAATCACTGTTTACACTTAGACACAACTAAAAAAAGGGGAAGGAAGAAGGGAAAGGGGAAGATAATTTTGCTGCATCTCTATTCACTAACATGTACTAAATACTCACTACATGCAAAACACTCTTCAAAGTACTTTACATAATCCTCATGACACCATATAATGTTGGACTATTATTACTTTCATTGGATGGATGACAAAACTGATGCATGGAGAGACCAAGTGTTCAAATATACAATGTTCAAGAATAATAAGTAGCAGAGCTGTAATTTGAATCCAGGGAGCTCTTAATGACACTACAGGTGCTCATGGGTTCCCTTTATAAAATTGTTAACAGCCAAAAGCAATGTGACATTTGTTATCTTATCTGCTCCTGGCAACAATCTTAGGAGTATATATAGTGGGCCCCCATGTTCCAGATGAGGCAAAACAGTTTAGATATAGGAAGAACCCAGGCTTTGAAATGAAAGATGTAGCTTCTAAACCCAGCTCTGCCACTTCTTACCTGTGGAACCTTGAACACAACTTGCTTTCCCATTTGTACTTACTTTGCTGCTGCAAATAACAAATCAGGTACTAGTACCTGGCATCCAAAGTACTTTCAATAAATTGTAGCTTTCTATTAATTTAAAGTCCAAAACACTGAAGCACAAAAATGTGAGTGTCTGCTGGAACCACCAAACAATTAACTTAGATACAGTAGGCACAGAACCTAGATCCTTTGACTTATAATCCAGTGCCTCATAGTTCACCAAATATTATCACTACTCACTTCAATGTTAGGATAGAAATAGATAAAAACTTCCACTCTCCTCATTCTTAAATGGGCACTTAAACTAACTCTCCAAGATACAGCATTAAAAATAGGTTAAGAACCAACATTTCTAAACTCCTGCTTTAAAATGACGAATACACTATGTTGGGGTAGAGACCAGGTATTCCCAAAGAAACAGGACAATAAGGCAGATACTGTACTTAAAATCAAGGCAAGGTGGACTTTAGAGATTAGCTGATCCAATCCTGTCATTTTTCAAATGAAGAAAGTGAAGACAAGAGACATGAAGTACTTATCCAAGTTCACAAAGCAAGTTGTTCTCTGTAAAAAGGGCTGCATGGATAAAGAAGATAAAACTTAACAGTTTTAGCTACAATAAAAGAAAATCTCTTCTTCTTTCTGGACCAACTAAAGGCACTCTGGCTTTTGCTCCAGGGTTTTAGATAGAGGGCTGAAATGCTTCATGCTGTGCAACACCTTATTTAAGGGCATAAGTATCTAAACAACTTAAAAGCAGCATCTGGAAACTGAAGCCTAAATCACCTTACTGCTGTAAAAACAGTATCACCTTTCATTACTGAAACTTCACTGTCACATTATGATCTTTTGTGGCAATATCATAACAGATCTTAATATGGCCTATCCCAAAAGAGAAGGTTAATGTGCTCCAGAATGGATGCACTCTACTGTTTAGTTAGGAAAACACATTCCTGCCCATTTCTAACACCAGGTGTTTCCATCACTGTGTCTCTTAGGGTGCAGTCAGACTTGAAATTAACAGAATGGCACCTGCCTTAGATGATTACACAGTCTGCCTGGTGTCCCAAGAACAATTAATCAAACAGCTCACGGGAGAAAAATTCAGTAATTATCTCAACTGAACTCAGGGCTTGGGTAAAATGAATTTACCATCTTCAGATTAGACGTTGCATCAGCCTTAAAAGTAGTTATCCCCATAATGTAAACGAGGAATCTGAGGCTCAGAGACATGTTATCTGTCTAAAGTCAGAAAGTTAGAAAGTATCAGGACCAGGTATAGAAGTTTTCTGACTTCTGGTCCAATTTATTTTCAATTTACCAACACCAATCTCGCTTCAGCATTTCTTTGGCTATGGCTGGGTTAAGCCAAATCCCAAATCTCTTTGCTATGTTTGTACCCCCTACCATGGTTAATGGACTCTGGCACCAAGATGGCTCTCAGAGGACAAGAGAAGGATGAATATTAGCTTGCCAGCAATCTTGTCACTAGGCCCCTCAACTGTGCTGAGCCTGCTAAGAGAACTGCTAGAATATTCGGCACATCACCAGTTTCTTCAAAGGGAACTGATCCTAAAACGCTTAGATTCAAATTTAACCCAAACATTTATTTACCAAGCACTTGCATGCAAGATACAACATCAGGCACCATGAAATAAAAACAACATAAAAATAGATGCTCAGTCTATTTAAAAAAAAATTTGAATTAGTTACCAAGATACATGAGATAAACATAGCCTCTGCTCTCCAGTAACATACCTTCTTGTGGAGAAGACAGACATATACACAAGAAACCATAGTACAAGATAGACTATAAATGTCATGATAGAGGTACAAACAAATGATGGTAGAACAACTAAGTTTATCATGCACCTTCCTCCTATACTACCCAATTCAGTCAAGAGTTCTCTTACGGATCTTTTGGTTCCACCACACATTTATGAACAACTGAACAACCCCAGCTGCAGACTTGGAGAACTTGATTTAGAACTTGTCATTTATTAACCATCAAGGCAATTATCTAACTTCTAAGAAGTTTCATTATCCATAAAATGGGATTAACAATTTCTTCCAAGAAAGTCAATGACACATAACGTGTGCAAGTGCTGACATACATTGGGCTTACAAAATTTTTTTGAATTTTAATATAAATACTTCTTTATAAATATTAGGCACTCCACTAATGGATGAATATTCTGAAGTTTCTTCTTTTTAATTTATCTTGAAATTGCTCTTTCTCTAATTCCAGTCACTTCTAGGCATTTTTCAAAATGTGTTCCTATATTACTAGAACTATTATGTATTACAACTATTAAGTTCTTTCTGAACACTATTCTAGCCCATCCATCCTAGACCAATAAAATATAAAACCTACACTAATTCAAGCCTCATCTCATATAAAAAGATAAAAGTTAGGAGTCACTTTACTAGAAATCTGAGTCAGTTTGTGGAAAGAACTCATCTTCCTTTTGTGCAATACCTGACAAGTGAGGTTTTCATGATCAGAAAAATCCATTTTATCTCCTGAGCTACAATTTCTTCTTTTTGAGCTCTAGTATCACACTGACCTCTGGGGATATCATAGGCCTTAAAGAGGTTCTGAAGAGCAGTTGCTTGCTATTTATCAGAATGTTATCATCCTTTCTACCTTGACTTGTACATTAAAAGCTGGAATCCACTTAACAGAAGTCTAGAATCACATTTATCTACAATCAACCAATAGTCACAAACTCTGTCTTCAAAGGCCACACATTACTAGGTGGTAAAACTTTTGTCAACTATCATAAAGAAAGTATGAATGCCATAAGAATGACATAGTTAAAACAGGTACTCATAAGACACTAAAAACAATCTCATTTGCTTTAAAAAAAGGGAGATAACATTAATGAACTGCTGTATCTCAGGCATTGTGTTTTCACAGATGATAGTTTATTTAACCATCATCACAATCCTATGAAAGTTGTTTTTATCTCCATCTAACAAATGAGAAAACTGAGGCTCAAAGAAATTAAGTGACAACCTCAAAAATTACATAGTAAGTAAAAGAGCTAGGACTGGAATCCAGGTTTTGTATGGTTCCAAAGCCTCTGCTCTCTAAACAAACCCAATGCCATCTCCCTCAAAGGTTGATCTTTCATTCAGTCATCAAGGTGTATTGAGCACCTACCATTTTCTACTCACCCACCTGAGACTACACAACAGTGAACAAAACAAGCAGGGCCCTGACTTCATGGAGTTTAGCATCCTCTAAGGAATGTGAAGCCAAGTGGGACTTAGAAAGCATCAAACAAAGCTAGTGGAGATGATGGAATTCCAGTTGAGCTATTTCAAATCCTGAAAGATGATGCTGTCAAAGTGCTGCACTCAATATGCCAGCAAATTTGGAAAATTCAGCATGGCCACAGGACTGGAAAAAGGCCAGCTTTCATACCAATCCCAAAGAAAGGCAATATCAAAGAATGCTCAAACTACCGTACAATTGCCCTCATCTCACACGCTAGTGAAGTAATGCTCAAAATTCTCCAAGCCAGGCTTCAGCAATACATGAACCGTGAACTTCCAGATGTTTAAGCTGGTTTTAGAAAAGGCAGAGGAACCAGAGATCAAATTGCCAATACCAGCTGGATCATCGAAAAAGCAAGAGAGTTCCAGAAAAACATCTATTTCTGTTTTATTGACTATGCCAAAGCCTTTGACTGTGTGGATCAAAATAAACTGTGGAAAATTCTGAAAGAGATGGGAATACCAGACCACCTGACCTGCCTCTTGAGAAACCTATATGCAGGTCAGGAAGCAACAGTTAGAACTGGACATGGAGCAAAAGACTGGTTCCAAATAGGGAAAGGAGTATGTCAAGGCTGTATATTGTGAGCCTGATTATTTAACTTATATGCAGAGTACGTCATGAGAAATGCTGGGCTGGATGATGCACAAGCTGGAATCAAGATTTCTGGGAGAAATATCAATAACCTCAGATATGCAGATAACTCCACCCTTATGGCAGAAAGTGAAGAGGAGCTAAAAAGCCTCTTGATGAAAGTGAAAGGGGAGAGCAAAAATGTTGGCTTAAAGCTCAACATTCAGAAAACAAAGATCATGGCATCTGGTCCCATTACTTCATGGGAAATAGATGGG
>SJYV01048280.1:341028-361950 GCA_006410875.1 Neotragus pygmaeus | reverse complement strand
AAAGAGTTAAAAAACAAAAAAAAAAGACAAAAAAAAAAAAAAAAAAAAAAAAAAAAAAAAAAAAAAAAAAAAAAAGGAAGCTGGGAGAACAGGGAGGGAAAATTTCACAAATGTGTTGGTTACCAGTGAAACTCAACAAGATTGGTTCTGAGCCTTATCCTAGAGTTTTCAGGAAATCAACATCTCAAAGAGTAGGAGTGATATTAAAGCTCATCCAATAAATAAATATCTAGCTGTTTCGTATTGGAAGAGCCCAGGAATAGTTATTTCTATCATGAAACATGATTGTTATAGAACACGCTGCCTTCTAGTTATTAACATTTATAGTAGTAGAAGGATTATTGATAGTTATAAAAGTAGAGCAGTTGTGGAATGGAAGATATGAAGAACTGAGGATTCCATCAATAGTCACACACTAGTCACTTGCCTTGGGGAAAGTCCAGTACAGTGGTGAGAGCATAGCACATGAGTCAGAAAGACACTGGACTCTTCTTGGCTGTGTGGCATTGAGGAAAGTGTTTAACTTCTCTGAGTTTTCATTTTGGCATCAGACATAAAGTTAGGATGAACTTAAAACGTGACAAAACTCAGTCCTGGGAACATGACACGTGCTTTAAGAAGTGGTAGCTTCTGTACTTGTTATACTCATCCCATAAATTCTCTACAGGCAGTGTATCTCCATCTGCCCTTCAGGCAAGCTTGAAGCAGAGGACTATAGGGGAATTCATCTTTGGACACAAGTCCTCTCCTCCACCCAGAGCCCCTCTCCATTTCTGGAAGGTTTTGGTCCTCCGTGGAGGAGTCCCAGTATGGTACAAGTTGGTACCAGATAGCCTTGAACTTGGCCTTCCCAGGTGTTGCAGTGGTTAAAAAGAACCCACCTGCCAGTGCAGGAGACGTGTGTTCGATCCCTGGGTCAGGAAGATCCCCTGGAGTAGGAAGTGGCAACCCACTCCAGTATTCTTGCCTGGAAAANGATAGCCTTGAACTTGGCCTTCCCAGGTGTTGCAGTGGTTAAAAAGAACCCACCTGCCAGTGCAGGAGACGTGTGTTCGATCCCTGGGTCAGGAAGATCCCCTGGAGTAGGAAGTGGCAACCCACTCCAGTATTCTTGCCTGGAAAATTCCATGGACAGAGAAGCCTGGGGGGCTACAGAAAGAGTCAACACAACTGAGTGAGTAGGCATGGCATAGCATGGCAGCCTTGAACACAGTCTCTGAGTAGTGTCTGGAGACTAGTCATTTAAAGCAGGTCCAGGCACACTGCGTAGACACTAAATAAATCTTCAGCTGAATAAATGAATTAGGGAATGAGTTGCTTTTTTCTATCCTTGTTTACTTGGGAAATTTTTTAGCTCCTTCTTCAAGGTCCCATTTACATTTTTTCTCCTAGACTTTCCCCCAACGCCAAACACTGACAGACATATATTATAGCAAAGGTCACAGCCTGTGTTCTTCGGTGATAGATAAATGTGATTTGCAATGACAGGACTGTCATTTCGCATTCTCTGAATGTAGCCTGGCTTCTGGAAATTGACTTTTAAAGAAATTAATTAATGAGTAAATGAAAGAAAGGAATCCTAAAGAGAGCATCCCAACCTCTCCACTTCCCTCCCTTCTGGGTTACTGTTGTGGTTCCCAGCCTCAGGACCTTTACAGAGAATTAATTACCTCTTGCTTACTTCCTGCCCACTGTAAAGTCACCTTGATTTACTGCCAGTACTTAATGCTTATCTTGTCAGGAAGGGGGCCTAGAATATTAGAGTATTTCCTGAGTAGAAACAGAAAGCCAAGGTGTATCTCAGAGCTTAAAAACAGATTGATTGATTAGGCAGCCATGATTTTGGCTGAGTATTTTCCAGACTTTGGCCCACTGAAGGGATTCAGAGTATGAACTGCTCCAACCCAAACAATTCTTTCTTCTTAATTTCTCTATTTCTTTTCAAGAAAGTGTTCTGCTCTCAGTCAACCCAAAGCCCATCTTCTCTTTCTTTCTCAGCACATTTGATCAGTTATCAGGTCTCATTAGTTCTACTTTGTTAACTTATGTAAATTTGCAGTATTGTTTCATGACTTTCTTTTTTTTTTTTTTTTAATTTAAAAAATGAGTTAGGGACTTCCTGGTGTTCCAGTGGTTAAGATGTTTGCCTTCCGAAGCAGAGGATATGGGTTCAATCCCTGGTCAGAGAGCTAAGACCCCCACATGAAAGTGAAAGTGTTAGTTGCTCAGTTATGTCTGACTCTTTTTGACCCCATGGACTGTAGCCCAGTAGGCTGCTCTGACCATGGGCTTTCCCAGGCAAGAATACTGGAGTGGGTTGCTGTTCCCTTCTCCAGGGGATCTTCCCAACCCAGGGACTGAACCCAGATCTCCTGCTTTGTGGGCAGATTCTTTACCACCTGAACCACCAGGGAAGCTAAGATCTCACATGCCTTACGGCCAAAAAACCAAAACATAAAACAGAAACAATATTGTAACAAATTCAGTAAAGACTTAAAAACATGGTCCACATCAAAAAATTTTATTTTATGTCAGAGTAGAGTTGATTCACAGTGTTGTGTTAGTTTCAGGTGTATCCACTACTTATGAACTATTGAATTCGGGGTAAATCACTATATTCTCTGAGCCCTGGCATCTTCATAAGTAAAACAGTTTGATAATCCATTCAGCCTTGTTGTCTGAATGAGATTTGATCATGGAAAGGAAAGAGCTTTGGCATTTGTGAAACACTGGCATCATTAATGGTCACTGTTTCTATGCTTTGATCTCTGGAGTGACTGATGATCCTAGTTCACCCTGGGCTGTTCAGTTTTACATCCTGAGAAACTCCTCAGCTCTGTGAAAACCGGGATGTTTGGTAATTCTCCCCCTTAATCTCTATTTCTTTTGCCTCTTCTCTAGTCCACTTTCTTCCTATTGAGCATTCGAGACTTTCCAAGACCTCTCAGGTCTGTCTCCACCAATGTGACTCACCTGTTACCACTGGCATGATTCCTCTGAAGGGGAGTATAGAAGGAAAGAGATACTCTGCACAGTAAAACAGAAGAACTGTTTCATGGGGACAGAGAGAAGGAGGGAGACGATGTAGGTAAGATAGAAACTGCTGCTTAGGCAGGAAAAATGGTGGATGTTCTCCAGGCAGCTGGCGCAGAGTTGTTCTGCCAGGTTCCTGCCAGAACTTCTGGTGCAAGGCTGACTGAAGCCCTCTGACCTCAGACACCCACTGCTGTGCTGATCCTCAACCTGCTGCGACATTGCAGGAAGCAAAGACTTTGAAGTCATTCCGGTCTGGATTTGGATCAGGGCCTGCTACGTAACTGGCAGAGCCCATGGAAAGGACCTAGGACATGGAAGGTGAAAATAAGAGGCCCCATATGGGGAATTCAATCTGCTTCCCATAAGATCATCTCCTAAGGGACCGCAACCTCTCTGCAGGGACACTCTTGGTTCCTGTATGGGAGTGAGTAAGAGGTCTCCAATGACTCACCTGCCAAATGTGGCACTGCTAGCCCATGGCAAGGACAGGCACTGCCTTGCCTTATCCAGAGATGCTGAAGGGCACACACCTGACATGAATTCTTCCTGTGCCCGCAGGCCCACTGTAGGAAAAAGAAAGACCTCTTGCTGCCAACAAGCCTTCCTTGCTGGCCTGGGTGGAGGACCCAGTGCTTGTGTGTGAAGCGGGCAAGGCCAGGCAGCAGGGAGCTGGGGTCAGGAAGCAGAAGGCCAAGAACCCATCCAGGGAGTCAGGGAGGTGGTGGAAAAGGAGAGTGCATATGCGCTGTGGGTGCCAAGCTCCAAGAACACATGCGATTGGCCTATTAGACTTCATTTATAAGACTCAACTTCAGAGATAAGGTTATTAAAAATCTCAAACTGGTGACAACTGGGACCCTTGAGAGCACCAGGTGCCACATGACTACATGGATTGCATACTCGTGAAGCCAGCTGGTTCTAATTCTAGTTCGCCCACCTATTCCCTAGAACAAGTCACATCTCCTTTCTGCCTCAGTCTCTTCACATGTGAACTGGATTGTCACACCTACCTCTCAGGGCTACTATGGTAAATGGTATTTTATATATCACGCAGGGCAGAAGCTTCATATATAGTGCATTGGTTTCCTTTTCCCACTGACATACAGTTTAATAAGAATTCTAGCTTCTGGGTTCAAAATTGGGAAAGGAGTACAACAAGATTTTTTAACTTCAGTGCAGAGTGCATAATGCAAAATGTTGGGCTGGATGCATGACAAGCTGGAATCAAGATTGCCAGGAGAAATATCAGCAACCTCAGATATGCAGATTTCTCTAATGGCGGAAAGTGAGGAGGAACTAAAGAGCATCTTGATGAGGGTCAAAGAGGAGAGTGAAAAAAGCTGGCTTGAAATCCAACATTCAAAAAATTAAGACCATAGCTCTGGTCCCATCACTTCATGGCTAATAGAAAGGGGGAAAGTGGAAGCAGTGACAGATTTTCTTTTCCTGGGCTCTGAAATCACTGTGGATGGAGACTGCAGCCATGAAATTAAACTGGAAGGAAAGCTATGACAAACCTATGCAACATATTAAATACCGGAGGTATCACTTTGCTGACAAAGGTCTGTATACACAAAGCTATGGTTTTTCCAGTGAAAGTGAAAGTCATTCTGTCATTGCCAACTCTTTGCAACCCCATGGACTATAGAGTCCATGGGATTTTCCAGGCCAGAATACTGGAGTGGGTAGCCTTTCCTTTCTCCAGGGGATATGATTTTTCTAGTAGTCATGTATGGATGTGAGAGTTGGACCATACAGAAGGCTGAACACTCAAGAATTGAAACTGTGGTGCTGGAGAAGAGTCTTGAGAGTTCCTTGGACTGCCAGGAGATCAATCCTAAAGGAATTCAACCTTAAATATTCATTGAAAGGACTGATTCTAAAGCTGAAGCTCCAATACTTTGGCAGCCTGATATGAAGAGCTGATCCATTGGAAAAGACCCTGGTGCTAGGAAAGATTGAAGACAGGAGGAGAAGGGGATGACAGAAGATGAGATGGTTGGATGGTATCACCAACTCAATGGATATGAGTTTGAGCAAACTCTGGGAGAGAGTGAAGGATATGGTTCTTAATCCTGTCCTTTTAGCCTTGAATTGTGAAAAAGAGTTTAGGAAGCCCTAGCTGATGATATAGTATAATACAGTATATGTTCACATACAATATGTAAATTTAGATAAGGCCTTCTAAAGTAAAAAGCAATAGAAAATTAATAAAGTAAATAACTAGTTAGTTTCTTTGACTCTAAAATATAGGAAAATTAACTATATTATTTATTTATTACATATGAGAAGAAAAAAGGCCAGACAGAAGTTTAGCAAAATTTCACTAGGGTTTGGCACTGGAAATTGGAATGTATTTTTCTTTCTTAACTCATTATATTTTTGAAAGTTTGTACAGTTATTGTGTATAACAAATTTATAGTACATTATTTACATTATTTTTCAAATATAGAAGCCATCACTTAAGGCCTAGGACAAGTGGCATTTCTTCCATACAACAAGTTCCTTTCCATTCTGTTCTAACTTTATATACGCCACAATTCTGTGAGGTGAGTATTCTTATTATCCTCATTTTGCAGATGAAAACACTATAGTTAAATGATAGTGAAAACTTGATCACAGTCAAATAGCTAGAAGTGGCAAACCTGGTGTTTAAACCTCATTTTTTCAATTTTCCCAAAGCCAAACACCTTACTACTACATTCTCTTCCAACCTTCTTTAGTGCTCTGAATGTTATTTAGTACACTCTGCTTTGCTGTTTAGGTATGCGGGTTCTTATCTCTTTCTCCTTCTTACTTGGAAGCAATGTGTCTTTAGTGGCTGTGGTTTGCCTTGGATTCCCACAGAACCTCACAGGCAAGACAGGCTCAATAGGAACCACATGTGGGTTGAATGAATGCTTGCAAATGAATGAATGAAGAGTGGCTTCACCTAACATGATGGTAAAGTTTATAGCCAATACCATCTCTCCTTTTTATTGTAGCTACCTCCTGGGAGGACTTGGATATTCTGCCAGGCATTTTGCTGTGTGTGCTTCTCAAAGCAAAGGCAGCCTTTTATTTTAAAAAGTGTTTTTAAATGTCAAAACAGTGAACATTGTTTTTTTTTTAATTAAATTTTTTGATTTTGTATTGGAGCATAGAGATTAACAATGGTGTGATATTTTTAAAAAATAAACATTAAACTGGAGGTCATGTGCTTAAAAGTCAAGGTTGTTCTCTTTTGTTTGACCCAAATAAACTTCAAAATGGATAAACAAGTGCTTTGGTTTCTGAGGCATTATGGCAGTTAGAAGAGATTTTTTGAAAATAATCATCTTGGTGTTCAGGTCGGTGGCCTTAAAAAGTTCCTACAGCTTTTGGGAGATGTGTATAGGATAGAATCAGAGCTTCTTTGAAACTAGCAATTATAGGAGTAAGATTCTAGTACATTTTAACCANAGTTAGAAGAGATTTTTTGAAAATAATCATCTTGGTGTTCAGGTCGGTGGCCTTAAAAAGTTCCTACAGCTTTTGGGAGATGTGTATAGGATAGAATCAGAGCTTCTTTGAAACTAGCAATTATAGGAGTAAGATTCTAGTACATTTTAACCATGCTGCTGCTGCTGCTAAGTCGCTTCAGTTGTGTCCGACTCTGTGCGACCCCATAGACGGCAGCCTACCAGGCTCCCCCGTCCCTGGGATTCTCCAGGCAAGAACACTGGAGTGGGTTGCCATTTCCTTCTCCAATGCATGAAAGTGAAAAGTGAAAGTGAAGTCTCTCAGTTGTGTCCGACTTGTAGTGACCCCATGGACTGCAGCCTACCAGGCTCCTCTGCCCGTGGGGTTTTCCAGGCAAGAGTACTGGAGTGGGTTGCTGTTGCCTTCTCTGCATTTTAACCATACCATTCTTCTTATGGGCTTCTGCCAGCTGGTGCTAAGCTCACCATATGGGCCATAATCTTGGCATCTTTGGCCTGAAAACTAAACATACAGTACTGTCCAATAAAATACATATTAGAAATTTGAGTGCATTTATTTCTTAGGATATAAGGATTTCTTTTCCTTTATCCCCTCCATCCTTTTCTCTTTTAAAAGTTTTAACTGGACTCCTGTTGATTCTATGTTCCTCAAAGAAATGTGTCTAAACTAGCCAATCATCTTAAAGGTATCCATTGACTTCACTGTCTAATTGAAGAAAAAACAGTGCAGAATAGGACAATATTCTTCGTTCTCTTGAGAGCAAATTAGAGTTTGCATGTGTGGAGTTTCAGAATAGTGATTCGCATAAAATAACTGCCACTTACCTGTAACAGACAATTTGCCACTTGACTGCATCTGATTGGATGGATCAAAGATGGATATCTAATCCAATCAGATTATTTCTGAATTGTGCAGTTCAGTCGCTCAGTCGTGTCCGACTCTTTGCGACCCCATGAATCGCAGCACGCCAGGCCTCCNCACAGTGGCCTTTGTGGCTGGACAGTCATCTGCTGAGCTGTGCAGTAATGACAAATCCACAACTTGAACTTCATTTCTCTTTGCCATTGGCTCTTCTGCCCTGCAACCTTCACAGTAATGAGGGACCAGTACAGATAAGTCTGTGGCTGGCCGGAGAAATCAGAATTAATCAGAACTGCCAATTAAAAAAAATATAATTGCCTTTATTACCTGCTTTGAATTGTGCCTTGCCAGAGGTTGGCTGTGATGCTGACATGAGCTCCATGGGTCTGAAGTGTCAAGGAAAGTCTATTATCTCCAATATTCTCAGTCTGGAGAGAATGTGGGATGATTTGTCTCTTTTAATAAGATTTCCAGACCAATTTCTCAAACTAATAGATTCTACTCTGCCTCAAACAAGACTCCTATATTTTGGGACACATCTCTGCATTTGATTTTCCAGGTCACTCTCCATCTTGCCCAGAGGCCTGGGGAAGGTTGCAGAGTCCTTCTGATGCTGCATCGGAGCTGGCCTTTCACTCGAGTTCCCTAATCTGTGAGTCCACATCGGTAGTGGCGTGGGTGATGCTCAGCTGGGTAATGGGTGGGCGGACGTGGTGTCTAAGCTGTCAGAGATCATCAGGGTCTCCCCCAGCCTGTGATGCTGCACCTAACCTAGCCATGGGAGACGGGAGTGGGAGTGAGGGAAGCCAGTGTGCTGCTCCCAGTGGTCTTTGCGGGGGCTGGGAAATGATCCTCATCATGTGAGAAATGTCCTCTAAGGTTCAGCTCAAGACCGTCCTGTGTCCAAGTGCTGGGGTTGTGCCTCAGTGGGTACCACCATTTTGGCCTGTGAATGCAGTTAGCAGAAGGTTAATGGGACTCCTAGTTGAAGCACCCTGGGTTCAAATCCCAGCCCTGTTACTCTCTAGCTGAGTGACTTGGCCAAACCTTTAGCTTCTCCAGGTTAAGTGATGAACGGCTGTGAACCTGAATGCGCCTACTCAGCACAAGAATCTGTGACTAGTGAGCACTCAGTGGGAGCTGTAATTATTAGGTGGTGTGGGAGAGGGTCACTCAGAACAACATGGCTAAAGTAAAGGGTCTTTTCCTTTCCACTTAGCAGCCTGTATGAAAGTTTCTCTTTAGGATAATGCTCAAAGGACTGCCCCTGTGAAAATTCCTGACCAGCCAGCCTGATGGAGCAGCGGGGACAGATGGTATCTGGGATAGGTTCTGGGAACTGTTTTGCATGTCAAAGGGGAGAGGCCTGTGGGTTGTTCTGGAGAGGGACCCAGGGATGGAAGAGGAAAAATAGGAGCAAAAGAGAACCAGTGAAGGGGCTGAAGGTGAGTCAGGGTGTCATCTGACTGCCCCTGCTCCTAAACATTAAGTTTATAATAACATATTCACAGGCCAAAACGGTGGTACCCACTGAAGCACAACCCCAGCACTTGGACACAGGACGGTCTTAAGCTGAACCTTAGAGGACATTTCTCACACGATGAGGATCATTTCCCAGCATGCTCAGTGTGCATGGCTTTCTTGTAGACATCAGCGGGAAGCTGAGCTTTGCTCCCTTGGTGACTTGAGAGAGGAGCTGAGGCTAGACCATGNAGCCCACCAGGCTCCCCCATCCCTGGGATTCTCCAGGCAAGAACACTGGAATGGGTTGCCATTTCCTTCTACCCAATCTGTTTTTAAAACGACATTTTGGGCAATTTCCTGGTGGTCCAGTGGCTAGGACTCTAGGCTTTCACTCCCAAGGGCTCAGGTTCAATCCCTTGTCAGGGAATTATGAACCTGTAAGCTGTGCATTGTGGCCAAATAGATAAATAAAACGTTATTCTGGTTACAATGTAGAAAAACAGATTGGAAAGGAACTAAAAAAGAAGTAGAGAACCCAGGAAGGGCTAGGAAGAGATGGAAAACAAACTAATGGGGTGCCATAAGGTGTCTGTATGAACACCAGAGACATATTTGGGAGGTATAAAGATAGGACTTGCTACTAGACTGGAGATAGAGGGGAAAAAAAGATCAAATCAAGTGAAGAAATCAAGGATGATGCCTGGATTTCTAGCCTGGGTACCTGAATGAATAATGGGTGCTTTTGCTGAGATGGGAAAAATGAAAGAACAGATTTCTTGAGAAAATCAAAAATTCAATTTAAAACATAAATTAGAGGGAGTTCCCCAGTAGTCTAGTGGCTAGCATTCCAGGTTTTCACTGCAGTGGCCCAGGTTCAATCCCTAGTTGAAGAACAGAGAGTCCACAAACCATGAAGCATGTCCAAAGAAAAAAAATTCCCTTAAATCAGAGATGCTATGAGGTATCCAAATGAAGATGTGTCAAGTCTGTAGTTAGAAGTCTGGAGCTTAGAAGAGGTACATGTGGGAGTCAGATTCTCTACTAGCACTTCCCTTTTAAACTGTAACATTCAAGGCATCCACAAGTAGTCAGGAGCTCCAAACCCCGAAGCTTTTCACCCTTAATTTATGCTTAATGTAAATGGTAGGTTTTCAAAGACAAAAGAATATACCTCTCCTTGGAAAATAGTGTAGAGAGCAGGCAAGTTCTCCATGGTCTCGGGTCTTCCTGAATTCATCCTTAATGCTCTATGGTTCCTCCATTTCTCTTCTGCTAAAGCTAATTGAAGTGTTCTGTCATAAAGAAATAAAACAAGCAGCAATTAGAGACATATACATATAAACAAAAAAAGTGTTGCTGATTTACACGTTGTCCCTACAGAATAATATCATTAGAGTTAACACCATGTACTTTTACTCAAACCTCTTTTGTCCACTGTAATTATGCGGAGTTTTGGAAACCTTGATCTTACTCCTTTGCAATTTGATACTTACCCAAGGCCATTAGCCTATTGTTTTTTGTTTTTTAATTGTTATTACTGCTACTCTTTTGCCAAGTGAAGGCTTTTGGTGGGGGAGGGAAGCAATGAATGGACCTGTAAAAAAAAAAAGGAATAAAATAGTAGTAAGAGCTAATGTTTATCAAGCACTTACTATGTTCAGGCTCTGTGCTAAGTACTGAACATCCAATATCTCATTTAATCCTCAAATTTTTCAAGATGTATATATCTCATATATGTGAATGAGATAACCAAGGCTTCCAGAGGACAACTTAATAGGTCAATGTCAAAAAGCCAGAAAATGGTGGAGTTAAATTCTGGCTGACATCACAGTCCATGCTTTTAATAATGATGCTGTGCTGTGCTGTGCTCAGTCGTTCAGTTGTGTCCGACTCTTTGTGACCTCATGGACTGTAGCCCACCACGCTCCTTGCCCATGGAATTTTCCAGGCAAGAATACTGGAGCAGGTTGCCATTTCCTACTCCAAGGGATCTTCTCAACCCAGGGATCAAACCTGTGTCTCTTGCATTGACAGGTAGATTCCTTACCACGGCACCACCTGAGGAGCCCTTTAAAAAATGATACTAGGCATTGAAATGACTTCAAAGAGTATAGCTTACTTTTTTCCCCTAATGAAATTAAAAACATGCATGCTAATTTTAAAAGTTCATACAACACATTAATAATGAAGAAAAGAAAATCATCTTTAATTCAGCCTGATTTATATCCTTTCAGACTGTTTATATGTACAAGTGGGTTTTTTAATGGAATCATGAAACCATTAATTAATCTTAGTTAATAGCCATTTTCTTCTATATTTTAATAATTCATACACAAATACACACATCTTTTTTAATGCCAATATAATAATCCCATTGCTGGATACACTGAAAAATAAGTTAACTATTTATGAATCATGTTAAAATGCAGATTGCAATTCAGTAGGTTTCACTTTTCACTTTCATGCATTGGAGAAGGAAATGGCAACCCATTCCAGCGTTCTTGCCTGGAGAATTCCATGGACGGAGGAGCCTGGTGGGCTGCCATCTATGGGGTTGCACAGAGTCGGACACGACTGAAGCAACTTAGCAACAGCAGCAACAGCAGAAAGGGCATTTCTAACGAGCTCCCGAGTGATACTGATGCTGCCAGAGTATCAAGTCTCAGAACTCTGAAGTTGGAAGAGACCTTAGAGGTACTCTTGCTCAGCTTTCTGGTTTTAAACAGAGAGGAAACCAGCAACCTAGTGGCTCTTAACCATGGCTCTTTACTCTACAGGATAAATCACTGCTGTGCTGTGTGCTGTGCCAAGTTGCTTCAGTGTTAAGTCAGACTCTCTGAGACCCCATGGACTATATAGCCCACCAGGCTCCTCTGTCCATGGGATTCTCCAGGCAAGAATACTAGAATGGACTGCCATGTCCTCCTCCTGTGGATATTCCCAACCCAGGGGAATATTGCATCTCTTATGTCTCCTACATTGGCAAGGAGGTTCTTCACCACTCGCACCATCTAAGAAGCCCACAATGCAGTATTTATCAGGGCTTAAAAAAAAAAAAAGTGATTAGGTTCAAAGTATTAAGAAAACAAAGAGGCTACAAAGAGTTGGACACGACTTGAGTAATTTCACTCACTCACTCACTTAGAAAACAGAAGAGAGCCTGGGGGAAATAAGGACATTTTAAAGTTTAAAAGGTGACAAGTAAGTAGAACTTTAAGAATAAATGGAAGTCCTCTAGCAGAGAATACTGTTTGTTGGCCTCATAACCGTGTCTGACTCTTTGTGACCCCCTATACATTAAGATTGCCGGGAGAAATATCAATAACTTCAGATATGCAAATGACACCACCCTTATGGCAGAAAGCAAAGAAGAACTAAAGAGCCTCTTGATGAAAGTGAAAGTGGACAGTGAAAAAGCTGGCTTAAAGCTCAACATTCAGAAAACTAAGATCGTGGCATCCGGTCCCATCACTTCATGGCAAATAGATGGGGAAACAGTGGAAACAGTGGCTGACTTTATTTTTCTGGGCTCCAAAATCACTACAGGTGGTGACTGCAGTCACGAAATTAAAAGACGCTTACTCCTTGGAAGGAAAGTTATGATCAACCTAGACAGCATATTAAAAAGCAGAGACATTACTTTGTCAACAAAGGTCCGTCTAGTCAAGGCTATAGTTTTTCCAGTGGTCATGTATGGATGTGAGAGTTGGACTGTGAAGAAAGCTGAGCGCCGAAGAATTGATGCTTTTGAACTGTGGTGTTGGAGAAGACTCTTGAGAGTCCCTTGGACTGCAAGGAGATCCAACCAGTCCATCCTAAAAGAGATCAATCCTGGGTGTTCATTGGTAGGACTGATGTTGAAGCTGAAACTCCAATACTCTGGCCACCTGATGTGAAGAGCTGACTCATCTGAAAAGACCCTGATGCTGGGAAAGATTGAGGGCAGGAGGAGAAGGGGACAACGGAGGATGGGATGGTTGGATGGCATCCAGTGACTCGATGGACATGGGTTTGCATGGACTCCAGAAGTTGGTGATGGACAGGGAGGCCTGGTGTGCTGCAGTTCATGGGGTCACAAAGAGTTGGACATGACTGAGCGACTGAACTGATACATTAAGACCTGAAACTCTATTTTCCTTGAGTTTTCATAAGCAAATACTTCACCTTCTCCTAAACCCTGAGCACACCCCTATACCTTCAGATGATTACTTCAGGTCCTACTTTGGAAACTCTTCCTGATTTACAATGACCATCCAAAAACTGAATGGTCTTACTTAAAATAAAAATGAAAGAAAATTCTATCAGCCTTCCAAACCCTAGTTCTAAAACATTCCAACACCCAGGAACATGCCTGTCCTTGAGTTCTATAAGACACCTCATATCCTTATACCAAATTTGCCCTTTTTTGTTTAGGTCAGCCAGAGGTGAGTTTTATCACTGATTTGTCAGTTCCTAAGAAATGGCTGACAGCTTAAATTTAAGCATCACAGCCTGATTGGATCCTGCTTCTTCCAATTTCCAAGCTATGCAGTCTCATCTCTAGTCATTCCCTTCCATCTGCCCAGTTTCCTCACCTTATATCCTAAAACAAAAGTTATTAACCGGAGGCCAATGACGCTATCAAGACACCTCAATTATCCCTTCAACTCTTGGGGCAGTACTGAGGTACAGACTCCATACAGGCATCAGCAGCTAGGACATCTAAATTAAATTCAAACAACCTACTCTGTCAACTGTTCTTCTCTAAACAAAAGTCACAGAAAGAGCTATATAATCTTAAGTTATTTTTTACAGATTTTTGCTGTGATAAGAGTATGAACAGCTAAGTTTAAAGCTCTCCTATTTGCTTCTTTTTTAGAACAGTAGCTTGAGAAACCCTATGAAATTATTTAAGCAGGAAACTGGGATGCATTTTTGAGAGAAATCTTATTGTACAACAGTAACAGGCTTACAATTTCAGGACTGTAAAGGGTTGCCATTTTTTAAAATGGCATTTAGCTTTTTTTCAAATTATATTCTACAGAAACCTAGGGTTTTATAATGGTTATTCAAAAGGAATCCAAATTGGAAAAGAAGTAGACCTGTCACTGTTTGCAGATGACTGATACTATACATAGAAAATCCTGAAAACGCTACCAGAAAACTCCTAGAGCTCATCAACGAATCTGGTAAAGTTGAAGGATACAAAACTAATATAAATACAAAGTAATATATAGAAATCTGCTGTATGTCTATACACTAACAATGAACTATCAGAAAGAGAAATTAAGGAAACAATTCCCTTTACAATTGCATCAAAAATAATAAAATACCTAGGGAAAAATCTACCTAAGGAGGCATGGTGGTTATCGAGAAGCTTCTCAGTAACTCAAGTTCATTTCTAAAAAGTCTGTTCTGAGATATCTAGGGGCCTCAAAAAAGTAAAGCCTATGCCAACCAACCAAAAGAGTCTCCATACTAAAGATGAGGGAGCACAAGCCAAAAAAATGAGTTAGGAGAGGTCCCATCCCAGCAGTTGGGAAGCAAGGAGCCTCGCCCCAGTAATCAAGTAGATGTTGATCATCTTTTTTTAAAAAACAAAAAAATGTTTTATTTATTGAGTTTATGACTGGGTCATCCCTGCTGGGCCTGGGCTTTCTTTAGCTGTGGCACAGGCTTCTCGTTGTGGTGGCTTTTCTGCTGTGGAACACCAGCTCTAGGGTGCTAGGCTTAGCTGCCCCACAGCAGTTGGGAATTTAAGTTCCCAGACCAGGGATAAAACCCATGTCCCCTGCATCAACAGGCAAATTCTTAATCAGTGGACCACCAGGGAAGTCCTAAGCACTCGATTACTGCTGATTCCTATTGCCCTCCCAGCTTTGGGATGTGTTATGGGGATGGGGGGCGGTTTATAGGATGGGGCCTACTTTTAACAGTATATTCTGCTTTGATCTGGTTTACCTATCAAGCTTTTATGTAACATTTCATTTGGGAAAAAAAAGTTCTGTTGCTTTTAAAAAGTTTATAAAACATTGAGATAGATAGTTCAATAAGACCAAATCTGTGGACTCAAAAGAGCTAGTAATTGACAAGGATCGAGGTACACCATTTGGAGTTGCCTTGCAATAGTTCTAAAGACAGAAAATCTCCCTTAATTGTTTCATTGACTGCTTTAAACAACTATAATAAATAGGGAAGCAATAGGGACCTAGTTATTCGCTACCTCCTTCCCAAAACAAAAAGCAGCAAGAAAAATATAGTGCAGGAATGGAAATGGGAATGGGAGGTGTAGCAGGGGAATGGTAGCCCAGAGTGAAGTTACAGCCTATGCTGGGTGAAGAGGAAATCTGCAAAGAAGAGCAACTCAGTGCAGGGAAAAGCAGGATGGTGAGGATGTCTGCACACTGGGGTAATCCGATGGGGAGTCAGTGCCCAAGGATGGAAAAGCAAGGCGTGAGCGTTAGAGGTAGTTATGTAAGACTAACTTTCTGATTTTAGAAGTTATATTATAGTTATACAAAAGAATGTCCTTGTCTATAGGAAAACTGATTCATGGGTGATGGGGCAACAGTCAGCAACTTAACTTGCAAGTGACTCATTAAAAAGAGTTTTTTGTACTGTACCTCCATAATTTTGTAACTTTTCAGGCTTTTTTTCCATGTGCCTACAATTGGGGGAAAAAATAACCACATCTTCTTCTCCTATCTCTCAAGCAATAAGAAGTTCATAGAATATTAAATTGGAAAGATATAGCCAGTTTGGAACTTCATTTCATGTGTCGCCTTACTGATCTGGCTCAAGATTACAAAATCATGAACGATGGAGATGGGATTCAAATCCTATTTACTAAATTTTTTCTTTTTTTTTTTCTAGATTGTGAACTTCTTCTTAGCATGCCCTTGTCTTGCACATTATCATATCCTTCAAATCGTCAGTGCTTACCACAGTATGGAGCACAAAGAAATGCATAGCTGTCAACTGAATTAGTGAAGTACTTAATTTTACTTGATTTTAACTTGCTAATTTATCAATTCAGCACCTTCATTGATGTTTATATGTCAGGCTCTGTGTGTTAGGCACTTCATAAACTTCCTTTCAATCCTTATAACAATTCTACAAAGTAGGTATCTCTGTTTTAAAGGAATGAAGTAACTTGTCCAAAATTCATAGCTAGCTTTAGTCACTCAGTCGTATCTGACTCTTTGTGACCCCAAAGACTATAGCCTGCCAGGGTTCTCTCTCCATGGGATTCTCCATGCAAGAATACTGGAGAGGGTTGCCATTTCCTTCTTTAGGGAATCTTCCCGACCCAGGGATCTAACCTAGGTCTCCTGCATTGCAGGTGGATTCTTTACCACCTGAACCACCAGGAAGCCCCCAAATTCGTAGCCTGAAAGACACAAACCTTAGGCCATGCCAAGAGACACACATACTTGCTACTAACCAATCCTTTTCATCATCATCTCTGTCCTCAGAAACCTTCTAGTCAGGTAAGGATAATGGTGACCAATTACAGTGCAGTATGATCAGTGCTTCAAAAAAGTGATTAGGTTCAAATTACTAAGAAAACAAGAAAGAGAAGAAAGGCCTGGGGGAAACAAGGAAATTTAAAAGTTGAAAAGGTGACAACTGAGTAGATCTTTAGTGATAAATGGAAGTCCTCTAGCAGAGAATGCTGTTTGTTGACCTCATAAGCGTGGAGGCCTGTATGCTCAATTGTGTTCAACTCTCTGCAACCCCAAGGACTACAGCCCACCAGGTTTCTCTTTCCATGGGGTTATCCCAGTAAGAATACTGAAAGTCACCCAGTTGTGTCTAACTCTTTGCAACCCCATGGACTATACAGTCCAAAGTGGGTTGCGATTTCTCCTTCAAGGGGATCTTCCCAGTCCAGGGATGGACACTTGCATCTCCTACATTGGCAGGCAAAATCTTTATCGCTAAGCCACTTAGGAAGCCAACCTCCTAAACTGACCTCTATTTTCTTCCAATCTATCAGCCTTCTCCTTTTTCTTCAGTTTCCTCCTTATCCAGCTTAGATTCTATAGTCCATCATTCAAACAACAGCCTAACTTCCCTTTAACTTTGTCTTTATAACTCACCTAACCAGCAGCACCTCTACCCTGATGGAGTGCAGCAGATATCAGAACCCATTCTAACTAGGTTAAGCAGAAAGGGATTTACTGCCAGGTATTATGTGACCTACAAAATTACTGGAAGGGCTATAAGAAGTATTGGTAGAACTTCCCAGGAACAACTCCTAACCCACAAAACAACAGTTTTCACGACGATAAGTTATGGCTCTCACTACAGAAACTCACAAAACCAAAAAGCCTCTGCTTTATTTACCAGCAAAACAGGACACCTTTCACCCTCCTCTCACTTCTAAATTCAATTCTCATCTTAGGTGCAAAGGAGTCCAGGAAATCTCTGGCTCTCAGTTCCACCAATATCCCAGTCTTCACTGCCGCAACTCTCAACAAAGTGCTCTATCTGCGTCTATCTCCCCTCCAATATATTCACACTACTAAACCTGAGGCATCAAGCTGCCTTCCCCACGCCACCACCCCCTCCACCCAGCAAAACACACACACACACACACACACACACAAGCTGCCTTCCCCACGCCACCACNGTATAGGTTTATGCATATATTCTGGTTCCTGAAGAAGAGAAAAGACAAGAGAAGGCTGAAAAGTGAGGCCAGACCATAGAGAATGTTGGATGCCATTCAAAGGAGCTTGGATTTCTTTTTCAATGAGCTGCTAAGGGTTATGAGCAGAGGAAAAAAGACATAATCTTCATAGGAAGAGATTCAGTCAATTTCAGTAAGCCAACTGTTGACTTGTAAAAATCCATAGATTCCGAAAACTGAGTAGGCTGAATTTCCAAGTAATAATGTGGCTAAATTATAAAAAACAGTGTTGTGATTTTTGCTAAAAGTTTAAAGAAAATTCTCATAAGGTACTATGGCTTCTAGTTTTCATTCATCAGATAAGTGAAAAAGCCAACATATAATATTCTTATACTATATCATATAAATAAATGCAAAGGAACAGAAGATACACTAAAAATAAGACATTAAATTGTGTAAACTGTGATAAGGATAGTTGGTAATTTTTGTTTCGTCTTTATGCTTTTTTATATTATACAAAGAACATTTACTACTTTTGTGATGAAAGAACAAAACTTCTTTCAGATTAAATTGAGGGAAAAAATGTCAGGTGTTGTTTCATTTCAGTGAAAAGTACAATTATTAAAGTTAATTTAGCAAACAGTCTCACTGGGCAGTATGTCCCAATCTGCTGGTTCACTAGTAATATAGTATTTATAATCCTTTAGTAGAATGAATCACCTAGAAGTTAAGTTTAGGATTACTTCCTATATTATCCCAGAATCTTTTAGAGATCAGTCATGTTATCTCCAACACATTTTAAGTTAGAAGAAAAGCTGAAATTGTGTCTAAGCTTCTGTGAACCATCCTATCAAAATGAAATACCATATTCAAAGATTCTTTTAAAAATAAAAAAAGACATGCTAACAATTACCTTCAGAAGCATTGTTTTATTCATTCTTAAAACTGCAATGGAAGAATCAATTTCAAATAGTCATATTTAGCTCCAGAAAAGTAAAAATTCTGGATCCAAAGATCCAGAATTAATCTAAGCTGCTCTTCAAGAGTTTCTTTAATCTGACTTCTTATTGATAACTAGTGCTGCTGGGCAGAACGGTGGAGTGAAACGTAAGTGGCGATCAAGACCACGGGCTTGGGAGATGAACACCATGAGCAGTTTTAGAAGAAATCGTAAACACACACACACACACACCACCACCACCACCACCCCACCACACACCCCACCCCGCCCGGTGACTGCCCATTAATCTTAAAGTAAAAGCTACAAAGTCTGGCCTCTACCCGCCTCCAGCTTCATCTTGTACCACACTCCCCTCCATTCTCTGTCCTGGCCACAATGGCCTCTTTGTGCCTTTTACTCATTTTCCTCGCATTTGCCACAGGACTTCTGCACATGCTGTTCTAGATGGAACATTCTGCCTTCCTCGCTTCACCCAACTAATTATAATTCTTCCCTGAGGCTATCAGTTCAGGCATATTTTCCTTAGAGAAGCGTTCCTGTTTATTCAGGCACTCATCAACACCACGTACCTCTCCTAGGTAGCACACACTTTCATACTTCCCATTTCCTAGTGAGATCACTGGTGAGCATCTATTTCCCCTCAACTCCAGACTTAAAGCTCTGAAGTCAGGGACCATGTTTGGTTCACAATGTCTTCCCAGTGCTTTGTATTATAAATATTAGTTGGACGACTGAGAAGAATGCCTAGTTCACAGGTCTGAGTCCGAATTTCTCAACAAAACTGTACTCTGGAGGCCAAGAGTCGGACATTTCCTTCATCTCTATCTTTCTGAGGGGCACTGAGGAGGCGCTAGTAAAGGCTGCGGAATCATAGCAGTGACAAGTCCGCCTCTTCAGTCAGAGAGGACCCTGGTGGCGGCTAGGAGACGGGCCTTTTCTTCCTGGGTTCGCCTGGACCAGGGCTCTGCACGGAAGGCACTGTTGAAGAAGTCAGCCATCGAGGGCCCCAGGCTGGTGGAGAGGCTCCCAAAACTCTACTCCAGGCTAGAAAGGGAACCCAGGCTATGTGCCAAGTCGCTTTAGTCGTGTCCGACTCTGCGACGCCGTGGACTGTAGCCCGCCAGACTCCTCTGTCCGTCGGATTCTCCAGGCAAAAACACTGGAGTGGGTTGCCATGCACTTCCCCAGAGGTTCTTCCCCACCCAGGAATCGAACCCGCGTTTCCTAGGCTTGGAACCCAGGCTACTACACACCAGAGCTAGGAACTCGGGGGTCCCCTTGGCCCTTTGCAATCAAACCTGCAGCTGAGAAGAGCCTGCCTCAGACCACACAACGGAGGCGCCGCCTCCAGATCCCACAGCCACCCGCCCCCCGACCTTCCTTACACTCGTTGTCTCGTCCGGTCTTTCCCTCGCAGCTTTGCGCGAAACACCAAAACCCAGTCAGTGAGCTTTTACCCACAAGACATAGCGCACCTAGGCGGGACTCCAACTTCATCCACCAATCCAGAATTCGTACTCTAGTGATGTCAGAAAGAACTGGCCAATAACGGGAAACTTCTTAGGGGGCGGTACTGAGAGGTATATTGGAAGTCGATTGGGTTCTATCGGCCGGAAATTCTACGGGAAAGACTAAGTCCGAGCCAATCGTGAGGTACCTGAGGGGGTCGGCGCGGTCAGTGGCGGCCTGAGGAGAGCGGCTGCCGCCATGATAGAACAGCAGAAGCGTAAGGGCCCAGAGTTGCCACTGGTCCCAGTCAAGCGGCAGCGACATGAATTACTGTTGGGAGCGGCAGGGTCGGGCCCTGGAGCCGGGCAGCAGCAGGCGGCGCCGGGAGCTTTGCTGCAAGCGGTGAGTGTAAGGAGCAGGCGGCCTTCGGCCCTCAGCTCATCTTCCTCTCCCCTCAGCGCTTGCACCTGGTGATCCTGCGCGGCCCTTAACCCGCAATCCCAGGCGAAGCGGGACTCTCTCTCCTTGGAGTTAAAGCAGAAAAACACAGTAAAAGCGGCGTACACCCGGCGATTCTCCCTGCGTTTCTCCATTTGACGCGCGGTTCCAGCGTCTTGACCGCCCTGTGAGGAGGTGTTAGAATTAAGAATCTTGAGCTAAAAACCGGGACCAGGGTTTTGACTTCTTAAATGTTCAGAGATCCAGTGTAGAATAAACGGTAAACGTTCAGAAAACTTGGAAGATTGGATGGATGGATGAATGAATGAATGAACGAGGGAAGGGGGGAAATGAATGCCCCTGGCTCGTTTTGGGGACTTGGGAAACTTGCTTTTCCCTGTGTTTCTCTGCACTGGTATTAGTAATAACCAAAGATAGTTACCATCCATTGAGCCCTTGTGCTGTTAATCTCAGTAACTTCCTAAGAGTTCAGTTCAGTTCAGTCGCTCAGTCGTGTCCGACTCTTTGCGACCTCATGAATCGCAGCATGCCAGGCCTCCCTGTTCATCACCGTCTCTCGGAGTTCACTCAGACTCATGTCCATCGAGTCAGTGATGCCATCCAGCCATCTCATCCT
>SJYV01048280.1:312059-340645 GCA_006410875.1 Neotragus pygmaeus | reverse complement strand
AGTGCAGCTGCCGGGGCTGTGGGTGACAAAGAGGGAAGTCAGCTCCAGATGGTGGGGCTGGAGCCCCTCCGGGTGGGCAGGGGCGGGGCCAGGCTCCAGGGAGACAATTCCCTTCTCCCAGCTCCTGTGCCTGGAGCCGGCCCTGCTCCATCATCTCCTGACCCTGTGGGGAACCTGTGGGTTCACAGCTACACCCGCTGGGTGCCTGTGCAATTCAGACTGCATCCTGGATGATGTGGGAGCGGGTGGGGGACAGGGGCGTCCTCCCTTCCTGGGCTCCAACCCCCAACCCTGTTTTCTAGGGGGGTTGGAAAGAAGCTGGGGGTGACGGGGGCAGGGTCTGGCCCCTATTGTGGCATAGACTGAGAGGCACCTCAGTCTGGGGCTGTTTGTGGATGAGGTGGGGAAGCTCACAATTGCTGGAACCCCTTTTGGGGGGAATGGAACCCTCACATAATTTCTCCTCTATCCTTATTGAGGTTCAGTCACCTGGGTATGGGCTACAGCCTTGCCTGATTCGATCTACCTTTCTGACCAGTGCAACGCGCCCAGGTTTTATTCTGAACAGCAGAACGCCAGCAGCCTTGTCTTACAGAGAGAACACTGGCTTTGCAAACTCTCGTCTGCAAAACTTCCTTCCCCTGCTTCAGTTTCCCCCTGTGTGGACCAGAAAGCCGGGGTCGCCAGGGTGGCACATGGTCAACTACCGCAGCCAAGAGCCACACCTGGCCACCGGCCACCAGAGTCTGAAACGTCTTCTCCGCGTTAGATGCACAACAGTCTTCGAAGACTGAGTATGAAAAAAGAGCATAAAACATCTGATATGTTATTATCCCAACATGTAACGAACACAAAATAAAAGACGATGTGCCCGGCGGTCTGCTGAGCACCCTGCAGGGCGTCAGAGCAGGAGAGGGTGCAGAGCTTAGGGTGGAAACAGCCAGGGCCTCTGAGGACTGGAGGCCTTGGAGTCCCTGGGGGATCAGGCCATGTCCATTCCTGGTGGGGAAGTGCAGCTTGAGGAAGGCTCCGGAACGTTCCAGCTCTACAGCAACAGGGCCGAGGGCTCTGGAGGCAGGAGCAAGCGCAGAAGAAAGATGCAGCCTGGCGACAGGTGATAACGAGGGGGAGGGGGCAGCACAGTGGAGCTGCAGCTTAGGACACGGCCGGCAGCTAGTGTGCGGTGTGGCCGTGACAGAGGCTGGGCCAGACAGTGGCAGCCTTGATGCCAGGCTGAGTTGGCCTGGCACACAGCTGGCACTTACAGAAAGGCTGGCTGGCCAGGGATGGGGACTCAGAAAGATGCCAAGGGCATCCAGATGAGTGGAAACCACTAGGGCCCATCGCCCACCTCACAGGTCACAGATACCCCCTGCAGTTCTCCAGGAGCCCACCCTCTGGCTCCTTCTCTCCTCGGAAAAGGACAATTTATTTATTCATGAGCATACACCCGCTCCCGCCAGGCAGCCAGCTCCTGGACACCTCACTTCTAATTATAGCAAGAATTTCATTAGTGCTGGAGGGAAATGCTGGGTTTCCAGCTGCCTCTGCTAGTGGACGCAGGCCTCCTCCCTCTCCCCCTGCTCTAGCTTGTGGCCAGGACGTATGCCCAGGACGGCACAGAGGGGCAGGCATGGAGATCAGACTCCATCCTGAGTGGCTGGCACAGTGAGGGTCCATGGGGATGGGATGGTGGTCATCCCCAGCGGGTAGGAGAGGGGGAACTCATCACACACGGCTCAAAGCCTCCAAGCAGCGGGACTGTGGGCTGCTGCCTTGGATACCCTGAAGAGAAAGGTGGGAGGGAGCAACAAAAAAGAGGAAATATTATTATCCTATTTTGTAGACGAGGAAACAAAGTTATATAGTAAGTGATAGGACTTCCCTCATAGCTCAGTTGGTAAAGAGTCTCCCTGCAATGCAGGAGACCTGGGTTTGATTCCTGGGTCAGAAGATCCTTGGAGAAGGAAATGGCAACCCACTCCGGTATTCTTGCCTGGGGAATCCCATGGATGGAGGAGGCTGGTAGGCTATAGTCAATGGGGTCACAAGAGTCAGATATGACTTAGTGACTAAACCACCAGGAACAGCTTTTAAACTCAGAATCCGTGCTCTTAACTACATTTCCTGTAAAATTGAGGTAGTGATCACACCTCTGCCTCTATCATGTTAGGCTCAGCTGACAAAATGTATGTGTTCCCGCCCCCCACAACTCCTCAATCAGCTGGTCAGCAAATGTTGGCACCACCCTCAAACTATATCCAGACTTGCTACCACTTCTTCCACCTCCCGGCTTCTGTGGTGGCTCAGACAGTAAAGAGTCTGTCTGCAATGGAGGGAGACCCAGGTTCAGTCCCTCAGTTGGGAAGATAGCCTGGAAAAAGAAATGGCAACCCACTCATTTTTTCTTGCCTGGGAAATCTCATGGACAGTGGAGCCTGGCGGGCTATAATTCATGGAGTCACAAAGAGTTGGACATGACTGAGTGAGTGACTAACACTTTCTACCACTTCCATGACTAGCTCCTGGTTTAAGCCATTAGAGCTTCCCTGTTGGCTCAGAGGTTAAAGCGTCTGCCTCCAATGTAGGAGACTCGGGTTTGATCCCTGGGTCAGGAAGATCCCCTAGAGAAGGAAACAGTAACCCACTCCAATATTCTTGCCTGGAGAATCCCATGAACAAAGAAGCCTGGTAGGCTGCAGTCCATGGGGTCGCAGAGTCAGACACAACTGAGCGACTTCACTTTCACCTTCACTTCACTTGTCTCATCTGGCATTACTGCTGTAGGATCCTAATGGAATTCCTGTTTCTGTTTATGTATGCTCAGTCTATTCCCAATCCAGTAGCCAGAGGAATCCTTCTAAACATAAGATCATATTACCTCCTGCTGAAAACTTTCCATGGTTTTTCACGTCAGTCAGAGTAAAACTGAAATCTTGACAATCTTTTGCCCTCTTTCACTTGACCTCTCTGATCTACCAGTTTTCCATAACTCACCTTTCTCCAGTCACAGTGGCTTCCACGCTCCTGCTACAAAGTCTTTTCATTTGCTGTGCTGTCTACTGAAATACTCTTCTTCCAGGTGTCCACATAGTTTACACACTCAGCTCTTCCCAATCTCTGCTCAGATAACACTTTTCCACTTTCCTGACCAGCCCATTTTAAATTGCCATACCCTGTGCACACCTACATTGCTGCTTTGTTTCTCTCCATAATACATGCCACCGTCTGTATGTTTTACTTATTTCTGCTCACCCTCCCTCTTTTCTGTCCTTCCCACTAGAACACAAGCTTCATTTTTCATTTTGTTCAATACTCTTTCCTAAGTGCCTGGGACAGTACCTGACACAGTATTTCTTGAGTAAATGAGTAAGCTGGAAACCGCTAAGGAGATTTGCAGATTATTAATAGTGTACTTCTATCTGGCAAGAATATCAGCCCGGGTTTCTTTGAATTGCCCACAACTGCAACTGGTCTTAATGTCCAAGACCATAATCAAAACTGCTTTCTTCAATAACCTGTACCCTGCAGGGTTGTTGGAAACAATAGTCCAATCATTCATTCATTAAATGAACGAGAGACTGGGAAAACAGTGTAATGTTACACTGGTAAGGTTCCTGCACTACAGAGCCTTTCTCATGGCAGAGTAGGGGAGACAAACTAAACAAATACATAAGAAACATAATTTCAGATAGTGATAAGTTCTTTGAGGGGAAAAAAGTAGTGTTGATCAAATGCAAAAGAGAGGTGGGGTGCTGCTTGGGCTTGAGTGTTCCAGGAAAGACTTTCTGGAGAGAAAGCACTGGAAAGGAGCCACACACAGAAAGATCTCGGGGAAGAGGCCTCCTATCGAGGCCTCAGGCAACAAAAGATCCTGAGGCAGAAATAAGTTTAACATGTTTGAGCAATTAAAATTTGGCTATGGGAGAGCAAGTGAAGGAAGAGATTTAGTGTAACAGACACTGGAAACTTCAGCAGCAGAGTATCAAATTGGAGGCATAAGTTATATGAGAAGAGTTGCTGTTCTCTAAATCAGGGGAAATACACTCCCATCATTGTTTCCATTGTCTTTGCCCTGTTCTCCTGGTTCCCCAACTTTTCGGTCTCCTTTGTATGTAATGACTACACTGTACTTCTCTCATTTGTTCAGGGTCCTCCAAGATGTTCCTCCCTTCAAGCCCCAATCATGCTTCTCTCAGGACATGAAGGGGAAGTGTATTGCTGCAAGTTTCACCCCAATGGATCCACCTTAGCATCTGCAGGATTTGACCGATTGATATGTAAGGCATAATTTTTGAATCTGGAGTAATTACTGTCTGCCAAATACTGTTTATTTTTTAAAACTTTCAATGCTATAAAAGGTATCAGTCTAAATTGGTCACATAACAAACTGTGTGGCTAATATGCTAAAATAGAGTCATGAAAATACTGAATGATTTTGGATGTAGAACTTAAGGTCCATGTGGTAAATACAGTAGGAGTTATATCACCTGCTGGAAAGTGAGTTGCTCTAGTTTGGGAATTTCCTCTTCATGGAGGCAAATCTCGAGCCGATTTAGCAAGCCTTAACTTTAAGATCTACACTTTAAGGCTAATGAGAGTAAGGAGGAGAGAGAGAACTTTTTCCCAAAAGATATGAGGCTTTCTTGATCCATGCTAGGCCTGGTGGCTCAGACGGTAAAGCGTCTGCTATAATGCAGGAAACCCGGGTTCAATCCCTGGGTCAGGAAGATCTCCTAGAGAAGGAAATGGCAACCCACTCCAGTATTCTTGCNTCTCCAACACCACAGTTCCAAAGCATCAATTCTTCGGTGCTCAGCCTTCTTCACAGTCCAACTCTCACATCCATACATGACCTAGTAGATCCTTTTAGTCTTTTTTTTTTTTTTTAACTTGCTCTGACAATATACTTTCCTACCCTTTTCATCAGGCATAGCCATCAGATACCTCTGCAAGCTATTCTGTCTATGCATTTTTTAAATGTCGTTATTCCCCAAGGTTCTTTCCTCAGTGTTCTTATTATATACCTTTCCCTGGGCAATTCCCATCTAATTCTGTGACTGTAATTATCATTTCTATGCAGATAACTCGATGTTCTCAACCCAAATCTTCAGATCCAGACCCATATATACAGCCAGCTACTCAGCATCCCCATTTGGAGTACCTAAAACTTCACCATTTCCAAAATTCAACTTCACGTCCCTTTTACACCCTATAACTCTTTGGAGACTACAGTCAGAACGTGGGTGCTTAAGTTGATCACCTTAATAACAAATGCATTATTTCCCTGAATCAATTTTGGGAACCCACTATTATTAGAATCACTAGACAGCTTCTAATACACATGGAGGTGGACTAGTGTCATCTAGCCATGGTAATTTTCATACTTTTAAGTTATTATTATAAAAATGTACATACTGTGAAATTAGATGCTCCCCAGTAGTCTAGTGGTTAGGATTTGATGCACTCCCTGCTGTAGCCGGGGTTCAATTCCCAGTCAGGGCAGCCTTTCCCCTGAGCTTCCCAGGTGGCATAGTGGTAAAGAATCCTCCTGCCAGTGCAGCAGACTCAAGAGACACAGGTTCAATCCCTGGATCGGGAAGATCTCCTCGAGTAGAAAATGATAACCTGCTCCAGTATTCTTGCCTGGGAAATTCCATGGACAGAGGAGCCTGGTGGGCTACAGTCCATGGAGTTGCAAAGAGTCGGACACAACTGAGCGACTGGGGACACATATGACATTTGTGTATCTGTTTTTAGTGTACAGTTCTGTGGATTTTAATGCTTATGCAGATTCATGTAACTACCACAGACAGGACAGAACAATTTCCATCACCCCAAAAACCTTTACAGTACTCTTCTGCATCAAACCCTCTACTCATGCCTAATCCCTACAAACCGTTGACCTCTTCCTTGTCCTATAGTTTCTACTCCAGAATATCATATGAATAGAATCATACAACGTATGACTGTCTGATACTGACTTTTTAAACTATGAGAATTTGATCTTTTCATACCTGTGGGGATAGACAAGCCTAAGAATGATAATCTTGTGCTAGTAAGTCCTTCTTAAATAGTGTGGCTTATTCTGGGCTCTTTGTCTAAACTGTTTTGGGACCTTCTATAAACAAGTATGCTTCCATGGCTCAAACAGTAAAGAATCTGCCTGCAGTGCAGGAGATCTGGTTTCAGTCCCTGGGTCAAGAAGGTCCCCTGGAGAAGGGAATGGCTACCCACTCCAGTATTCTTTCCTGGACAAGAATTCCATGGACAGAGGAGCCTGGCAGGCTACAGTCCATTGGGTCACAAAGAGTCGAACACAACTGAGTGACTAGCACTTTTAACTTTAATAAATAAATATATTCAGTTGTACTTTAGTTCTGAAGGGACTGAGTTTCTTTTTAGGTTTTGAAGGTTTTCCTTGTCTTCTCAGATACATATATGTACCTTCTCTTGGATCAGTTTTTCCTCACATAGCTAATCTCAGCCTTTGTTGATACATACCAATTTTGTTCTGAAGTCCAAATTTATCTCAAATATGAGAAATCTATAAATAGAGTCCTATGAGTACAGCACTTAATGACTCTTCATCATAGCCTTGTAGGCTTTTTTTTTAATTTTAGCTGAAGTATAGTTGATTTACAATGTTGTGCTAGTTTCTGGTATAAAATAGAGTGTTCAGTTATACATATATATTCTTTCTCATATTCTTTCCCGTTATATTACAAGATACTGAATATAGTTCTCTGTGCTATACAGTAAGACCTCATTGTTTATCTGTCTTCTATATAATGTGTGTGTTAGTCACTCTGTCACATCCAACTTATTGCAACCCCATCGACTGTAGCCCAACAGGCTCCTCTGTCCATGGAGTTCTCTAGGCAGGAATATTGAAGTGGGTTTCCATTTCTTCTCCAGGGGATCTTTCCGACCCAGAATTGAACCCGAGTCTCCCATATTGCAGATTCTTTACGTCTGAACCACTAGGGAAGCCTGTGGGTTGCCATGCCCTCCTCCAGAGGATCTTCCCAACTCAGGGTTCAAACCCAAGTCTCGCACATTGCAGGTGGATTCTTTACCAACTGAGCCACCAGGAAATCCCAGGAGTACTGGAGCGGATAGCCTAGTGGGTTGCCACGCCCTTCTTCTGGGAATCTTTCCGACCCAGGAATCAAATCAGGGTCTCCTGCTTTAAAGGTGGATTCTTTACCAGCTGAGCTACCAAGGAAGCATATAGTAGTTTATCTCTGCTAATCCCAAACCCCTAATTCATCCCTCCCCCACTCCCTTTCTTCTTGGTAACCATGAGTTTGTTTTCTACGTCTGTGAGTCTGATTTGTAAATAAGGTTATTTGTGGCACAGTTTAGATTCCACACACACGGGATATATATATACACACATAGATATGGCTGGTCCTTTGCCTAGAATCCCCAGCATTGGATATTGCCTTGACTGGCTCAATGTTGTCTGTAGATGTCAGCTCAGACACACCTTCTGTTTCTCCGGCTGCCCTGGGTCTCCGTTGCTGTACCGGCTTTTCTCTGATTGTGGCGAGCAGGGCCACTCTTTGCGGTGGTGCCCAGGTTCCTCACTGCAGTGGCTTCTCTGGTTGTGGGGCCCAGGCTCCAGAGCACATGGGCTCCAGGTGTTGTGGCCCACAGACAAAGTTTCTCCATGGCATATGGGATCTTCCTGGGCCAGGGATCCATCCTGTGTCCCCGGCATGGGCAGGCGATTTATTTAGTAATTTTGTCTGTCCTGGATCTTCGTTGCTGCACAGGCTTTTCATATGTATCACTATTACAAATTATGCTGCTGTATGCAGTATATCCAATATATCTGTGTGTGAAGCTTTCCATATTTAATTAATTCCTTAGAATAGATTTCTAGATGAAAATCAGTGTGTTAGCAAATATAAGGATAGTTCATGTTTTGGATTCAGTTGCTAGATTATTTTTTGATGATAGCAGTTAATAAAGATGGTATTTAAAATTAGGTTGCTTTAGTTATTTTATTTTGCTCCTGTATAACTAAGGGGTATGCTAGAGAAATGTGAAACCATCCATAGAATTTCAGTCTTCTCACTATTTAACATCATCCTGTTCTGACATGCTTAGGGATGAGTAACTGTTCTTGGACCCAGAAAGACTCTTAATTGTACTCAGGCCCTCATAAGTTTCTTCTAAAAATCCAAAAGGGAGGCTCCTTTTCCATCAGAAATAGACTCAGAAAACGTCAAACCTGAAAAGGACTTTAGACATCTCTTCATCTCTCTTATTGTACAGGTGACTAAAGCAAAGCCCTAAAAAGTTAAGTGATTTGGCCAAGATCAAATAGTCTGTGGTAAAGCCAGGACTCTCCAGAGGGCCAGTAGTCTTACAACCCTATCATATTGCTTCTACTCAATTAACAAGTACCCTTTAAGCAGACAGGGGCTTACCAGTCTTGGGCTTGCTTGACAAATCCCTGCACTGCCTTGCTGCGTTAGGAAGCACTCCCGAAGAGCCTGGTTTCTGTTTGCTTCTCAGTCTCTCTGAGAGCCCTGCCTGTTCTGGGACAGGAGGAACAAACGGAGTGGAAGGCCCTCTTAAAATCTGGAGTGAGCAAATTCTGATTATATTTGTGAACACACAGTTCCTGTTGGGCTCTTGAGATTTTCTTCCTAGGTATAGCACTGTGGAGTCAGAGGAAAATGAATAAAAGAAGAAAAGGTGCTTCTGCTTGGTGGCTTGAAGATCTGATTGGCATTTCTTGTAATCTTGAGCTCTAGTCAGAATGGGAGGTCAGTTGGTGATTTTTATTTATTTATTTTTTTAATGTAGTCCCATCTGTGTTCTCATCCTTTCCAATTATTTGGGCCAGAAGGCTCTTTCTAGAATCTGATCAACTCATTCCACTACTCTACCCTTCTGTGGCTCCCCAGTGTGGGAGGTAAAATCCAAGCCAGTCATTCAAAACCTTTCGTGAGCTGCCCTTTGCCTGCCCATCACTCAGGCATTGTCTGCTTCCTCTCTGCCCATTTCCCTACAACCCAGCAATTTTTCCATGTCCCTCTGCTTTCATGCATCTTTGCCTGGGAATAACCCTCTACTTTGTCTAAATAAAGAAGTACTTCTTGGGAATTCCCTGGCAGTCCACTGGTTAGGATTCTCTGCTCTCACTGCCAAGGACCTGGGTTCAGTCCTTGATCAGGGAACTAAGATTCCACAAACTGCGTGACATGGCAATAGATGAGTAAATTCTTTTCCCATGCCCTGCTCAAGTGCTTTATTCTTTGTGAAAACTTCCCTTTCTCATTCCCATCCATGTACCATGGCAACATTAATCCCTCTGCCCTCTTGGCTATTGCCCCTTGTGCAGGCCTCTTATCACTTGTTTAGCTCCTTGAGAACAGAACATTTCTTTTATCTCCAACAGTGCCTGCCACAATCACTGAACAGCTGATTAGGACATCTGCAAAATGTTTTGCTTAAATTACTGCCCTACTCACTTTTCCTCTGGCAAATCCCAGATATATTTTGGGTATACAAAACAATGTGTGCAGGCCCCAAAGTGGAAAGTCTGGAAATAGCTCCCAAGTGCTGTGAAGGATGTTGAATTTCATTCTCCTAAAGAGCTAAAGGTTTCAACAGTGCCTTCTCTGAAGAGAAGGAACAATGGCTTGAACAAAAAATGTCAGCCACTTCAAGCTTTCCTGATTATTGAGGCAGCAAACATCCTGACACAAAAATGATTGTGTATGAAGTGTGTTGGATTCCACACATGAATGAGTTATTGATGGGGAAAGTGGAGTTGTCTGCCGTATGTATTGCTTTGACAAACTCATTTCTAGATGAGGAAGGTGCCTTGCTTAAAGGGACAGTGGAAAATTTGTTTAAGTTAGAAAAACTGTGGCAATATTAAATCAAATTTGGATGAATTTTGTATAACAGCAGTGACCTTAACAGAACTGCTGTTCTTTTTTCCATATGACATTCCAGACCATTTCTGTTGCCTTTAATGTATTTCTTTTATGTAATTATAAATAACTTTTATATTTTTATTTGCTTAATAATAGTTTATTTATAAACATTTTTACATTCAATCTTCAGAGTATTTTTAGGATTTGCTTAATAATAGCAACCAATTAGAAGGCCTGCTGTGTACCAGGCATTCTATCTGTAATCCTCACAAAAGCCCTAAGAAGTAAATGTTATCCCCATCTTACAGACCAGAAACAGGCTCAGAAGGGTTAGTGGCCCAATAATATAATACATAACTCTTTAAGTTGCAGTGACTGATTCGGTCTGGCCCTAAATCCTCACTAATTCCACTCTGGTCTTCAAACTCTAGCATAAGCGTTCGTAGTGTTACAGTGTGTTTCTGAGGCATAACTTAATAAACCATTTATTTTTTTCTGTTTGACATTAGGTTATTTTCAGCTGAACTGTTTCCCTTACCTTTCCTAACCAGAAAACCATGAACTTACAATTTATTTTTCTTTAAATAAATATGCTTTTCCATCATATGTATGTGTGTGTATATGTATTATGACATTAAATGAACATTTTTAAACCTCTGTTTTTGCATATTACTGTGTTTTGTACATTTTACATGCAATCAAAATGCCGTTTTCAAATGAAGTCATTTAACTGTTTTTATATAGTTGTTTGTAATAGTTTGTTTCTAGTTGCAAAGAATCATAGATTGTGTTTTAAAAGTTACTTTGTTTTTTTAATTCCTAATACATTTTGTTATGAATTTAAAATAACCTCTTTAAATCCTCTTATTTTTTGTTAAACTTAATATTTGACAGTCATTAGTTTCTATTTTTCTAGCCAAACTTAGTAACTTTAACTCTGTTTTTAGAAAGACAGGAGTTTTTTTCTTCTTTGATAGACATTCTTTATTTTGTGGTAAAGGAGTGCTTGGCCCAGAGGCAGATTAAGAAGGGATACCAATTTTCCCAGGCAGTTGACTCTTTAATAACTGTTTCTTTGCTGTTCACAGTTTGATTTCTGGGAGTGTCACCTTATTTTGTTTTGTAGGTCTGGGACCTGCGCCAAAATAAGCTGACCTACACAATGAGAGGTCATGCAGATTCCGTGACTGGCCTGAGTTTAAGTTCTGAAGGCTCTTACCTCTTGTCCAATGCAATGGACAATACAGGTAACTTTGGAAAGGAAAGCTCTCCATGTCAGTCGCTGTAGAACCTAAATAAAATGGGCATTAGGTGCTGGATATATGTGCTGGGGTAAAAGAGAGTCCAAGGAAAGAGCCCAGGATGGCTTGCAGGTGTCCACCAAGGCAATTAGGAAAACAGGTTGTAATAGAAAAAGCTTTAGAAGAGATGGTCAAGAAGCCAGGATCATAGTCCCAAATCTTCCATCTAATCCCTGAACATCTTTACACATAGCATTTCTTCTTTCTGGGCATCAGTTTCTGTACTGATAATGTAGACAGTACCAAGCTCAGATGATCAACAGACCTATTGATATCTCAGTTGTGTTCTTTCTGCCAGTCTGTCTTCCCTCCCTACTCCAAAAGCATTGATGTGACGAGAGGTCCTCATTAAAACACCTCAATATTCTGGATTTACACTAAGACATTTGTTCTTTCTTCACTTGTTTTTGAGTTGTTGGGTGGGAGGATATGTTTTCCATAGCAGAAAAGGAAGATGACATTTTGGATTAAATGCTTAATATTGGAAGAGTTTGGAAATGCCCCTCTGGTATACTAAAATGTTTTTGCTAACATTTTGTAATGAAAACTGTGCCTAACCCTCAAAGTGAAGTGAAAGTCACTCAGTCACATCCAACTCTGCAACCCCATGGACTGTACAGGCCATGGTCCATGGAATTCTCTAGGCCAGAATGCTTGAGTGGGTAGCCTTTCCCTTCTCCAAGGAATCTTCCCAACCCAGGGATTGAACCCAGGTCTCCCACACTGCAGGCAAATTCTTTACCAGCTGAGCCACAAAGGAAGCCCAAGAATACTGGAGTGGGTAGCCTATCCCTTCTGCAGGGCATCTTCCCAACCCAGGAATCAAACTAGGATCTCCTGCTTTGCAGGCAGATTCTTTTCCAACTGAGCTGTCAGGGAAGCCTAGCACTCAAGGGGTGCTCAAGAAATACTTGCTGAATGAATGAACATCCTTGCCTTCTGGCTGTATTCTCAGATGAATAGCAAACTTTCATGTGTAGTTTTACCTTTTTATGCCTGTCTGACTTCAAGGATTGTTGGCTTTTTTCCCATACTCAAGGAAAATGACATCACTCAAATTTCACTGTACATTTAGCTTTAGTTAACAGTGGCTGTGGCCACTGCTTACTGTGGGTATTTATATCCTGTTTCAGATTTTTGATTGTCTAATTCTAGCATTGTTTGTTAAAAGGACAGATTTAAAAAATAAGTGAAATCGCTCAGTCGTGTCCGACTCTTTGTGACCCCATGGACTGTAGCCTACCAGGCTCCTCTGTCAATGGGATTTTCCAGGCAAGAATACTGGAGTGGGTATGCCATTTCCTTCTCCAGGGGATCTTCCCAACTCAAGGATCAAACCTGGGTCTCCCTCATTGTAGGCAGACGCTTTACCGTCTGAGCCACCAGGGAAGTCACTAAAAGGAAGAGTGAGATTCCCTAAATGGTTTTTAAAATAAAAATAATAATTTCTCATTATAGGTATATAATAAAAATTACAAATTCTTTTCATTATTTATCACTGCCAATCTTAAAGCCCTTTCATGTATCATCTTATTTGACCTTTAAAATATTTTTTTAAAAAGAGCAAGTGGCATTCTCATTTTACAAAGACACCCAAAGCACAGAGAATCTCACTGTTTTCCTGATATTTTTCCCCATATATATATATAGCAGAGCTAGAACTGGATTCAGAGTTGACTTTTTCTGTATTGGCTTTGTTCACAGTTAAACTGTCATATTCTCCTGTGAGCATAACTGGAAAAGCTTAGTCCCGAATTCGATTTTTATAGATTGATTTGTCACAGTGGTCAGTGGTGTTTAGATTGTCGTGTTGAAACTTTGCTAGATGTGACTCAGGATTGGCAGAGGAGTCATTTGCAAAATGTTTTGTTGAAATCAGTATCACGCTCAGCTACTTTCTGTTGCAAATACCCAGCAGTGTGTTTGACATTTTCCCTTCCTACCTTCTCAGTTTTCCTCTGTGTCTTTAGTCCCTATGAATGGAACTTGGATGCATTTCATTCCCATTAGTAAAAGAAAAATGGCTTATCAAGTAGCATTGTACCACATTGGTCTTTCTCTACCCAGGAAATAGCATCTGTCATTGACATGATACTGATTTCAGCTGGGTTCTCAGGAGGCTGCTGTCTGATAACTGTTTTGTTTTGTTTGTTTGAATTTGCAGTGCGGGTCTGGGATGTCCGGCCATTTGCTCCCAAAGAGCGGTGTGTGAAGATATTTCAAGGAAATGTGCACAACTTTGAAAAGGTGAGTTCTGCATGGCAGAGGAATTTTACTGTCCATTTGATTCGAAGAAACATTTATGATGATGCTAAGGATATAGAGATTAATAGCTCTACTTAGAAGGAGCAGCATTCTGGTAACACTTTTGTCCATCAAAACTGCTCTTGCCAGAAATAAAACTGACAGCAGCATAGGCAAGGAGGCAATCACATAGGCAGATAGTGATGGAGTCCTTCTCAAATTTAGGACTTCCCACTTCAACAAGATGCTTCTGTCTTCTTATTCTTTGGGAACTTTGCCCAAAGGTCAGTGTTGCATATGGGACTTGGACTCCCATGGCTGCTACCCAGATGACCTCCCTCACCCTCCCAGTGACCAGCTATTAGATCCTCAGATACAGCCCTTCCCTCAGTAAGAACCACAGGCCAAGCTCTGAGAGACTGAAATTTTTCCTAAACTGTCAGATGAGCTCTTCAAAGCAGCTTTTCCTCCAGACATTTTGTTAATATAGACTAATGTTTTCCTTTTGAGAACCCATTAAGGTTCAGTTTCACTGAATCTTTTATTTGATTTCAAAGTCAAAGAATTTTATTTAAAGATAAATCAAATTTTATCTTTTGTTAGAATTGATTTTATTTTTACTTTCCTTCAAGATAAACAAAAAATTTAATGAGCATCCAGATAAATGAGCAAAAGAAGCCCCCATTAGTAGGCAGAACAAAATTTTACAGCCAAGTCCACTGTTAATTTACTGTAAATTAAGCAGTTTTGGTTTGAAATATATCAAAATAGGCTGTCTTGGGCCACAGAATATAAGACAATTGTTGATTATATGTTGCAGAGAATACTTAAAACTCTGCTCAAAAGGGGGATTTCTCTAGCAGTCCAGTGGTTAAGACTCTGCACTTCCACTGAGGGGAGCACAGGTCCATTCCCTGGTCAAGGAACTAAGATCCTACAGGCTATGCAGCACAGCCAAAAAAAACCAGAAAACGAAAAACTACTTAAGAATTTAAAATCTCTTAGTGATGCTATAGTCTAATAAAGAGGGGTACATACATTTGGTACATTATCGTATTCATTGGATTCCTACCTATTCATCATTATAGAATCTTCTGAGATGTTCTTGGTCACCTGATGGAAGCAAGATAGCAGCTGGCTCAGCTGACAGGTAAGGATTACTGGACATGAGGTAAAGAATGATGTAGCTATGCAGGTATCTTCTCATGTTTAATACATTAAGTGCCAGTACCGAGCCAGAGCAAACATTGAGTTATAGCTGTACTCAGAGATGAAGCTGTATGTAGTGCAGTCTGAAGGGTTTAAAGATCATGTGGACAAGTACATCGTTTTACCCTCTTTGGATACATTTTAAACCTGGAAGGTATACACTTTCTTTTTGGTTGTTAGATTGCCTTTACCAGTGAAATAAAATTCAGACTCCTAATCCGGCTCCAGTTCTCTTCATGAGATTCTTCTGCCTTGCTTTAGGTCATTCACATACATGTTGTATTATTACATACTCCTCCCCCACCATCAGTCATCACAGTGCTTCACTCACATGGAACTTCTCCTGTTCTTACCTCCCTTCTGCCTCCTCCATTATCCAGACTCCTATAGCTCCCTAGTAATCTACCTGTATCTATAAACTTACCTGGCCCTCTCTCTCCCTTACCTGTTGGGCATTACTAATTACTCTTTGTCTGGGTTGTAATCACGTTATATACACCTAACCTTTATTAGCAGTCATTGCATCTTACAGTAAGACAAATACAGTGGGACAATCCCTACTAAATTATTTGCTCCTAGAGATCAGGGAATGAATCTTACTCATCTCTGAATCCAGGGAAGTGCTTGACCTAGTCTAAGCAGTATTGCATGGATGAATTCCTAGCTCAAAGATGGTCAGATTTTGTCCTGCATATCAGCTCAGCTATTAGTAATAGCTGACTGTGCTGGGGATGATTCAGAGCTGGATCTGAGTTCAGTGAGAAAAGTGTCAAGATTGCTTGGTGAGGGTGTGGCAGAATGCAGGCTAGATATTTTCCAACCCTGAGCTGAATCAGTTTAAACTGCTTGAGGAATTAAATGATGAATGAAAAACAGAGAAGGTAGAGAATTCTTCAGTGAGATGCTATTTTATTTGATATGCCTACGGTAACCTTATTTGGGAGGGAATCATGCTGAATAGGGATGTTCAAGTGCCCAGGCTTTTGGACCACAGTGTGGGATGGTAAATAATGACGAGGCCCTGGGGACTTACCTGGAAGCCCAGTGGCTAAGACTTTGCTCCTAATGCAGGAGGCCGGGGTTCGATCCCTGGTCGGGGAACTGGACCCCACATGCCACAACTAAAGATCCCTCATGTCACAACTGAGACCTGGCGCAGCCAAATAAATAACTATTTTACTTAAAAAAGAATGACGAGGCACTCGGATGGCAGACTCTGGGTTTAGCTCCTATTGGGAAATGTTATTAGCCCTCTTCTGCTTAACCCCAACTTAGAGATTTTCCTGCTACTCAATGAAAACAGGCATCATCTTATAAGCAGTAAGCCTTTCCCAGGATAGCTTGGGCTTTCAGCATATTCTGGAGTTTTCTCCTACTTGGGGCTCTAGCATAAAACTGTGCCACATTGCTGGTTTGAGTCCTAGTGGTTTAGCAGGTTACCTTGAAGAGGAAATCTAAAGGATTTTCAGTTGCCAGGTTTCTAAAGAAGACCTTGAAAAACAGGTCCACGGCTCAGAGGTCTTACATTCTGACAGAATAAGAACCATTCTAAGTATTTGTACATGGTTTTCAGCAGAGATGTAGCTTTCCTGTGTGATTAAGCTTTTAAATGATACCTACCTAGCTATTCTGAGCAGTTTGTTTCTGACACTGGCTCTTTCTAGCTTTTGGTGTCCTCTCTTCCCTCTTTCCCTCCCCACTGTTCCTTTAAACCTTGCATGTGGAAGCATGGCTCTGGTCTGGGGAAAAGCCTGTCTATCTACCTGCTGAGGGTTGGCCACATTTCACAGGCCACCTCACCAATTAGCCTCAAGTCAACAAGCGCTCTGTTACATAAGGAGCCTGATTCCTGCCGAATGTTGCCATCCCAGAATAAGGAGAGAATAAGGCCCCTCTAAATTTAGCATCTAATTGGCAGCCATGGAAAGTGAGGCCTTAAAGTAAACCCTTGGAGATCTGGGCTTCTGCTGGCTTTTATATGCCTGGATGATGTATCCTGAGAAAACTGCTTTTCAGCTTGGCCTGAATTTGGCAAATTTATCCTCCCTACTTACAATTCACCTAGCTCCTCCTGTTCAGATTTTAAACCTTTCAAGAGTTCCTATCAAGGACTATGAGATGACTGGTCAGTCTCTGCTGTGAGTGATTTATTCAGCGTATTGATTTCATGTGATTGTGTTTTGGTTCTTATTTATTCATCATAACAATAGTTATCATTAATTCTGTGTACTGGATACTTTGCATACCTTATTTCTCTCAACCAAGCTGTAAGATCAGCATTGTCTCCATCATTACTCCATCATACGTCTAAGAAAAGAGGCCCTCAGAGAAGTTAGATAAATGTCTAAAGGCTACTTAGCTATTAAATAGTTGAATTGAGACTTGAACCCAGAACTTAACACACTTTTTCACTATGCCACATAGCTTTAGTTGGATTAATGAGGACAGTTACTGTGTATGACAAGACACTAGGGAAAACCTGAGCATTAGAGCCAAGGAGTCTATAGACAGACGGGGTTCCCTCTCTTCCACTTTGCATGGAGTTTTTATTTATTTCCTATGGAGCCTATGGAGTTTTATTTAGTTCCTTGTGAGTTACACTGCAATTAAGAAGTTCTTTTTTTTTTCCTTCATTTTAAACTAAAGATGTAATGTTCAGAACTACACATTTTACAATCATGTACTGATGAGTATACCCTTTTAGGTGTTAATTGAACAAAACAAATATGTGAATAGTTGGTATAACCTGTTTGAAAATCATCAGCCTTTTAAATGTACCAGCATATTTTCTATGCATGGTCATGTGAAGATAACATCTATTTATTTTACTTTCAGCTTAAAATGACCCAAACAAGGCTGAAGGTCAAAGAAACTTCTTTTGGCAGGGGTAGAGGGAGTAAGGGGTGGCAAGGGACGCAAGGCATTTGAAGGTAGTAAAAGAAAGGAGAATACTGGAATATATATTAAGAATTTTAATTTTAATTCTGCCACTGAGCCACTGGTGAACTGTGTAACCTTGGAGAAGTCACTATACCTTAGTTTTCTTTTCTGTGGAATAAGTTTAGACTAGCTAATATCTGTTGGCCCCTTCCCATGCTAGAATTCAGTATTTTTCTACCATGAATTCAGTGCAAGATCTGGATCAAGTGTATATTTGGGTTTAAGACATTCCTAGGTACATACGAAGTTAACTACACCCTAATTATATTGGGTGCTCTTTTTTATTAAAACTATTTATTTATTTATGGCTGCATCGGGTCTTAGTTGCGGCCCTCAGGATCTTTCATTGTGCCATGTGGGCTTCTTTCTAGTGGTGGCACGCAGGCTGAGTAGCAGCAGCACATGGGATTTTAGTTGCCTGACCAGGAATTGAGCCCATGGTCCTGGCATTGGACAGTGGATTGTTAACCACTGGACCACCAGGGAAGTCCCTGGGTGCTCTTTAAAGATTTCTGTGTGGGAGCTGTAGGAAGAACCATTTGTCTGTCTTCTCTGTGATCTTTCCTACTTCAGAAGCTTGTATTGGAAAATACCAATAAATTAACTATTCCTGTTTCTCCACCCAGTTACTCATGGGCAGGATCCATGCCTTATTTGTAATCTATATTCCTAGTTTCTCAACATCAGAGCACAGTTCAGTAAGTATGGAGTGACTAAATAAAAGGTTGCTTCCACTTCCCTTAAAAAGCCATACTTCTTCCTTACCCTCAGTTCCATGATGCCTTAGCCTTGCTCTTCATGATATTTGCAGGTTTGTCTACGTCTGGGATACCACAAGCAGGAGGATTTTGTATAAGCTACCGGGCCATGCTGGCTCCATCAATGAAGTGGCTTTCCATCCCGATGAACCCATCAGTAAGTCTGTCCTGACTGGGAGTTTACTTGCTTCAGGTCTATGATTCAGTGATATAATTGGATAAAAGAATGATGTTTCTTAATGTTCAGATATAAACCGGAACTTACCTTTTATTGGCTAGCTAAGCTAAATAATGGGACTGGAATTTCCGAGAAAATATAACTTTTTCCAGGGCTAAGAATAACAAGCAGAAGCACATTTACAAAATGACTAGCATAGACATTGATTCTTCTCTTCTAGAATGACTGAGATCTTTTTCTTAAGGCTTGACTGACAAGGAAAGCCAAGATTTAGACCCTGATAATGTATTTCCCATAGCACGGTCCACCCTCATGGTTTTGAAAGAATTCAGATTGAAAAGCCAAGCTATAGTTTCCTGTGAATGATGATTAGGAGGAAGGGAATGTAAGCTAAATCCAGTTGCTCTTTTATACCAAAATTGCCTCTTGACATAAGAGCCCTTAAACACCAAGTCTCTTTGAGCCTTCATTACTTCCAGTTATCTTCTNAGGAGATCCAACCAGTCCATTCTAAAGGAGATCAGTCCTGGGTGTTCATTGGAAGGACTGATATTGAAGCTGAAACTGCATCTGATGTGAAGAACTGACTCATTGGAAAAGACCCTGATGCTGGGAAAGATTAAAGGCAGGAGGAGAAGGGGATGACAGAGGATGAGATTGTTGGATGACATCACCAATTCAATGGACATGTGTCTGGGTTAACTCCTGGAGTTGATGATGGACAGGGAGGCCTGGGGTGCTGCGGTACAGGGTTTGCAAAGAGCTGGACATGACTGACTGACTGAACTGAACTGAACATGGTCCTCATAGAGCTCACAGCCTATGGGGGGAAACAAAATCAAACAAAGACAGTAAATCCCAGTAAAAACTCTCATGGAGACAACATTGGTCTTCCCAAAGGAGGGTGCCTCCTTGAGGCTGTAGTGTTAAGGAAAGTCTGGGTTGGGTGAGGGGAGTAACAGGTGAGCTGAAATTTGAATAGGACCCCTCCAGCCTGAGCATTCAGATGGGAGATGCATTCTGGACAGAACAACACAAGCAAAACATGGAAGTAAGTGATGGCGTGGTGTGTGTGTGGTGTGGGCAAGACTGTCTGAATGGAATGACCCAGGGCAGAGGCTAGTTCTGCTGATGTCAGGCCAGAAGTCCTGGTCCCATAGGACAGATTTAAGAGTAAGTCAGCCTGTCCTTGAGCAGGGTGTCACAGGCATGATGTGATGCAGCCAAGAGCCTGGCAAGCCCAGGTCACAGCCCCAGTGGAATCTGCTGTTATTAGGAGTAAATGAGATAGTGTAAGTCAAGTACCTGGCTCAAAGCAAGCACTCAATAAGTGGAAGCTATTATTGTTATTATTATTGAATTGCATTGTGAGTGTCACGAGGGAACTGGCAGATGTTGTATGTGGAAGGGGCTCCAGAGAGGATCTGCTAGAGAACCGTTACACTTGGGCTAAGACTTTGCCAGGCTGGTTCTTTTTCTTTTGTAGGAAATGGACTCTGGAGAATCTAATGAAACCTGTGGACCTTCTCCCAAGAAAAAGGCACATCTGTTCAGATGATGATTTGTATGTTATTTCACGGACTTCCAAGACTCCTGGAGGCCTGTATAGTCATGGAAACTGGTTGGACACAGCTGTTATTTGCCAAGCATGGCTGAGAAAAGAACCCACTCTTATCTCAGCTTATTATTCTAAGTGAAAACCTTACCTCACATATTTTTTTTAATTTTTTTTAAATTAATTTTTGTTGGAGTATGGTTACTTTACTAGAAAAGGGAATGGCAACCCACTCCGCTATTCTTGCCTGGAGTTCCCCAGAGACAGGGGAGTCTGGAGTCCATCGGGCTGCAAAGAGTCAGACACGACTGCCATGGCTGAACACACACTTAGGTGCTTTACAGTGTTGTTTTAATTTCTACTGTGCAGCAAAGTGAATCAATTATATGTATACATTTATTCCTCCTTCCCTGGTGGCTCAGATGGTAAAGAAACTGCCTGCAATGCGGGAGACCCAGGTTCGATCCTTGGGTCAGGAAGATTCCTGGACAAGGAAATGGCTACCCACGCCAGTATTCTTGTCTGGAGAATACTGTGGACAGAGGAACCTGGCAAGCCACAATCCATGGGATCAAAAAGAGTCGGACACGACTGAGTGACTCACATTTTAACTTTATACATATGTTCACTCTTTCTAAGATTTCCTTCCCGTTTAGGTCACCACAGAGCATTGAGTAAGTTCCCTGTGCTATACAGCAGGGTCTCATTAGTTATTTTATATATGAAGTGAAAGTGAAGTCTTTCAGTCACGTCCAACTCTTTGCGACCCTACGGACTGTAGCATTCTAGGCTCCTTCNTTCCCGTTTAGGTCACCACAGAGCATTGAGTAAGTTCCCTGTGCTATACAGCAGGGTCTCATTAGTTATTTTATACATGAAGTGAAAGTGAAGTCTTTCAGTCACGTCCGACTCTTTGCGACCCTACGGACTGTAGCATTCTAGGCTCCTTCGTCCATGGGATTTTCCAGGCAAGAATACTGGAGTGGATTGCCATTTCCTTCTCCAGGGTATCTTCCCAACCCAGGGATTGAATCCAGATCTCCCACATTGCAAGCAGACTCTTTACCGTCTGAGCCACCAGGGATGTATATATGTCAATCTAAATCTCTCAGTTCATTCACCCCTCTACATAATTTCAAGTCTATGAATAATCTGTGTGGTTAAAAAAATAATAATTAAGTTCATTCATTTTAAAAATAAAGATAATTGCTTTACAGTATTGTGTTGGTTTCTGCCAAACATCAACATGACTCAGACATAGGATGCATACCTACATCCCCTTCCTCTTAAATCTGTGTGCTTGGGATTTCCCAAGTGAGGCTTCCCTGGTGGCTCAGAAGTTAAAGCGTCTGCCTGCAATGCAATGCGGGAGACCAGGGTTTGATCCCTGGGTTGGGAAGACCACCTGGAGAAGGAAATTGCAATCCACTCCAGTATTCTTGCCTAGAGAATCCCATGGACGGAGGAGACTTGTACTCTACAGTCCACAGGGTCGCGAAGAGTCAGCTGAGCAACTTCACACTCTAACTTTGGGACTTCTCTGGTGATCCATTGGTTAAGACTCTGCCTTCAAATGCAAGGAGTACATATTCAATCCCTTCTTGGGTAACTAGGGTCCCACATGCTGTATCAGTTCAGTTCAGTTCAGTCGCTCAGTTGTGTCCAACTCTTTGCGACCCCATGAATCGCAGCACGCCAGGCCTCCCTGTCCATCACCAACTCCAGGAGTTCACTCAGATTCACGCCCATTGAGTCAGTGATGCCATCCAGCCATCTCATCCTCGGTCGTCCCCTTCTCCTCCTGCCCCCAATCCCTCCCAGCATCAGAGTCTTTCCCAATGAGTCAACCCTTCTCATGAGGTGGCCAAAGTACTGGAGTTTCAGCTTCAGCATCATTCCTTCCAAAGAAATCCCAGGGCTGATCTCCTTCAGAATGGACTGGTGGNCTTAGTTGTGTCTGACTCTTTGCGACCCCATGAACTGTAGCCTATCATCATCCAAATTCAAAGTGGGCAGTGAAGAAGGCTGGACTTGGACATGAAGGAATACCATCATAAGTGGTACAAGTATTACTCTTGTACTCTTGTATGCATGTGAGAGTTGGACTGTGAAGAATGCTGAGCACCAAAGAATTGATGCTTTTGAACTGTGGTGTTGGAGAAGACTCTTGAGAGTCTCTTGGACTACAAGGAGATCCAACCTCCATTCTGAAGGAGATCAGCCCTGGGATTTCTTTGGAAGGAATGATGCTAAAGCTGAAACTCCAGTACTTTGCCCACCTCATGTGAAGTGTTGACTCATTGGAAAAGACCCTGATGCTGGGAGGGATTGGGGGCAGGAGGAGAAGGGGACAACAGAGGATGAGATGGCTGGATGGCATCACCGACTCAATGGACATGAGTTCGAGTGAACTCCGAGAGTTGGTGATGGACAAGGAGGCCTGGCGTGCTGCGACTCATGGGGTCACAGAGAGTCAGACACAACTGAGTGACTGAACTGATTGACTGANATGGCTGGATGGCATCACCGACTCAATGGACATGAGTTCGAGTGAACTCCGAGAGTTGGTGATGGACAAGGAGGCCTGGCGTGCTGCGACTCATGGGGTCACAGAGAGTCAGACACAACTGAGTGACTGAACTGATTGACTGACTGAATACTTGTATTACAAGTATTACATTTCATAGGTCAGGCCTAAAGAAAAAAGAACGTGGTTAAATTTAAGATTGACTCAGAGCATATATCTATGTGCACATCAGACTGTCATAGAAAACTTCCTAAATACACAGGAAAACTGGTAATGATGATGGATTCCAGAGAGCAGAACAGGTTAGCTAGTAAAGAGGGAGGGTAGAGAGGTTTATCTTGTGTGTGTGTGTGTGTGTGTGTGTGTGCGCGCACGCGCGCTCAGTTGTGTCCAACTTTTTGACACCCCATGGACTGAAGCCCCCTAGGCTCCTCTGTCCATGGGATTTCCCAGGCAAAAATAATGGAGTGGGTTTCCATTTCCTACTCCAGGGGATCTTCCCAAACTGGGAATCAAACCCAAGTCCCTGTGTCTCCTGCACTGGCAGGTGGCTTCTTTACCACTGCACCTGGGAAGCCCAATGAGGGAGGTTTACTTTATCCTGCATATAATCATCTGAATTATGTACCATGTGCATATACTATTGAAAATGAAACTTTAAAAAACTAAAAAAGAAAAAAAAAGAAAGAAAGAAATGCGTGGTTTCATTAATGGATGCAGCCCATAGATGGTTTGTGTGTTCATTTCTGCATAACGTTAGGAAATAAGATTCTGACTCAAAAACGCAAGACAACCGTCAGACTTGGCTCCTGCACAGAGTGGCTCTGCCAGCCTCACAACCCACTGCAAGTGTGAGAGCGACACGTCGGGCTGGGATGAGGCAGCTAGACAGATGCACACTGAGACTGGTAGTGGGACAGCAGCTGAGAAATAACCATGTGTGTTCCATGCAGTGTTAGGATTAAATGCATGTGAAATGCACATCTTGCTTCCACCTTCAATAAAAATGTGCAGCAGTGGCCAGGAACAGGGGCACTTTCTGACTCCAGGAGTGATAGGAAGGCCATGAGTGATGCTTGTGCAGGGGGTTTCAAATCAGTGAGCCCGAGCCAGTACTTTTCTGACCCCCCGCCCCGCCCCACGCAAGAAGAATTCCAAGAAAATGCTTTCTGTCCTCTGAGTGCCTTTCTTATGGGCGACAGAATGCTTGATTTTCTTCTAATAGATTTGTCATTTTACTTCAAGTATCCAGTCCTATTGACCCAAGGAACCTCAATTTCAAAGCCATTAAAAGCTAATTTTCCACACCATTCCCCCAAGAGATTGACTAACTTTCAAAGAATGATTCATTTTCTTTAAAAAAAAAAAACCTGCATATCTCTCTATATATTTTATTTTTATTCTTTAAAATAAGTCAGGGGACGCTGCTGTCAGCTTCTCTATTATTACCCTCCGCAGCATCTTTCTTGCAAAGGAACATAAATGCTCTTCTGACAAAGTAAGATTCGGTCACTGTGGAGGGAAGGTTGTATTTATGTGGGGGAACTACCACTTGCTGATATATTATAAAGGACCCACTGTCATGTTTTCCATCGGGAAAGCAGGACAGAAGCTCAAGGTTATTTGTTTTTGAAAATAACAGATGTGTCAAAAACTAAGCAGAAAAACGCTTCTGAGGAGAGGGTGTCTTCTTGCAAATTTCAGGGAGTCTGAGAACTCTGCATGTGTGCTAAATAGCTTCAGAAGTGTTCAACTCTTTGGCTCCTTTGTCCCTGGGATTCTCCAGGTAAGAGTACTGGAGTGGGTTGCCATTTCCTTCTCCAGGGAATATTCCTGACCCAGGGACTGAACCCTGGAAACTTATGTCTCCTGCTTTGGCAGGCGGGCTCTTTACCACTAGTGCCACCTGGGAAGTCCCAGGTGTTAGGCACTCAGTTTTGCCTGACTCTTTGTGACCCCATGGACTGTGGCCAGCCAGGTTCTTCTGTCCATGAAATTTTCCAGACAAGAATACAAGAGTGGGTTGCCTTTCCCTGCTCCAGGGGATCTTCCTGACCCAAGGATTGAACCTGGGTCTCCAGCATTGTAGGCAGATTCTTTACCACCTGAGCCACCAGGGAGTCCCCCCAAGAACTCTACAGGCTAACCTTTTTTCCCCAGTGGTAAACTAAACCCTCAATTTGAAATTCTGAGATGAGAGCACCTAATGAGAGGTCATGTGGGCCATTGTCCATAGACGCCTATACAGAGGTCTAAGCTAATTGACATGTGAGTGTGTTAGTTATATCGCTTCCCTAGTGGTTCAGGTGGTAAAGAGTCTGCCTATAATGTAGGAAACCCAGGTTTGATCCCTGGGTTGGGAAGATCTCCTGGAGAAGGGAATGGCAACCCACTCCAGTATTCTTNTTCCCTAGTGGTTCAGGTGGTAAAGAGTCTGCCTATAATGTAGGAAACCCAGGTTTGATCCCTGGGTTGGGAAGATCTCCTGGAGAAGGGAATGGCAACCCACTCCAGTATTCTTGCCTGGAAAATCCCATGGATGGAGGAGCACATTAAATGTGCTCTGTCACACCTGAAGGTAATGTGGGATCTTGGAACCATTAAGCGACATTTAAGGACAAATTGGGACACTGTAAATAAGATCTGGAACTGAGATGTTGTCATCATCTTGAGGTTAATTTCCTGGTTTGGGTAATTAAACCAGCTGGGTGAAGGGTTTTAGTGGATGCTCTGTAATATTGATGCAACTTTTTTGTAAATAGAAAATCATTTCAAAATAAACATTCAAAAAGGTGTACTGTGTGTATTCAGAAAGGTTGGAAAGAAAGAGAGCAAAGCACCATTAAGATTAGTGCAAAATATACATACTACAACTTCTTTATCGTCTCATCTGTTGATGGACATTTAGGTTGCTTCCACATCTTGGCTACTGTGAACAGCGCTGCTATGAACACTGGGGCACACATATCTTTTCAAACTATGGTTTTTCTTGGATATATGCCCAGGAGTGGTATTACTAGATCATATGGTAGCTCTATTTTTAGTTTTTTTTAAGAATTAAATAATGCCTTTTGCAACAACATGGATGGACCCATAGATTATTATACTAAAGAAGTAAGTCAGACAGAAAAAGACAAATGTCATATGATATCACTTATTTGTGGAATCTAATTAAAAAGGATACAAATGAACATATTCATACAACAGAAACAGATTCACTAATCTCAAAATTAAACATATGGTTACCAAAGTGGAAATGTGGAGGGAAGTGAGAGAAGTTTGGGATTAACATTCTATATATACACACTCAGTTCAGTTCAGTTCAGTTCAGTCGCTCAGTCATGCCCGGCTCTTTGTGACCCCATGAATTGCAGCACGCAAGTCCTCCCTGTCCATCACCAACTCCCGGAGTTCACTGAGACTCGCGTCCATCGAGTCAGTGATGCCATCTAGCCATCTCATCCTCTGTCGTCCCCTTCTCCTCCTGTCCCCAATCCCTCCCAGCATCAGGGTCTTTTCCAATGAGTCAACTCTTCACATGAGGTGGCCAAAGTACTGGAGTTTCAGCTTTAGCATATCATTCCTTCCAAAGAAATCCCAGGGCTGATCTCCTTCAGAATGGACTGGTTGGATCTCCTTGCTGTCCAAGAGACTCTCAAGAGTCTTCTCCAACACCACAGTTCAAAAGCATCAATTCTTTGGTGCTCAGCCTTCTTCACAGTCCAACTCTCANCAGGGCTGATCTCCTTCAGAATGGACTGGTGGAATCTCCTTGCAGTCCAAGGGACTCTCAAGAGTCTTTTCCAACACCACAGTTCAAAAGCATCAATTCTTCGGCGCTCAGCCTTCTTCACAGTCCAACTCTCACATCCATACATGACTACTGGAAAAACCATAGCCTTGACTAGACGGACCTTAGTCGGCAAAGTAATGTCTCTGCTTTTGAATATGCTATCTAGGTTGCTCATAACTTTTCTTCCAAGGAGTAAGCGTCTTTTAATTTCATGGCTGCAGTCACCATCTGCAGTGATTTTGGAGCCCAAAAAAATAAAGTCTGACACTGTTTGCACTGTTTCCCCATCTATTTCCCGTGAAGTGATGGGGCCGGATGCCATGATCTTCCTTTTCTGAATGTTGAGCTTTAAGCCAACTTTTTCACTCTCCTGTTAAAGAAACACACAACTATTTGGCAAAAAAATAAAATACCTAGTGGCATGCTGACAAGTGGGTAGAGGAGGGAGACCAGTGAGGGGACCATCCTGATAATCCAGGAAGAAGACAGGGCTGGTTTCGAGGGCATGCATCCTCTGCACCACGTGGGACACACCCTGTGCTTGTTTTTATGCTCTGCTGTGTTTTCATTCCTAATGAGCCATAAGGAGCCTTGCATTTTCATTTTGCACTGGACGCCACAAATTATCTCGCCAGTCATAGGAGAACTTATGCATTTGAGTGCTCACCCTGTGTTGTTGTTCAATCGCTCACTTGTGTCCAACTCTTTGCAACCCTGTGGACTGCAGCATGCCAGGCTTCCCTGTCCTTCACTCTGTAAGCTGCACAAAAGTGGCAGAGCTGCACCTGGAACCCAGGCTGCCTGGGTCCAGAAGCATGGGTCTTATAAGGTCTATGTCATTGTGCCTTCTGTGTCCAGAGGCTAGTGAGACTGGAGAAAAGGTGAAAGAGTACCAAACATTAATTCTTGGGGACTTTCCTGGTGGTTTCACAGTTAAGAATCTGCCTTGCAAGGAAGGGGATTGATCCCACATGCCACTCAGGCAACTAAGCCTGCAGTGCCCCAACTAATACCTGATGCAGCCAAAAATAGATAATTTTTTTTAATTGTTTCTTTTTCCAGAACACTGTTCTCCACCTTGGCCTATCCTTCTAAATCTGGGTATCAATGCCATGTCCTAAAGGAGACTTTCCTGGTCTCCAAACGTGAATTACAGCCCCCTTATTGTTTTACTCTTCCTTATCTTTTAAGGCACTTATCAGAATTTGTCATTATGTATTTGTATGTTTTCTGGTTTGGGTGACAATCTGTCTCTAGACTATTCTCTCAGTGAATGTAGAGGTCGGTTCATCCCCTTATCCCCTAGTGGAGATCCTGGTGCCTAGGAGGTATTCCATAGATATCAGCTGGAGGGTAAGTTCATAGAATATAATGACAGGTCAGATGGGATAGAGAAGCCCCGGAGGATGATGCAGAGATATCCACTTGAGTGATGCTAGTCCTCAAGACGACTGTCAGAGGTTAGGAGTGGTGCTGGAATGAGTAAATGGATTGGGGATGTGTTTGAGTGCTTTCCAAGGGGTGTCTTGGAGAAGGCAGTCTTCCACTGACAAGTCCTTCGCTCCCTCCCCACTGCTGCCTGGGATACGGGGACTACAGCCCCCTGGGCAGACCTCTGCCGTCAGGCGACTCTGTGCTCATGCCCCTGGGATCCTGCCTGTTCCCTAGCCTGGGAAGCTCAGCGGGTCCTGGAACAGGGCTGCGGGGCTCATCTCTGGATCATGGGGGCCCCAGGGGTGTGTATACAGCCAGGTCCGGCTCAGTAAATGCCAGTAGAGGAAAAGAGGGAAGAACTCTGGAGGGAGGCTGGGATGGGTAGCAGATATGGGAACTGGAGTGGAAGGAAATAGAGGCCAAGGTTGGAGCCGCCAGGCCCTGGAGAAAAGGTGGACAGAGGCATGCTCCATACTCTCGGGAGCCCAGACACAGAACTAAGCGCTTGATTCATATAACTGCATTTCATATTTGTGGCAACACAAGAGCAATCACAATTGCTTCTATTTTGTTAAGAAAACGAAGGCCCAGAAAGGTGACGTGATTTGCCCAAGGTCACACAGCGAGCGAGCTGCGAAGTCTGGGTTTGACCCAAGCCTGCCCTCTGCTCACTTCATTCCCTGCCTCTTCGGCTCTGCGCTCGGTTTCCCTACCCCTTCTCCCCACCCCTCCGCTTCCTGGCCGC
>SJYV01048280.1:279355-310633 GCA_006410875.1 Neotragus pygmaeus | reverse complement strand
CCCTCTTCCCACGGGGGGGGGGGGGGGGGGGCGGGGGTGAGACAGGGCTGGCACCTGGATGGGAGTGGAGATACTTGGGTGCCCAGGGAGGGTGGGAGTGCCTGGGGACACTGTGCATAATCCCAGCTCAGGGAAATCAGGTTCTTGTCTCAGGGAAGCCAGGGGAGTGAATTTGGGGGCTGAAGAGGATCAACTCTGCCCCTCAGTACAGACTGTGGCAAGTGAGTTTGGGAAGGTTAAGGAGAGGCCAGGATCTCCTGCCCATGCTAGAGCTGAGATCTAACCAGTAAAGAGATCTGGTCTGAGATCCACTTTTGCCTGCATCCATTGCCCTTCCCCCACCACTGGTGTGTACATACAGTAAAGCAGAAAGAAGCTTTGAGTATGGATATACAGACCCCATTCATCTTTCTTCTTTCCTCTTGGGGACCCCAGCCCCAAACACTCCATCCACAGACCTGCCCTTTTGGACAGTGGCCCAAACAGCTGAGCCCTGAAGATTGGAGCCCTGCTCCCAGCTGTGGGCTGCAGGGCAAGTGACATCTTGGTCAGCCTCTCTGTGAATTGCTCATCCTTGAGGTTGGCAGGGGGGATTAATTAAGATCAGGTAGAATGGAAACTCCAGAAGGGCAGAGATTATCTGTTTTGTTCCTGCTAAATCCCCAGCAGCTGGAACAGTGCCTGGCACTCCATTAATATTTGTAAAGTAAATGAGTGATTCAGTTATTTGGCAACTCCTGGCTCCTGGTAGAAACACCCTTCTTTATCTCCTTTCAGGAACATGAAATTCCAAAAAGTGCTGAAACTTTCCAAGGAATTTTCTTTCTGAGTTTATTTTAAAATTTTAAACTAGGACTTTTTCTTATTAGAGAAGTAACATACAGGGACGTCTTGGTGGTCCACTGGCTAAGACTCATCGCTCCCAATGTCGGGGGCCTGGGTTCAAGCCCAGGTCAGGGATCTAGATCCCACATGCAGCATCTAAGAGTCTGCTTACTGCAGCTTAAGATCCACTTGCTGCAAATAAAAAAGGGAAAGAAAGAAAAGTAACATATACATTTTATAAAACGATTAAATCAATAAATAACCAAATGGAGCAGAAGATAACGATGTTTCCTTCTATGCACAGATCCACCGTACTCTCTGTTGATGATAATAACAGTCCTTAGCTTTGGGGAACAGTTACTAGGTGCGAGGCGCCCTTGTAAGCACTTTTCCATGTATTAGCTCATTTAATTCTCATAACAATCCTATGAATTTACTGGTCCAGAGGTCTCTAGTTAGGGGCTATAAAGCCAGGCAGCTGACCAGCATCCTCCCTTGCCTTCTTTACTGGAAAATAAGTAGCTCTGGCTGTGATGAGGGGTGCTCACTTCTCTGTAGATAAATGAAGGTGGCGAGGCAGTCTCCCTGCTTCTTTCTTACCTGCCTCCGTTGCTCTCCCCAGCTCAGCTAAACCCACCTTTCCACTTAGAGGGCTGCTCACCAGCATAAGTGGCTCTGGAATCCGACAAGACCTGGGTGGGATTCTGATCCTTCTGAGTCTTAGCTGGATGCCTTTGGGTAGCTTGTGAGCATTCCATGAGATAATCTTGGGGAGGTGCTCCAAGAAGGGACTTGGAAATTGATCTCTTGGGTCTGTTGCTCTGTCTGGGCCGATTGCAGAGTGGGTCCCTTCAGCTGTCGCTAATCCCCAGGAACCTCTGCTGCCTCGCAGCCTCTGTAATGTGCTCCTGGATGGTAGAATTCACCAACCTGACCATTCCAGGGAGAAGGGAGCCTGTTTTCTCATCCAGTGGAAAGGGGCAGAGAAGGAAGAGGCTGCTAAATGTTTCTCAGCTAAAAACTTTTGCAGAAGAACTGTATCATTTTTCTTTCTCATGTGGGGTTTGATGATGACAATAAAACAGGCCAGTTCTAAACGCTCTTCTGGAGTTGGGTTAGACTTGCTTTGGGTGAGGGAGTAGGGTGTGAGGGTGGAGGAAGCAGGTGAGGGCTGAACTGTTCAGGTAGACAAGTACAGGGGACAAGCCTCTGGAGTTTGACAGGACAGACATGGGACCGAGTCCTGGCTCTGTCACTCCCTAGCTGTGTGATCATAAGCAAGTTGCTTGGCCTCTCTGAGTCACGTTTTGTCATCTGTTAAATGGAGATGATAGAAACAGTTCCCTAGAGACTTCCCAGTTGTCCAGTGGTTAAAAATCTGCCTTGCAATACAGAACACCTGTTTGATCCTTGGTCCAGGAAGATCCCACGTGCTGCAAGGCAACTAAGCCTGTGCTCTGGAGCCTATACCTACTGAGCCTACGTGGTGCAACTACTGAAGCTCTTGCACCCTGGGACCTGTGGAAACTAGAGAAGCCACCTCAGTGAGAAGCCTGTGCACATCAGCTAGAGAATAGCCTTCGCCCTCTGCAACTAGAGAAAGCTCGAGCAGCAACGAAAAACCCTGCACAGCCAAAAATAAATAAATATTTTTTTAAAAAGAAAAGAGTGCCCAATCCTTAGAGGTGTTGTGAGGGTTAAATACATATAGCTTGCACTGTGCCAGGCACAGAATAAGCATTCAGTAAACTGTTACTTTTTGTTGTTATCTTTTTAGAAAAAATTTTTTAATTTATTTTTTTCACTGCACTGGATCTTTGTTGTTGCACTCGGACTTTCTCTAGTTGCGGAGAACAGGGCGTGCTCTCTAGCTGTGGTGCGTGGGTATCTTATTGCAGTGGCGTCTCTTGTTGCAGAACACAGGCTCTAAAGCGCACAGGCTTCAGTAGTTGTGGCCCACAGGCTTGGTTGCTCCGCAGCATGTGGGATCTTCCCAGGCCAGCGATCGGACCCGTGTCCCCTGCATCAGCAGGCCGATTCTTAACCACTGGACACCAGGGAAGTCCATGTTGTTATTATCTCAATGATGTATATCCTGAGACGCTTCCCCGGAACTGTGACCCAGACGTATCCAAGGGCCATCCTGCACTCTTCCTTTGTGGGAAGCAGCACGTAATTGGACATGAAGCTAAGAGTCTGGATTCAAGCCTTCCTCACTGACATCTGGTGAACTTGGGCAAGTCTTTTCCCTATGGGAAGCCTTGGCTTTTCCTCATCTTAGAATGGGAAGAACCACTGGTCTGTGTCTCTAGGGTCCTGCTAGTTCTGCCCATCTGGTACACTGGGAGGATGTCTGGACTGGCCTGGAGGTTCCCATGTGTCAGTCTGGCTCCACTATGTGGAACATCTTGGGCCCCTTGCTTTCTCCTTACCTGGTGTATCCTCTTGACATTATTACTGTTATTCCTGATTTTTGTGTGTTTCCCATTTACCTCCCCTGCCCTTCTTTCCTAGTCCACCTCCTTCCTGAAACCTTGCAGGCTATGCTATTCTTCCAGTAAGAGAATGAACCAAGATTTACCCAAGGGAATCATCATCAATTTCTTCACCATCGTCATTATCACTCCCATTTCTGGACTCCTGTGCTAAGCACTTTATATGCATTACCTCATTGAACCCAATGAGCTTACATATGTAACGTACTTGGCAGAGTGCCTAGTGTGTGTTCAACGATTGAAACGTAAGCTATTTTACTGCTTTTATCCTTTTTATTGTTACCCTACAAAATGTGATAGAGGTTTTTATTAGCCCCTTTTTCTGATGAGGAAACCAAGGCTCAGAGAGGTCTAAGCTAGTCAGTGATGGAGCCAAGATTCATGCGCTCTTTGGCCTCAGCAGAGAGCCACCCTCTCTGCCCTGTGTCGCTCTGCTACTCACGCTTCCGCAGCCTGTGGCCTCGGATCTCTTCACTGCGTCAAGCCTCAGTTCCCTTATCTGAAAACTAAAATGGTGCTATTTCAGTAGGATCACGCACCTGCCGGGCTCCGTGAGCCGGTGAGTGGTCAGTAATACATCATTGCCACGGTTGTTCTTGTCCCCGCTCCGGGTGACCTTGGACACATGCATTCGCTCCTCTGGGCCGCAGTGTCTTTCTCTGTCCAAGAAAGAGAGTTATCCTTACCCCTCAGAGTTGGAAAAAGGGCTTAGCCAGCTGCTGTGTACATAGTAGGTACTCAAAAAAAAGAAACCCACCGATTTTATTCTTTTCCCTTCTGGAAAGCTCTTTGCTTTCTGGAAGGTAGTGGATGAGGGGGGGAAATATGTTGTTTCCTGCTGAGCTGCGAGTAATGGTGTGAAACGTGGTCAACCTGATTGATGTCGTTATTAGCAGTAGTGATGGTGAAGACCGGAGGGAGCTGGGTTCTGCAGGGGCCTGCACTCAGAAGCAGCTGCATGTGCATGCTCAGGGCTTCCTGGGGAGTGTCCGGCTCTGCTCTGGTCCTTGGGCCCGGCTTCAGAGTCAGGGCACTGGCCCTCTTTGTTCCTTATACCCCTTTGGACAACATAGGGGCTCAGGTAATCAAGTCCCTTTTGCAGATGGACAGACTAAGGCCAAACAGCCCTCAAGACCCTGGATTGGGGCAGGGGGCAACATACGACCCTGGTTCTGCTCCTTTGCAGGGGTGGGTGGCTGGGCGAATTTGACATAAGTACCCCGTAAATGGCAGCCACTCTGAGATCTGGCATAGAGGGGTGAAAGACCAGTACCTCCGGGATCAAGCAGACCTTGCTGCCTTGCTTTGTGACTTCCAGAAAGTCCCTTACCTTCTCTGAGCCTCTGCTATAAAGTAATCAGAATAACCATGGTACCCCATGGCAGTTTGAGGGTGTTCCCTGAGTGGATGACGGGACCGCACTGGCCCAGGCAAGTGCTCCCTGTGGCCTTGAGGTTCGGATAAGTCACTTCAGCTCCCATCTCTGCCCGGATTAGAGATTTTAGTGATCAGAGTCGTATCCATAAACTCTTCAAGTCTTAGTTTCTTTATATGGAAAATGTGTGGTTCTGTCGGAAAAAATAATAAGCGTGATTTCTTTTTTATCTAGTGTGTGCTGTGAGCCAGGCAGTACACTAAGCATTTTACATACCTTGTCCCTTGGTACCATCTGGCTTATCCATGGCCACCCGTATCCTGGGGACAGAAGAGGATTCACACATCAGATCTAGAACTCCACGGCTTCTGCCTTGCATGCCCTGTTGTGCCCCCTGTAGGATTTGGGAGATGCAGGATGCGGAAGCTGATGGAATAATCTAAATCTTCCTTCATCCGTAAAGAATTGTTACTAGATGACTAGATGCCAGACCTTCTGAGCTGCTTATTCAAATGCTAACCCCATCCACCATCCCCACTTCCACTCACCCCAAGGCCTGTGTTAGGTTTAAGGGAATTTATGACACAGGTTAAGAACAAATTACCCAAGAAATTAACCTGTATTGAAGACTTGTCAGCCCTCATAACAACTCAATGAGATAGGGATGGTCTTTATACCCATTTACTGATGGGCATACTGAAGTCAGAAGAATGAAATGACTGGTTGCCAAGAAAACAGAAGATACAGTCTAGGCGTCACATAAATGATCAAGGGGAAAGGATCTGAGAATAGTTGCAAAATCTGGACCAAGTAGAGATGGTCAGCTCTGATGGTTGAAGTCTCTTTTCTCCTCTAGTTTCAGGGAGTAGTGAGTGATGGGAAGCAGGCTGAGACCAGAGATGTGGGGTTTTTTAATTAGCTCATTTTTGGTTGCACTAGGTCTTCGTGGCTTTGCACAGGCTTCCTCTAGTTGGGGGGAGCAGGGGGCTGCTCTTCATTGCAGCACATGGGCTTTTCTTTGAGGTGGCTTCTCTTGTTGTGGAACACAGGCAGTAGGCACGTAGACTCGGTCGTGGTGGCACATGGGCTTAGCTGCTCCACAGCATGTGGAATCTTCCCAGACCAGGGATCAAACCCGTATCCCCACCCCCCGGCCATTGGCAGGTGGACTCTTATTCATACTGCCAGGGAAGTGCAGAGATGTGTTTTTAAAGGCCAGCTCCTGGCCACAGTGGGTGGAGATGGCTTTGGTCTGGGGGACCCCAGTCCTTATGCTCTTGGTCTCCCTGCTGGTCCTGGAGAGGGAGAAGGATGGTGATTCAAAGCCTGAGAGAGAGCCTCAGGCAGCAAAGCACGCCTCCCTGGGACTTGTGCCAGCAAGTACCAGGGTTTTGGAAGAGCAGTTGCTGAGGCTGTGGGTTCTGATGGCTTACCTTGGCCTCCTGGCCCCTGCCTTTCAAAGCAGCTAGTACATCCAGAGGCAGGGAGTTCAACTGGGAAGAGCTTGAGCTGTGTCATCTGGCTGGGGGTTGAGCTCCATCTCTTGTCTCTTTATAGCCGGGTGACCTTGGGTAAGACACTTAACCTCTGTGAGGTTCCATCTGCACTTCTCTAAATCAGGGTACTAGTAATCTGCCTCAGAGAACTGTCCTTCCTTCCTGGAGTTAAAATAGGCTGCCTAGGAGCCCACAAAGGGTTCACACTCTTTTTTTTTTAGTACATTTATTTAAATAAATGCATTTATAATTTTCTTATTTTATTTATATATTTAGTTGTTTTTAGCTGCGTCAGGTCTTGGTTGCAGCACGCGAGGTCTTCGTGTGGTGCATGGGCTTCTCTCTAGCTGTGGTGCTCGAGTTCCAGAGCGCGTGGGCTCTGCAGTTTGCAGTCATGTGGGATCTTCGTTTCCCTACCAGGGATTGAACTCGCATCCCCTGAATTGGAAGGCGGATTCTTAACCACAGGACTACCAGGGAGGGCCCAGGGTTCACTCTGGAACGCCTTGGAAATGAGACAGCAGATTCTATGAACCTGAATATCGTGGGATAGGAAATGGACATGTCCTTTTATTAAACTAGTTGAAGCAGAGGTTCTGCTAAATCTGTGTAGCCTTCTGCCTTGCTGTCCCTCCATCTTCTCTTGCCTAAAGTGGGAATGATAATAGCACATTCTCATGGGACTGCAGTGAGGGTGACCTGAGATAAGGCAGAGAGAGCTCTGGGCACAGAAGCCAGCACTCACTCAGAGGAGATCAGAGAGGAAGCTTGGCTCTCTGCGTCCCCCTCTGTAAAGGGAGAAGGTTGGACTCCTCATCTCAAAGGACCTCTGCAGCTCTGACTCATCGATGAGTTCCATCCTTTCCTGGGTGGAGATCAGAGCTGCTGCCACATCAACCCACTTTGCTGCAGGCAGTGGTGACTGATGGGAGTATCAGGCTCTGGGCGGAGGAGGAGACTCCTGCTGCCAAAGACCTGTTGAGCTTGACACCTAGGTGTCAGGTTGTCCAGGACTCGGGAAACCTCTTCCTTCCGCTGTCTGTTTGAATGAGATTCCCTATCCCAAATACCCACATGGCATATTTGGTTGTAAAATCAAGTCTCAGGCTACAGAGGCTCAGAGCAGGAGGTTCTAACTCATCACTAACTCCTTAGGGGAACTTCCTCACCCCTAGGAAGATAAAATACTGTCAGGTAAGAGGGCAAACATTGCCTCAACTAACCCTACCCCGAGTGGCATTCAGCAAATATTTATGAAGCATCTACAAAGTTCTGGGCATGATTCTTGCTGCTGCCCAGAACCATGATTCTTGGTCACTTTAGGGTACAAAATACACCCTCAGCTCCAACTCAGAATCCCAGAATTCCGGTACTCACTTGCTGTGCAACTTTGAGCTGGTCCTGTCCCTCTCTGGGCCTCTTTTTCTCCAGTCTGTGAAACCAGGGGATGGAGGAGAGGGTGTTGAACTCCATGAGCGGTTTTTAAACCACAGAGGCTCTGCCGTAGTGAGCTGACCATTGAGTGATGAGTTCCCTGTCTCTCATAAGGATTAACATGTAGGTTGGATGACTTGGATGTGTACTGATCTAATGATGATCCAAGTCCTTTGGAAGCACCAGATGCTGATTCTAGGTCCTGAGAGGACAGTGGCTATCATACAAAATGGTGTTTATTATGAATAATGAAAATTGTGAGCACTTTTGTGCTTTCACCATGCTCCTTTACCTTGAACCTCCTCCCCCAACCCCAAATCACAGAGCCTGGCTGAGCTCCTGGCACTGAAGTGGGGAAGAATAGAAGTCTGCAGGTACTTTACTCCATGCTCACTCCGGCTACCCATTGCCCTCGAAGGAGAGGCAGCCCTGGGATTATTAGTGTGGGGTGGCTCCTACGCCTCTTTATTTGCGGGTGGGGGTGTTAGGTTCTGCAGCCCCAGCCTGAACCAGAGACGTGGGTTTTCAATTACACAATTAAATGCACAATTAGGCATAATTACCAGTGCTCAGGGCCCGAGACTGCTCATAATAGGCGTGTAATCTACTGCAGCCTCTGTTTATACTACTCAGCGCGCTCCCTAATGCTGCCAGGATGCCTTCACACTGCACTGTTGCCATGGAGACAAGCCCGCTACCACCATGCAGGGCTGACAAATGGTGTTCTGGTCCTGGACCCCTGGATTGTTTCCGAGGTCTCGGTGGCCAGCCCTGGAGTGGAGGGGCCAGCCAGGTGCTCCCTGCCCTCTGACATACCCGGCTGGTTTGAGCTAGTCTCAGAGCCACCAGGGAGAGCAGGAGGCAGGAGCGTCAGCTTCCCCTCCCCCCGCCCCAGAATCCTCAAGGCTGAAGCAGGATGGCCCAGGCGCTGTGAAAGGTCTGAGATTATCAAGCCACAGTCTGGACACAGGCTGGACAAGGACCCGTGCACACAGCTGGCTCCCGCATGGGCCTGGCTCTGCTGTGCACTGGCTCCATGACTTCAGAGAAGTCTTCGCCCCTCTCCAGGGCTCAGTTTCCCCATGTGTAAAATGTCCAATAAAGAAGATTTACGGAGCGTTTCAAAGCACTGCCTAACGTCACAACTGCTTTACCTGTAGTAGCCTGTTCACACTCACTACACCCCATGTGGTAGACAGTTGTGAGCCCCATTTTCCAGGAGCAGACTCCAAGGCCACAGGCAGTAGAGGAGCTGGGATACAAACCTGGCAGGCTGACTCCAGATCCCGCTCTTAGCCTCTAGCATATGGCCTCGCCTGTGTCATCCCGCATCCTCAGAGCTGGACCACTCTTCTCCTCACCTCCTAGAGGAGGCCTCTGAGATTCAGAGAGGAACAGTTACCTGTCCAGGGTCACCAGCAAGGCAGTGACACCGCCGGGTCTGGCTGATGCCAGAGTCAGGATGGCTAACTTTGGCCTCTTAGTGGAAGTCATAAAGGGTGAAAAGATTTCCTTCTAAAAGTACACACCAAGAACCCCTTGATCACCACCTGGCCTGGCCCCAGCCATGGATGAGTCCTGGGGTCTCTCAGATCCAGCACTTCTATTTGACCTTGAAGGAAATCTTGGTCTAGTACTTTAATCAATCTACCCCAACCTTGGTCACTAGAAACAGCAAATTGTTATACTCTCTCTCTTTTTTTTTTAACCTCCTTTCTCTGTCATTCAGCATATTATGGATACTGTATGCCATAATATCCATACATCCATAATATCCATACGTCCCTAAGAGCTGGTACTGACTATGTGCCAACTGTTGGGGCCCAGATTGATCAAACACAGCATGGAAGCAACACTGGAGCCCAGAGCTTCGGGGTCAGGTGGGCATGGGTTCAAATCCTGTCGTTTAATGTGTGGTCTGGGGCCAGGTGTTTGACCTCTCTGTGCCTTAGTTTCTTCATGTGTTATGAAGGCGTCAACCTGTACCTTGCAGGGTGTTGACTGTATTCGCAATAATAACTACCGGTTACCAGATGCTTTCTGTATGCTAAGCATTTGGCTAAGACCACTCACTATATGTTCTGGGTGAACCTTCATCACACAGAGTCTCTCATTCCTGTTTAGCAGACAAGCAACTGAGACTCAAGAAGTTCAACTGCCTTGCCCAGGGCCCCAAAAGCCTCAAGTCCAGAGCCCCTACTCATCTTTCCTAGGCATCCTGCCAGCACAGACATGCGTGAGTTCCTCCTGCCACCTCCCTGGAGGCCCTGGCTGCTCGGCCAGTTCTTCTCAGGGAAGGAGGCATCCAGATGAGAGGGCAGTCTGAGGGCAACAGTGCCCTCACCCATGGTTCTGTCTAGCTGGATGGCACCCACTGAAGCCCTAAAGGCTGGGTCTTCTGACAGGAGGGTATCAAGACACATCACTTTCCCTCCATACTCTCCAGCTGGGAAAACTAGCATTTGCCTAAGCTAATGTTAAAGAACCCACCTGCCAATGCAGGAGATGTAAGAGACGCAGGTTCAGTCCCTGGGTCAGGAAGATTCCCTGGAGGAGAGCATGGCAACCCACTCCAGTATTCTTGCCTGGAGAATCCCATGGGCAGAGGAGCTTGGCAGGCTACAGTCCGCGGGGTTGCACAGAGTCGGACACGACTAAAGCGACTTAACACAAGGACAGTGCAAGTCAATGGCAGAATTGAGACTAGAACCCAAAGTCAGTTTCGCACACTTCTTGTTACCTTCCTTTTACCACCACCACCCCACCCCCCACCAGTCGTTTGGAGAGAGGTATCTGGGGCCTGTGGTGTATATATTTCTGTGTTTGTATGTATGTATACAGGGGCTTCGCAGGAGGTGTTAGGGTAAAGAACCCACCTGCCAATGCAGGAGATATAAAGAGACGCAGGTTCAATCCCTGGGTCGGGAAGATCCCCTGGAGAAGGGCATGGCAACCCACTCCAATATTATTGCCTGGAGAATCCGATGGACAGAGAAACCTGGCAGGCTACAGTCCATAGGGTTGCAAAGAGTCAGACACAACCAAAGTGACTTAGCACACACGCATGCATGTATACATGCAAAACTGCACAGCTGCATGCCCAAGCATTTGTTGGGCAGACACTGGCACATGGAGATTTGTGGATCGATAAACATTCCTTCTGCTTCCTCCCTCTTCATTTATTCATGAACTCTGAACTCTTTGGCTCCAGAGAAAACTGCCTGGAAGAAAGCAATTAGAGCATAATTAGAACCACTCCTATTATCAACTCTCAGTGGGAGAGGAAGGGGGGCTGCTAGGGTGTAGGGGTGGCCCTGGGAGTTCCCATCACCCCAACTCCTGCAGTTGCCCATTCAGCTCCTGCTCACCCCATGGAGCTCAGCCACCCTGGAGTCCCAGGGAGTAGTCCATCTTCAGACTAGACCCTCCCTGGAGGCGTCCAAGCGCTTGAAAAAGCCTGGGAAGAGAGCGTTCTGCCTTGCACGCTGAGTTAGAGTAGGTGATTTCCAAGTCCTTTCAACGCTGAGCTGCTTGGGTGCCCCTGCCAGGACTGGAGCCAGGCACTGCAGGAAAACTAAGAAGCACAACATGGCTCCTGCTTTCTAGAAAACATCCCTGTATCAGATTGCATTCAATGAAGATTACAATGACAATAGGAAATGTAAATTACCTGGAGGAAGCAATTTACCATCCATTGCCAGCTGATTAGCAGTAATAATAACAGCACCAGCAGCTGATGTTTATGGCGTGCTTCTCAGCCCAGAGCCACGGCTCTTGCCCAGCGGGGGTCCCACCAACAATGAGGGGTCTCACCCAGGAGCCGGAGTTCCTCCTCCTGAACCTGAGGACAGGAAGATAAGACTCAGTGGGGTGCCAGGCACTATGCTTCTAAGTCAGATGCATTTCTTACTGAATCTTGCAGGGACCCTAAAGGGTAGATGCTAATATCTCCAGTGTAAAGGTGAGGAAACTGAGGCTCAAAAGTGGCACAGGCTGCCCAAGATAACTGCACCAAGACTCAGACCCAGGCCTTTCAGACTCTAGAACCGCCCTGTGCTTTGTACTTCACTGGGTTTGAAGGTGCAGTTTGCTGTCTCCTAAGCTTCAAGTTGGACCTCGGAAAGCTATTTAATGCACCCTCTGTGTCCGTCTCCTGGCAGAAGGTAATGTGTTGAATCATCTTGTCCCTCTTTTTCTCACCATGTGCCGACTGAAGAAAAAAATGGCAGAGCCCTACTCCTGATCTGGGTCACTGCTCCCAGAACCAGTCTTGGCAAAGGGCATTGCTGGCCTAGCAGATGAGGATCTGGGGCCTCTTAAGAGAGGGTTTCCATGGATACAAGGGCCTGGGCTGTAACCAAGGAGACAGCCCCCCAGCCCTTAGACTGTGGCAGGAGGGTGTGGCCTCATGATGGGGAGGGGAGGAAATTGCCACTGGGGGCCCAGGTGGACAGAGAAGGAGATGCTGGGCTACAGGCAGTCATAGGAGGAGCCTGGGCCTGTGATGCTCCCACCTAGGGAAGGGGTGGATACCTGCAGGCCACAGACTTCCTCTTCCTTTGTCCTGTCCCACCTGAGGGGAGGTTGCCATGATAACCAGTTCCCCTTCACTGACCCTCTGCAGGGTGCTGCCCTCTTTTCTCCAAGTGACAGGTGGTCACCCTGGCAGCAGGCTGTGTGTCCCCCAGGGGTCTCTGACTTTCCAGGAGCCCTTCTCTTACATGTGAAGATAGATGGTTCTACTACACGCTGCAGCTCTGTCCTGCTGGAGCTGAGGGTTCCCGTGGGACCAACTTTTGTTTGTTTTTGACAGCCTTGTGTTGCATGTGGGATCTTAGTTTCCCGACCAGGGATTAAACCCGTGCCCCCTGCTTTGGGAGCGTGGAGTCTTAACCACTGGACTGCCAGGAAATTCCTGTTTTTTTTTCCAGCGTGGGGCCTGCTTTCAGATGTGGGCCTTTTACCAGCCCCGTGATTGTCATGAAGTACAGTCTGATCCTGCCTCCTTCTGTTCCTTCCTTCTCCATGGCTCATCGTTGCCTACAGGGGGACGTCTGATGGGTCTCAGACTTAAGCGTGCATCAGAATCATCTAGAGGGCTTGTTCACATACAGATTTCTGCACCTTGCCTCGCTCGAGTTTCTGACTTAGTAGATCCAAGGTGGAGACCGAGAATTTGCGTTCCTAACCAGTTCCAAGGCGCTTCTGTTGCTGCTGACCCCACGTTGAGGACCAGTGGGCTAGCCAGCGGGACAGTGGGCCGCCCCACGAACCCTGACACAACTTCCACACCCTTGAGCTCAGGCCACGTGGAGGGAAGCTCACCAGCTGCACCTCACCTCTCTGTGCCTTGCATCTGCTGCTTCTGTCTCTGGAGGGCCCTTCCCCTCTTCATCTCCTAAGGCCCGCTCACGCATCATCTCCTCTTTGGAGCCCGTCTCCCTGCACCTGTCTTCCTAGGGACTCTGGCAACACCTTGCCCCTGTTACGGCAGGTATCACTGTGTTGTCTGCTGTCCCTATTTCCACATGAAACCGTTCTCTGTAGCCTGCGAGCTCCATGGAGTCTGGAGAGGAACCTGAGCCATCCGGTCCTTGGAGCCTGGCGCCAAGTCTGGCCCTCCGAAGGCCCTCGGTGGTGGCGCTGCTTGAGTGAGCCCCACAGGCAGATGGAAAACCCGGGTGAATAGTCACAAAGCCGACTTTGCCTACTCTAGGTCTGGCCCTGTGCGAGATCCTGGGGATTCAGTGGTCTGGGAGGCAAAGTCTTGACCCATGTGGGTTCAGGTGCTGTCAGTGATCATGTTGCTGCGTGGGGCAGAGCTTTGCAAAAAAGAAGACAGTGACAGAGCCGGGTGTTAAGGGGAGGGCTTCTCAGAGATAGCCTTCAGGGGAGTTGAACAGTCTGCAAGCAAGGTACAAAGCTTTTCACAGACTTACTGCATTTACTCCTGACTACAGCCCCACCAGGCAGGAACTGTCATCGTCCTTGTTTTACGGATGAGCAAAGGGGGACCCAGAAGGGGAATTCACCAGCCACAAATCACAGCACGCAAGCGGCAGAGCTGAGGTCTGCCTGGATTTCGTGATGCTAAATCCTAAGCTCTCCATCTGCTGGGGCTACCCAGAGTCCAGGCACCTATGTGGCCGGAGACTTTGTCGGGAACGAGGCTCCAGTGAGGGTTTACCGGCTTGCTCGCATCAGACCCCAGGGTCCCCTGTTAGGTCAGCTGCAAGGCCACTTTCAGGACCTGCAGGGGCATGTCCAGAGGGAGCCTGTGCAGCTGGTGTGTGCGCTCCAGAACCCCTGGGACAGTCAAAGGACTGCTGTTGGCGGGGGGCGGGGAAGGTGCGGATGTTGGCCTGCACATGTGTCCCAGGCTCCCAGACCTGTGTATGAAGGAACCTGGTCCCTTCTGGGGAGCCAGGGAGGGACCAGGAAGGGACCAGGAAGACACTACTAACAGCACAGAGTTCCGAGGAGTCGGAGATCTCAGCACACAGTCTGGCCTTCCAGACCGCTGCGTCTGGGTGGGAAGACAGACCACATCTTATTCAAAAGTGTGTGAGCTTGATTCGGAAATTAAATATCTGGACGCGTGGTGTTCTGTTGGCACTTTTGCCTCAGTGTCCGAAGGCCTCCAGATGTGAACGAAGCTTCTGGACTCAGGGGTGGGTGCAGGCAGAGGCTCCCAGGTGCCTTGTCTGCCTCCAGCAATAACAGCTGCTCCAGCCTGTCACTGCCTGTCTGCTGGTCAGCAGCCCCGGGAGCCACCTGAGTGGGCTGCTGTCCCCAAGCTGCTACTCGCTGTCATCCCCGAGATAAGCCACCAGGGACACAAGGATCCTCCCGTGAAGTGAGAGGCTGGCTGGGGTCCAGCCTGGGAATCACACCATGCTTGTCAGCTATTGACAGGTGGAGCTGGTTGGCTCCTGGGCCTGATGGGGGTGGATGGAGGGTGTGGGGATGCGGTTTACCCAGGCCTGTGGCCAAATCCTTGACACATGCTAATGGACTCTTGCCCTCCCAGCTTCAGGAGGCAACAGCGAGACTACCAGCTTCTGCCTTTCCCGGGGAGCGTGAGGGGAGGCAAGGTACTCAGCCTCTCCGGAGCCAAGTTTCTTCATTTGTAAAGTGGAAATCATTGGATCCTGCCTCTTAGGGCTGCCCAGCAAATTCAGCAAGAGAATCCGTGAAAGGCGCTCAGAGCGGCACCTGGCCCTTAGTGCTTAGGAAGTGATTCGGTTCAGTTCAGTTCAGTCCCTCAGTTGTGTCTGACTCTTTGCGACCCCATGGACTGCAGCGCGCCAGGCTTCCCTGTCCAGCACCAACTCCCGGAGTTTACTCAAACTCATATCTGTTGAGTAGGTGATGCCATCCAACCATCTCGTTCTCTGTTGTCCCCTTCTCCTCCCACCTTCGATCTTTCCCAGCATCAGGGTCTTTTCAAATGAGTCAGTTCTTCGCATGAGGTGGCCAAAGTATTGGAGTTTCAGCTTCAACGATAGTCCTTCCAGTGAACATTCAGGACTGGTTTCCTTTAGGATGGCCTGGTTGGATCTCCTTGCAGTCCAAGGGACTCTCAAGAGTCTTCTCCAACACCACAGTTCAAAAGCATCAATTGTTCGGCGCTCAGCTTTAGCTGCTGTAATTACAGCCAAGGCGAATCGCGATGAGGCTCTGTGAGGTGGTATGGCTGTAAAACTCCCAGTTAGGACTGTGTGCTGAAAGGGAAACTCGCGACAGAGAATATGGGACTGCAGGAGCCAGAAAGTTCCCAGAGAACATCCCTCCAACCCATTGTACAGACGAGTCCACAGAGGCCCCAGGAGACAGTGGGCCCGAGGGGATCTTAATCCCTGTCTCCTTCCCAATGAAAGTCAGGGAGCCTGTCACTGAGGCTTATTGTGGACTGTTCCAGAAAGTGAGTTGGGAAGGATCGTGATTGTGTGTGTGATTCCAGACACACACAAAAAACCCTGAATAGAAATAAGCTCTCCAGGTGGGTGGAAGCAGGCTGCTCTCTGCTCAGTTCTGGGCAGCCATGGGCAAATGGTTGTAGGTAGACCTGTTCTCGTGGGCTCGATGTTTCTGGGCAGGAGTTGGTGGGGAACAGGGGCAAAGGTGCCACAAAGTTAAAATGCTACAGACATTCCCAGGAGATGAGCTCAGACCCCATTCTGACACCTGGTGACCTCAAGAAAGGGCCTCCCTCTCCCTCTCTGGACCATGGGGACACAGTTCCCCTAACAGGATACAAAGTCTTACTCAGGTAATCTAGGGCCAGAGGACCTGAATTAAAGCTTTACAAGCTGTGGGACCTCGGGCGAGTTGCTTTTCTCCTTTATGCTCAGTTTTCCCGTGTGCAGAGTGTTGAACTGGCGTGTTTCTGTGGAGGATTAAGTGAATCAAAGCATGCTGAGCGTTCGAGATAACTTGGCACATCATAAGCATTAGCTGTTGGTCTCTGTGTCATTCTGGGGATAGAATGAAATACCACCTGTGAAGGGCGATGCTCAGCATGTGCACATAGTAGGCACTTAAGAACCATGACTTCTTGGGACTTCCTTGGTGATCCAGTGCTTGAGAATCCACCTCCCAACGCAGGGGGTGTGGGTTTGATCCCTGGTCGGGGAACTAAGATCCCACGTACCAGGGGGTAACTAGTGAAAGGTGCTCAGTCGTGTCCGACACTTTGAAACCCCATGGACTATACAGTCCATGGGATTCTCAAGGCCAGAATACTGGAGTGGGTAGCCGTTCCCTTCTCCAGGGAATCTTCCCAACTCAGGGATCGAACCAGGGTCTCCTGCATTGCAGGCAGATTCTTTACCATATGAACCACCAGGGAAGCCCAACTAAGCTGTCTCCGATAGACAGCCCACACCGCGACAAAGACCCAGCGAAGCCAAACAAAAGAGAACCACGCCTTCCCTTTCTTTCCTCCTGTGAACCAGGCCTGGGCATGAGGCAGGGCCCATTCTTGGGAGGACCCCTCCCTCTCCCTCCACTCTTGCTGCCTTGCAGACAGCGCACCCCTTCCTCCAACAGGTCCGCCAGCAGCCTTCTGGCCTGCAGCCAGGAAGTGATTACAGACGGCAGCTCCACTCCTCAGCTCCCCTGCCCTCCCTTTTCATCTTCCCAGCCAGTCCCTCAGGAAGAGGGGTAGGGACAAGGATGAGAAGGTCTCCTGGTAGCCGCTATCTGGTTAAGAGCCAGACTCTGGCTCCAGGGCCACCTGGTTCGCCACTGCTCAGCGCCCTCTCCAGCTCTGAGACCTCAGGCCACGCTCCCTCCATAGCAAAAGGGTGATAGCCTGTCCCTCATTTGAATGAGAGTGCACAGAAAGCACTTGCCACAAAACCTGGAGCAGAGCTGCTGTTTAGTCTCTCAGTCGTGTCTGACTCTGCGACCCCATGGACTACAGCCCGCCAGGCTTCTCTGTCTGTGGGATTTCCCAAGCAAGAATACTGGGGTGGGGTGCTATTTCCTCCTCCAGGGAATCTTCCCACCCAGGGATCGAACTCCTGTCTCCTGCTTGGCAGGTGGACTCTTGACACTGAGCCTCCAGGGAAGCCCCTGGCACAGGGTAAGTGCACACAAAGTACTAGTCATCGACGTTAGTACTGGTGTTGAAGTTCAAAGCCAGGCATTTCAAAGGGAACTACTTCAGCTGTGTCGCGCAGAGGGGCAGGAGGGGCACTGCCCTCCTGTGCCGGGCCTCTCACAGTCCTTTTACCACCCTGGCTCTCACAGACCTCAGATGATCCCTTCCTCTGGCCTTCTGTTGGGCCAGGAAATAGAACACTGGGGGCAGGTCCCCTGGAACCGACAGATCACCGGGAAAGGAAGAGGGTGACAGGGAGGGGGAGTGACTGCCACTCTTTCCTAGGTGCCACCGGTGAATCAGAGCAGGAGATCTGCACAGACGAGCAGACCTTTACCATACGGGAGGGGGAAGGCAGCACAGAAGGAGGGGGACCAGAGTCCCCCTTTACCTCGCTGAGCCTCAGTGTCTTCATCCGTCCGGGGGGCTAATGATCCCACGTTCCAGGGTGGTGGCATCCATCGCAGTCTGAGCTGTGAAGAGCTGTCCAGATGTTGGCAGCTGGCTGTGATTCCCCACTGGAAGGAGAAGCCGGGACCCGAGCCCAGGTCTGGACGGTGCTGGAAGGGGGATCCTGAAGCCCCGGAGAGGGACTTCTGACACCCGCTGCAGTTGCTAGGCAGACTTCCCACCTGGCCTATCATCAGGATGGCAAGTCAGAAGTGGTTGCTGTTACCATAGCAGTGAGACTGGCTTTCATCAGGATTTCCTCCTTGGGAGCATCAGTACAGGAGGGGCCACTAAATAAGCCGGGGAACCGGGGTTTTTTTCCATCAGGTCACATGAAGAGTGACTCAGCTGGGGGAAACGACCTCCCAACTCATTCCAGATGTTGACTGGGAGCACTTGACCCCTGCAGTAGGTGCTTTTCGCCCTCCACGCCCACACCGTGAACCTTTACCCTAAGACCACTCAGAGGGCTCGGTGCCCCCGCCTCAGCCACAGTGGGCCTCCCAGCCCTTCCGTCTTCCTTCTCCCTCTCATTCCCCCTGCTCTAGGCATGGACCCTTCTACTTGCCAAGCTCCTCCCATGCAGGATCCTCGGCCTGAACCTTCTTTCCTCCTCTCCTCTCCTTGCTAACCCTGCTCTTCCTTCAGATCACTTCCTCCCTGAAGTCTTCCTCAACCTGTCATACCTCTCATTCCTGACCCCTCTCCCATTATTATTAGCACAATAATAGTTTCGGTTTGTGCACATGTGTCTGTGTGTGTGGTTCCCTCTCCCCCAACCTCCCCTGAATGTAATCTCCATCAGGATGAGAAGGGCGAAAATATCTGGACTTTTTTTTCTCCTTATTTTATTGAGATATAATTCATATACCATAAAATTCACCGTTTAACAATTCAGTGGTTTTTAATATGTTCACAGAGTTGTGTAACCATGGCCATTATCTAATTCCAGAACATTTTTCATTGCCCTATAAAGAAACCTCAAATTCATTCCCGCTGCCCTCTGGCCCCTGGCTACCAGTAATCTACTTTCTGTCTCTCTGGGTTTGCCTGTTCTGGACATTTGTTAGAATCATGTGATATGTGGTCCTTTGGGACTGGCTTCTTTCACTTAGCATGATGTTAAGGTTCATTCATGTGGCATAGGTCATTCCTTTGTTCCTTTCTGTAGCTTAATAATATTCCATTGAATGGATGTATCAGATATTGCTTATCCACGAGTCAATTGATGAATATTTGGTTTGTTTTCACTTTTTGGCTGCTATGAATAATGCTGCTGTGAAGATTCCTATACAAGTTTTGCTTGAACTCTGTTAAATTCTGAGATATATACCTCGGCATGGAATTGCTGGGCCACGTGATGGGGGTGTGTGATTAGTTGCTCAGTTGTGTCCAACTCTGCAAGCCTGTGGACTATAGCCTGCAGGCTCCTCTGTCCATGGGGATTCTCCAGGCAAGAATATTGAAGAATGTTGCCATGCCCTCCTCCAGGGGATCTTCCCAGTCCAGGGATTGAACCCAGTCTCCTGCATCCAGGCAGATTCTTTACATCTGAGCCACCAGGGAAGCCCCATGATAACTATGTGTAATTTTTTGAGGCGCTGTCAAGCTGCTTCCCGTGGTGGCTGTACCATTTTACATTCCCATCAGCAATGCATAAACGTTCCAATTTCTCCATGTCCCCACTACACCAGCTTATTTAGAGTAACTGTTCCTGTGGGTGTAAGGTAGTACTTCATTGTGGGTTTGATTTCCCTGGTGACTAATGATGTTGAGCATCTTTTCATGTACTTACTGGCCAATTATGTATCTTCTTTGGAAAAATTTCTATTCAAGTCCTTTGCCCATTTTTAATTGGGTTGTTTACTGTTCTATTGTTGATTGGAAGAGTTCTTTCTCTTCCCTTTTGGCAGTTCCTGCCAGTGAAGGAAACATGGGTTTGATCCCTAGGTCATGTAGATTCTCTGGAAAAGGAAATGGCAATGCACTCCAGCATTCTTGCCTGGGAAATGCCATGGACAGAGGAGCCTGGCGGACTACAGTCCATGGGGTTGCAAAGAGTTGGACATGACTTAGTGACTAAACAGCAACAAGAGTTCTTTATATACTATGGATTCTAGACCCTTATCACATCTATGATTTGCAAATATTTTCTCCTATTCCATGAGTTGACTTTTCACTTTCTTGATAGTATGCTTTTATGTTCAGAAGTTTTTGATTCTGATGATGTCCAGTTTATCTAGCTTTCCTTTGGCGGCTTGTGCTTTTGGTGTCATATTTAGGAACTGTTGCCTGTTTTAAGTTCACTCAGATAGACTCCTGTGGTTCCTTGTAAGAGCTGTATATTTTTAGCCCTTATATTCAGGTCTGTGATTGATTCTGAATGAAGTTTTATATATGGTGTGAGGTAGGAGTCCAACTTCATTCTGCATATGGATGTCTAATTGTGCCAGCATCCTCTATTGAATAAATACTTTCTCCACTGAATTATCTTGGCACCCTGTTGAAAGTTTTTTGTAAATATATGAGTTTATTTTCATACTCTAGATTCTATTCCGTTGAGCTATATGTCTGACCTTACCTTAGTACCACAGTGTCTTGATTCTTATAGTGTGTTGTTAAGTTTTGAAGTCAAGAAGTCCTCCAACTTTGTTCTTTTTCAAGATTATTTTGGTGGTTTGGGGCCCCTTACATTTCCATACAAATTTTAGGGCTGGCTTATCCATTTCTGCAAAAAGAGTAGTTGGAATTTTTATAGAGATTCATTGAGCCTGTAGATCAATTTGGAAGTATTGCGGTCTTAACAATGTTAAGTCTTCCAGGTTATGAACACTGGACGTCTTCCCATTTATTTAGGTCTTTAATTTCTTTCAGTAACATTTTGTAGTTTTCACTGTATGAGTCTTGCACCTCCTTGGTTAAATTTATCCCAGGTACTTTATTATTTTCTATATTATCATAAATGAAATTGTTTCCTTATTTCAAATTTGAATTGTTCATTGCTAATATATAGAAATACAACTGATTTTTGCATACTGATTTAGGACCTTGCAACTTTAGTGCTCTGATTTAGTAGCTCTAATTTTTTCTTGTGTGTGTGTGTGTGTGTGACTTCTTTAGGGCTTTCTATGTACAACGTCATGTCATTTGCCTCACAGATACAGAGAACAAACTAGTGGCTACAGTGGGAGAGGGAAGGGAGAAGGTTGGGGGGGGNTTGGGGACGGTCAGGGTCTCTTGCAGCCCCGAGGCCCAGGGCGTGGCCGTTTAGGAGCCCAGCAGAGAACACACACGCGTCCCCCAGGCATCTTTCCAGGGACTGAGGGGCCTGCTGCCAGGCAGGCCTGACCCTGCCTCTCACCACGCCTTCCCCACTGCAGCCTCACCCCCAAGGGCCTGAGCCCCGCCATGTCGCCAGCCCTGCAGCGCCTGGTGAGCAGGACGGCCAGCAAGTATACGGACCGAGCCCTGCGGGCCAGCTACACCCCATCCCCCACCCGCGCCAGCCACCTCAAGACCCCGGCCAGCGGGCCCCAGACCCCAACGAGCACACTGGCCCCTGGCTCGGCCACACGCACCCCGCTCAGCCAGGACCCGGCCTGCATCACGGACAACTTGCTGCAGCTGCCCACCCGGCGCAAGGCCTCAGACTTCTTCTAGGGCTGTGCCCGGAACTCCACAGAGCCTGCAGGGCCGCCCTCTGCCCAGCACGGGACTCCGGCTTTCTGGGGCACTGGGCCTGCCCGGCCGATACCCCGTTTTGTAGAACCCCACCCGTTCTATTTACCTTCACTAAAGAGAGCCTCTGGCCTGACGGGGCTGCCTCTCTGCCCCAAGGCCACCCTTGTGCCTGCGTCGCCCGCTCAGGGCCGCTGGGCAGTAACCTCGGGGGCTGGGGTGTCCAGACTTTCCTGCATGGCATCCAGTGGCACCGTTGAGGCGGGGGGCTGGCCTTTTAGGCTGTCTGCCCCTCGTTCCCCCGTGACCCCCACTCCGATCCTCTCGGGGGTCAGAGCCCTCAGCCGTCATGCCTACAGGTCCACAGGCTCCCTGGCCTGTGGGAGGCCCTTCCCAGTGGCCTCCGCCGTCACCTCCTGAGCGCCTGACTTCCAGCCAGGGCAGGGCTGACCCCGCCCCCTTGCTCCTCTGCTGGTGCAGCTCCCCAGGAGGTGGGCTGGGTCCCGTCGGGCTGTTTAAGCCTCAGGTTGGGTCAGGTCGTGCTCAGAGAGGCCGCATGGGGTCTGCTTACACTGGAGCCCGTCGTGCTGGGAGCAGGCAGGCCCCAGCAGGTCGCACTCGGGTTCCCTGGGGTCCGGCTGGTCTGCGCTCCTCCACGTGGAGCTCCTGCAAGTTCCTAGGCGGAGCCCTGGCTGGGCACCAAGGGTGCAGGGCTGGAGCCATGGGGTCAGGAAAGGGCTGCATTTGATGCTTTGTCCCAGTAGGGAAGGGTGGACGTGGGCCTGAGGGAGCCCCAGGAAGTGGGGTCAGAGGTCTGGGGGGGCCCAAGTGAGATGCAGAGGGCACCCTCCAGGCAGGCCCATGCCTGGAGGGGGTGGGAGGGGGGCTGCCAGAAGTTCTAAAGGGCCAAAGGGCGGGCAGGCGTTGAGGACAGGCTGCCTGAGGGGCGCAAGCGGAGTGGGAGGGCAGCGGGGGCCTGGTGGGAGGCCGCGGACTCCGTGCCCACGCGGCGGGCTCCCCGGTTCCCCCCGGGCTGCAGGGAGTGGGTGCTGAGTCCCAGAGAAAAAGACTCCGCGCGCCTCTCTGCTGTACACTGGTTTATTTGGTGGTCAGGGTTTAAGGTCTCTGCTACTAAGTGGAAGGAAGCTAATAGAACGTAATCAAAATAGCGGTTTAATTGACGGACTTTACTTGTTCTCGCACCTGTGGCTTCTTCGGCTCCTACCGCCCACTCAGCCTCCCGGGCCCTCAGCACCAATCGGTGCTTGTCTTCCCCACCTCGGCTCCGGAGAGGTGGGGGTCCTTGGCCCTGGAGGCTTCGGCCAGCCGCTCCTCCATGTGGTCCTCGGTCTCGGGCACCACGAGCAGCCGGTGCTGGGTCTTGGCCCCCAGTTTGTGGTCGGGCCGGTGCTCGGGCCGCGAGCCGGGCCGTGGGTCCAGCTTGCAGTCAGCCCGGTACTTGCCCTCGCCCTCCCGCTTGAAGGAGGCGGAGGGCATGGCCTTGGGTTTGGGGGGCTGCAGCCACACGTGGCTGAGGATCTCGTCAATGTGCAGGCGCCGGGTGACGTCCGGCTGCAGGATGCGATAGATGAGGTCCTTGCACTCGCCTGTCAGGTTCTTGGAGCATGGGAAGTCCACGCGGTGCTCCTTCTGGATGCGCAGCATCTTCTTGATGTCGGAGTCATCGTATGGCATGGAGCCACAGACCATGATGTAGAGGATCACGCCCAGGCTCCAGATGTCGTACACCTTGGGCTGGTAGGGGATGCCCTGCAGCACCTCGGGGGCCGCGTACGCCGCCGACCCACAGAAAGTCTTGCTCAGCGTCAGCCGGCCACTGACGTCCCGCAGGCAGCGCTTGGAGAAGCCAAAGTCAGACAGCTTGATGTTGAAGTCCTTGTCAAGGAGAAGGTTCTCGCACTTGAGGTCTCGGTGGACGACGTCCAGGTCGTGGCAGTACTTGACAGCCGAGGACAGCTGCCGGAACATCTTGCGGGCCACGTCCTCGTGCAGGGCCCCCCGGCACTTGATGAACTCGAGGAGGTCGCCCTGGACGCCGAGCTCCATGACGATGTAGATGCGGCCATCGGACGTCTCGAAGATCTCATAGGTCTTGATGATGGAGCGGTGGTTGACGGTCGCTAGGATGTCCATCTCCCGGGGCAGGAATCTCTCCACGAAGTCGGTGGGCGTCTTCTTGCGGTCGATGATCTTGACCGCAACGTTGAACTTGAGGCGCTCAGAGTAGGCAGACTTGACTTTGGCATAGGAGCCCTTGCCCAGGTTGATGCCCACGATGTAACCCTTCTTCCTCAGGACCGCGGCATCGTCCATGGTGCCCGGAGTGGCCTGCGCCGCTGCCCTCTACATCCCCTCCCCACGCAGGCCAGCGGGCATCATCCTTGTTTGCACTGCGGGGAGCCGTCTGGCCAGGCTGGGCCTGCACCTGGAGATGTGGAATGCCCAGCATTGTCCCTGCATGACTTCAGCCTGTGAAGTCATAAAGCCAGGCTGCCCAGAGTGGGGACTGGGGAGACGGGCCCTGGAGCCCTAGAGGGCTGACTGGGCTGGCAGGGCCCCGCGGCCCGCCAGGAGAGAGGAAGCCGACGCCCAGGACAGCTGCGAGCTCAGCGTGCCGCCCTGGGCTGAGTCAGGCTGGGGCCGCCCAGGTCCAGCCAGCATGCCAGGCCCCTGCAGCAGGTCCTGTCCCTCGAGGGAGGGCTGCCTTCCTGCCACTGCCTTGAGGTGGGATGAGCACCACCTGTGGGCCGGGCCTGGTAGGGGCCGCTCTGATTGCGGGGGGCGAAGGGGGCTGTCTAGGGTGGAGTGGCCTGGAGCCCTGGTGGGCTGGCATTCCAAGGGCAAGAAGAGTTGAGGTCTGGGCAGGGAACGGCCTGCGGGAGGTGGATGTTGTGAGAATGGATGGGTCCCGGCGTCCGGGTCGGGGGGTGGGGGCTGCAGGAGCCGCCAGGATCCGAGCCCCGCTTTAAGACAGGTCCTGGAGANACAGTCAGGCCTGAGAAGTGGAGGATGTGTGTGCCAGGCATGGCTCTCGGCGCTGGAAATGCAGCAGTGAACATCTCCACTCTTGTGGAATTTGCTGTCTAATGCAGGAGATGGTAAATAAGAAGTAAGTAGTATGTTAGTCAGTGAAAAGTGCCATGGAAAAAAAATTAAGTGGTGGAGGGGGGAAGGAGTGGGGAGTTCTACAAAGAAATATAATTTTACATGGTGCTGATTCTTCTCAAGATCGGATGAGGGAGGTACTGTGAAACATACCCATTTTGTTGCTGAGGAAACAGAGGTACAGGGAGGTTCAGTGACTTGCCCAGAGTTGTAGAAAAACCAGTGGCACCAGGGTTCTAACCCAGCTCTGCTTCTAATTTCCCAGACCAAATTGTTATAGCAGGTGGGTGGGGGAGTGAGTGGCAGGAAGGATGTGAAGACCTTTAATCAACTTTGGAATAGATAAGGCATTAGCTGGAGGGGAAAAGGGGTTGTTGTTGTTGTTGTTTAATAGAATAGGCTTGAGCATGTTTAGGAGCCAGAGGGAAGGATACTGGGCAGGGGAAGAAGTTGAGTTTACAAGAGAAGAGATTGTGGATGATGTGAGCTCCTGAGAAGGTAGAGGACACAGTTCGGAGTGCAGGAGGAGGCATTGGCCTTGGGTGGGAGGAGGAGTGGAGCCTCAAGTGTAGGAGATGGGGGTGAAGGAGACCAGCCTTCACCCAGAACAGGGGTGAAGGACCTCCAGGAGGTGGAGGACAGCGAGAAGACCTGAATATCATCAGGGAGAGTGATTCCCCAGGGAGCTTCTTGGAGTTGATGATTCCAGATCTCCAGGGGCCCCAGTCTGCCCCGGTGAGTGACTCTGCAGCAGTGCTTGGCTGCTTTTCAAGAACTAAGAAAACTATTAATTGGGTTTATCCAGGAGTGGGCTTTCCCTGACATTTGTGATGAAAAGGCAGAGGAGTATGAGAGTCTGGGTTGCAGGCGAAGCTGATAGTGTAGTGAGGGCTCCCGTGATCCCAGCAGGCTGAGTTGGGATGTGAAGTGGGGAATGGAAGCGAGGAGAGGGCTGGGCTCGTCATCGTGAAGGCTGCTGGAAAGAAGCCGGGGCCGTCCGAGAGGGGCTCGGGAATCGGACTGGAAAGCATAGCAGTTACAGGTGATGACCCAGCCCAAGAAGTGGCCATAGACAAGGAAGAACGGAAGTCTGGGGCGTGGGAGAGGACCCGAGAAGCTGGGAGGCTGGGGTACTGGAGGGGGTGCCTCCACCTGATGTTAGAGTCAACCAGGGTGATGCAGGGATTGAGGAATCATCTTCAAGAAACGGCCCTGACCTGGAGTGGATGATGAAGCCAGCCGTGGATGAGGGTGAGACAGCCACAGGGCCGCGCAGTTCTGCCAGGCAGTGTGGGGACCCCAGGATCCCACCTTTGGGCCCGAGGAACAGGAGATGAGAGAAGAGAAACAGAGTCACTGAGAAGACTCCAGAGAAGCAGGGTCCTTGGGTGCAAGGTGCAGCAGGTGGGGGACCCCTTCGAAAAGGCACTGAGGCCAGAGTGATGTGGAAGGGCTCGTGAAAGGGGGCCAGGGGAGGTCTGGGTCAGGAAGCGGCACAGAGGCCATTCAGATCAAGGGCAGAGAGGACTGACCGACGGGCAGGAAAGTGGGACTTACTCTGGGGTCATTGACAGATCCAGACAGGGCTGTGGGGCTGAGGGGTCTGGATTTCTTCTGTCCTTCTGGGACTAATTACCTCTCATCCTGCTTGTCTGGGGTCCTGGGTGACCCATGAGTTGGCTGGCCCAGAGGCCGGAGAGATTACTCTGGGCTCTCTGGGCTGCACGGGCGACAGAGTGACTCAAGCAGATTTTGCGCTTTAGAAAAAGCACTCCACAGAGGTGGTCGGCAGCCTCCCTCTGCCAGGAAATATGGTAGGATGCTGCAGCAGTTGCCCACAGAAGCCTCGTGCCAGCTCACGGAGGAGAGAGACCCAGGAAGCCAGCTTGCTCTGGCCTGTAGGCTGACCAGGTCAAAATTTCCCCAAAGTCATTTTTCCCTCTCACTGCCTGTGCACTTGAACTTTTTGCAAAGGGATAGGTTGCTGTTGTCTCCACACAAGTCTTCCAATCAAAGGAAAAAGGACACTCCAAGGCCAGTTACGATTTACACCCACTGCAGTCCTCAGACTAGTGTTTCTAAGCTGGTGGAACCAGATGGGGGAGATACTCCTCCTGTTTTTTGTTCTTATCTTTACTTGTTAATTAGCCGCATATCAGTGCTGGGGAAGCAGGAATTCTGGAGTAACAACAGCTTTAGAATTGGGATTATATATAAGATATGGAATGTCAATTAAAATATTTATTTACTTAAGTTGATCTCTGCAGTCACCTTTGGCAGAAGAGGCAGCATCGTTTAGGCCTGGGTAATCGCGCTGATCACAATGGTTCGTAACTGTCCGGTTTTCCATCCATCTCCCCACCTAGGCTCTGAGTTCCCAAAGGGCACTGCAACATATTCACTTCAACATCCCAGCATCAGCACAGGGCCTGACACAGACTAAACGTTCTGTGAATAAATAAATGATGGACCCTGGATGGATGAGGGCATGTCAGATGTTGGAGGGATGAATAAAGGGATGTGGATGGGGTTTTGATGAATGAGTGGGTGAGTGTTGGATGGAGGCTGCAAGGATGGCTCAGAGTGTCACGAACACCTAGTGTTCCATATTCAGTGGAAAGAGAGGTCCCTCTGGGCCAGGCAGGAAGTCTTGCTAGGGAAGGAGAAAATTGTGCTATATTTTGAAAAATGAGGAGGACTCGGGTATAGGAAAAGGGAAATGATAGTGGAACCTCAACTGTTATTTCAGCTGCTTGGGGGCAGAAACTGACCCGGAATAAAGAATTGAGCCAAATCCTAGCAGCCTTCAAAGCCCAGCTAAGAAGCTTTGACTGTTAGGTCTTCTATTAATTAGCTACTTTATATTAAGTCCAATAGTTTATGTGTTGTCTCCATATCCTCTCAACTTCCTAGGGGAATTCCTGTCTTCCCCATTTATAATTAAAGAAATAGTCTCAGAGATGGGAATTAATTTGTCCTGAGTTACACAGCAAACTGCAGTTTGAACCTGAGTTGACTGCCACTCACTCCATCAGTGAGGTCCCTGAGAACAGAAGGGTTTTGAGCAAGGGCCAGGGTGGGGGTGGGGGTGTTGTCAGGTTTAGGCAGTTGTGTCCAGGCAGGGTGTCTCCCCAGCTACACTATGGGCCTGGGCAACTCTATCACAGCCTCATTTCAAGGATCCCATGCCAGCTGAGTCCAGAGTACCCATCTGGACCTCAAACCACCAGGGCTCCCCAGGGCCTCAGAGTCAAGGTAGAAAGGAGAACAGAATTGGGGCAGGAGCTTTGGGCCCAGGCCATTGGATTCAAGACCAGAAGGGCCCTTGAATTATTTAGTCTGGCAGCTTCTGTGTATGAAAAAGGAGCCCAAGACCCATAGAGAAGGTAGCCTGCCCAAGTAAACCAGGAGTCAGTGTTAGAACCTCAACCAGAAACTGCATGTCTAAACTCCCGAGCCAGTGCCAACTGGGAAAGGTGGCATGTTGGTGCTGAAAGGGACAGAAGGCAGAGAAAGGCAGAATGTCTGCCTGGCTCTGCCACCAACCTGCTGTGTGACCTTGGGCAAGTCACTTCCTCTCTCTGAGCCTCATTGTTGCTTTCATCTGAGCTAATGATCTCAGCGGTGCCTTTCTGCCAAGAAGTATCCATGAGAGATGAACTTGGAAAGCCCTTTGCAACCTGCAGAGCCCTGGGAGGGGAGTCATCAGCAAGAGGCAGGCCGGTGCCAGGTCAGTGGATGCCAGGGTTGGGCCTCTGCCCAAGCTTTACCATCTGTGTGGTACCATCACCCCCACCTCCTCCTGTCTCCTGGCCAGGAAAAAGCCTTCTGGGATCTTAATTTATTAGGATCATCTCTCCCTACCTAGACAGACTCTCTTCTCTCTCCTTCTATGTAGTCAGGACTCTTGGGTATAAGTGACAGAAATCAGTACAAGAAGGGAGAATTCGTTTAGTTGTGGCTAAATCCTCAGACCCTCCCCTTGCGTGTTCACTCTTCTTTCCTCACTCTCTGTCCCTTAGTTCTGGCTTCTCTTCAAGCAGGCTGTCCCCTGCGTGGTGGCAAAGACAGTCCCCAGGAGCTCTCAGCTGACACCACACCCATCCAGGTATCTTGGCGGACAGGGAGCATCTCTGTCCTGATGCCCCAGCAAATATCCAGGCAACTCTCAGGGGCAGAGCGCAGAGTGAGTGCCCATCCTGAGCAGATCGCTGTATGCTGCTTATTTAGTTAGACTTGGATCCTGAGCCCACCGCAGAAGTTAGTACACATGGACTGAGGGTCTGGAAGGCAGTTTCCAAAACAAAGAGATAGGTTCTGTCAACAGAAGAAGGGATATGGGACGGTCAGTAACCATTGGTATCCTTTGTACCTTTGTTCCTAAGTGTATCAGCTGAAAGGTTGAATCAGGGGCTACTGGAAAGGGACTATTGATAGAGTCCTATATCAGTTACCTCCTGCTGCATAACAAATCCCTCCAAAATGTAGTGGTGCAAAAACAACCATTTTAGGGAGTTCCCTGGCGGTCCAGTGGTTAGGCCTCAGGGCTTTGACTGCCACGGGCCCAGGTTCAACCCCTGATTCAGGGAACTAAGATCACACAAGCTGCACAACGTGGCTGAAAATTTAAAAACAGTAATATAAACAAAAAATAAAACAATTGCTTGATGTAGCTCACGATTCTGTGGGTCAGCTGGAGGTCCTTTGGTCTAGTGACATGTCCTTGGTCTGTTGGTGAGCACGTCCTAGAATCTGCGTGCTCTAGAATGGTCTCACTCACGTGCATTGATGTGGCTGTCGGCTGGGGTGCCGTGCCCTCTTGTCCTCCTGAAAGTGAGCTTGAGCTCTTTCAAAAGTTGTTTTCTGTGTTATCAGTGTAAACAGTGGGCAAGCTCCAATGCACCAGCGTTTTTCAAGCTTTTTCACCTTCTTCCTCTTTGCTCAAATCTCACTGAATGAAGCAAGTCATGTGACCGAACACAAGCATTAGTATGGGAAGGCACTGCCAAGGAGCACAAAGTTAGTGTGGAAGCAGGAGGAGAAAAAGGAAAACAAATCCCTTTCTCTGCAGCCCATGGATCCACTGGGCCAGGACAACCTCCAGAGAGGGGTCCTTCAAAGAGGAGACTCAGTCCTGCAGGCTTCCCTGGGTCCTCCAGGGCCATGGCTCATCCCCAGACCAGTGCTAGGGGGAGCCAGTCTGAATCCTGACTCCACTGAGACCCACCCCCCAGGGAAGCTGCAGGTGCCAGGTGGGGAGGCTTCTCGGCAGGGAGGAAGGTGTTTGGAACTCTGGCTCCCGTCTCCCATCAGCCCACCCTAAAGTGATCGCCCGGGCTCCATCCCCCTCTCATCCTCACCAACTTGTCCTCACCTCCCAAAATCCCCTTGGGGTGACCTTGAGATGTGTGCACAGTCAGGTCATGGTGCCTCATCACCCTGGTAACTGGTGTCCCCTGCTCCCCAAGTTTGAGGAGGAGCCCCCGTCTTCCTCCTTTAGGGGGTGGCGTGGCTTCAGCCTGCTCTTTCCCACAGGTGGCTGCGCTGGAGCGGCAGATCTTTGACTTCCTGGGCTACCAGTGGGCTCCGATCCTAGCCAACTTCCTGCACATCATGGCAGTTATCCTGGGCATCTTTGGCACCGTGCAGTACCGCTCCCGGTACCTCATTCTGGTATGGCTCACTCGGCTCCTCCCCAAACCCCCTCCCTCTTTCTCATCCCCATCCATTCCCACCTCATTCTCCAGCCAGAGCTGGCCCCCAACCCCAGGCACCTAGACCCCTGCCTCAGTCTTGGCTCCAGCCTGGCTGGTGATATCCAAATCCCAGTGCTTCTTTGCTCAGTGGAGACAAGATTAGTACTTTCCTAAAGAACTTTCTACAGAAAGGTCCAACTTTTAACCAGAGGTATCATTGAGTGAGTGCTTCCCATGTGCCAGAGCTTCCCTGATAGCTCAGTTGGTAAAGAATCCACCTGCAATGCAGGAGATCCCGGTTTGATTTCTGGGTTGGGAAGATCCCCTGGAGAAGGGATAGGCTACCCACTCCAATATTCTGTCCTAGAGAATTCCATGGACTTTCCATGGGGTCACAAAGAGTCGGCCACGACTGAGTGACTTTCACTTCCATACTTCACTTTCCCATGTGCCAGGCACATCCCAAGAGTTTCACTAGCTTTACGTACCTTTACGACAGCTCTGCGAGGTGTATCTTACTGTCTCCATTTTCCAGATGAGGAAATGAGACTCAGAAGGGTGACGAGGACTCCTTGAGTCACACAGCTGATAAGTGGCAGGGTTAGAGCATTGCTGCCAGAGCGAAGGCTCCTGCCGCATCCCCACGCTGCCCGAGTAGGTCCGTGTGAGGGAGGCACTTGGTCTCATCTGGTTTCTCAGGTTGCTTCAGGAAGGCTCGGCTCTTGTCCCTTGATATTCATCAGGCATGTGGTCTAGAGAGGCTTGTGTGATTCTGAGGCCACTGCCTCCTGCGCCCAATCCCAGGAGTACATGGTGTCCCTGGCTCCCTCCACCTACTTCCTCTTTCTAAGCCCTGGTCCTTGAAGATCAAACTCCTATTTGCAGCTGGTCTTATCCTCGTCTGCTGCTCTTCCTCAGTGACCCATTCACACACCTCTCGAGGGAAAAGGCTCTTTGGTAGGTTTGCTTCATAAATGCCTGGCACCTCAAATACTGATGACGTGTAATCTCAGGCCCCTCCCACCCCCGAGCCCACTCACCCTTATTCTAGGGTGAGTTTCCCCACCTCCAGCAGGCTCAGTTCCAGAAGCCAGGT
>SJYV01048280.1:224543-249853 GCA_006410875.1 Neotragus pygmaeus | reverse complement strand
GGGGGGGGGCCTGCCCTGGATCTTCATTGCTGCACTCAGGCTTTCTCTAGTTGCAGTGAGCCAGCTCCTCACTGCTTTTCACTGCAGTGCCTTCTTTTGTTATGGAGTACTGGCTCGAGGTGAGTGGACTCAGGACTCAGTAGTTGGGACACACAGGCTCATTTCCCTGTGGCATGTGCAATCTTCCCAGACCAGAGGTTGAACCCATGGCCCCTGCATTAGCAAGCAGATTCTTAACCACTTGATCACCAGGGAAATCCATGGCATTCATTTTTGAAAATAATGGATCAATATTTTTAAATGATTAATACAAGTACACAGTTCCAAAAATTCAAAAGGCTTGTCAGCAAAGAAAATGCTCAGGCCACTCCTTTTTTCTCCCTAGAAAGTGTCAGCCTTAAGAATGGCTTGTCCTGCATGAAAAGATCCTCAACATCACTCATTAACAGAGAAATGCAAATCAAAACCACAATTAGGTACCATCTCACACCAGTCAGAATGGCTACTATCAAAAAGTCTACAAACAATAAATACTGGTGACGGTGCAGAGAAAAGGGAACCCTCTTGCACTGTTGGTGGAAATGCAAACTAGTACAGCTACTATGGAGAACAGTGTGGAGATTCCTTAAAAAACTGGAAATAGGACTGCCATATGACCCAGCAATACCACTGCTGGGCATACACACTGAGGAAATCAGAATTAAAAGAGACACATGTACCCCAATATTCATCGCAGCACTGCTTACAATAGCCAGGACATGGAAGCAACCTAGATGTCCATTGGCAGAAAAATGGATAAGAAAGCTGTGGTACATATATGCAATGGAATATTACTCAGCGATTAAAAAGAATGCATTTGAATCAATTCTAATGAGGTGGACGAAACTGGAGCCTATTATACAGAGTGAAGTAAGTCAGGAAAAAAAACACCAATACAGTATATTAACGCTGTAAATTCCATATACAGCATTTTAGAATTTAGAAAGATGGTAACTATGGCCCTATATTTGAGACAGCAAAAGAGACAGAGATGTAAAGAACAGACTTTGGGACTCTGTGAGAGAAGGGGAGGATGGGATGATTTGAGAGAATAGCATTGAAACATATATATTACCATATGTGAAATAGATCTCCAGTCCACTTTTGATGCATAAGACAGGGCACTCAGGGCCGGTGCACTGGGATGACCCTAAGGGATAGGATGGGGAGGGAAGAGGGAGAGGGGTTCAAGATGGGGAACACATGTACATCCATGGCGGATTCATGTCAATGTATGGCAAAAACCACTACAATATTGTAAACTAATTAGCCTTCAATTAAAATAAATATATTAATTTAATAATAATAATAATAAAAGAATGGCTTGTGCTTAAAAAAAAAAAAAGAATGGCATGCACTTCCATTGAGATTAAATGTTCTCTTTGGCTATATGTCTTTTTTTTTTTTTTCATTAGAATATAAAGCCCAGGAGGAGGGGGACCACCTATGGTGTTCACAGCTGTGATCTGAGCTCCTCTCCAAAGTTAATAACAGCCCAATAAATATTGTTGAATGAATGCCCGGGACTGTTCTAGACAAGTCATATAATCTATCATATTATCACATTTTGATTTAAGAGAGTAGTAGAGTCCCTTAGGACAGAGCCTGGAATTGAGTGATTCAATAAAAATTTGTTAAATGAATGAATATTAATGAAGAAGATCCCAGAGGAGTTTTGTCTGCAATGCAAGCTGGCTTTTTTCTTTTTTCCCCCAAACACTTATTTGTCAGGCACTTATGAGCACACAGAAAAGAGACATCTGTTGTTTTGGCTGCCTAGCTTCACTTCTCCCTGAGTTTGCTCAAGTCCACGTCCATTGAGATGGATGGGAGATAGTGAGGGACAGGGAGGCCTGGTGTGCTGCAGTCCATGGGGTTGCGAAGAGTTGGACACGACTTGGCTACTGAACAGCAACAGAGCATCGCTTCACCCTTCTGGTAACATGACCTCAATTTTTCTCTGGGAACTGCCTTTCTCCATGGGCCGCCCACCCTTGCATTAGCTCCAGGTGACCATGTGACTCAAGCCTAACCAATCAGGTCATCTCAGCCCTTTGGCAACAGTGACTGGTTCAGGGATGTGCCCAGAGTGCAATTTGGGCCGATGAAAACCAGCCTTGGACTTGTGTACAAACTGTTGTGCAAGAGAGCTCTGTGTTTTTCTTACTTGACTTGGAATTGTAAGGACAGGAGCCTGGACAGTTGAGATCAAGGGAATTGAGTTGTGAATTAATTTAGGGAGCAAGGCACAGGGGTAAGTTCTTGGCAGAGGGAACACCCCCAGCATGAGAAATAATGGGAAGAAGATCAGTGCAGTAAAGTGAGAGAGAAAGGAAGCAGGAGGTGAGTTTAGGAGTTCAGGCAGAGGCCAGCCTTGAAGGGTCTGATGGGACTTAGAGAAGGGTTTGGATTTTAGTCCAAGAATTTTTTGGAAGGTTTTGGGAAGGGATGTCATGAAATCTGATTCATGCTCTTTAAAGAGCATCCAGTAGAGCTGAGACCAGGAGTGAGGGATAGGAATATTGGAAGAAGGGAGACCAGTTGGGAGGCTGTTATAGTCCCTAGGGTAGAAACAATGGTGGTTTGGACTAGAGTAGCAGTTGCAAAAAATAGAGTGATTTGGCATGGCTCATTTGGGAATGGAGCCAGAGCAAAAGAAAGCAGAGACTCGAGAGTTTTGTTTTGGGTGACATCAGTTGAAACCCTGGATTCAGCTATGCCTGAACCTGTTTCTCCTGTATTTTGCAGTTGTATGAGCCAATAAATTCTCTTTTATGATTAAAGGTAATTTGATTTGGGTTTCAACACTTGGAAATGAAGTGAGTCTTAGCTTATGTGTATTATTTCATTAATCCTGAAAACAAATCTATGGAATTGGCACTATTATTAGCCCAATTTTGCAGCTGAGAAAACTGAGGTTTAGAGAGGAAGAGTGAACTGCCCAGGGCTACACAGAGATTAAGAGGTAGAGACGGGATATATACAGAGTCACTAACTCTGAAGCTTGTGCAATTAACCCTACAGGACACTGATTGTAAACTCTGCCCTTCCCCTCCCCTCTGCCTAATATCACTTTCCTGACTGGCACTCGGTTCCTTTTGCTCTACCTTAAAGGAGGATTCAAGGCCTTTTAGTTCCATGATTCAGGGGGAGGTCTCAGACTCCAAAGGCATCCTCAAGGGGTCAGAATCCCATCCACCTATTTACATGACTCCCCAAAGTTACCTATGCAAAATAAATGACATACCAGTGTTCTCAAGCAAGTTCTTAGTATTGACCTTGTTCAGTTCAGTTCAGTCACTCAGTCACGTCCAACTGTTTGTGACCCCATGCACTGTAGCATGCCTGGCTTCCCTGTTCATCACCAACTCCCAGAGCTTGCTCAAACTCATGTCCACCGAGTCGGTGATGCCATCCAACCATTTCGTCTTTTGTCGACCCTTTCTCCTCCTGCCTTCAATCTTTCCCAGCATCAGGGGCTTTTCTAATGAGTCAGTTCTTCACATCAGGTGCCATGGTATTGGAGTTTCAGCTTCAGCATCAGCCCTTCCAATAAATATTCAGGACTGATTTCCTTTAGGATGAACTGATTTGATCTTCTTGCAGCCCAAGGGGCTCTCAAGAGTCTTCTCCAACAGCACAGTTCAAAACCATCAATTCTGTGGCACTCACCTTTCTTTATAGTCCAACTTTCACATCCATACATGACTACAGCAAAAACCATAGCTTTGACTAGATGGACGTTTGTTGGCAAAGTAATGTCTCTGCTTTTAAAGATACTGTCTAGGTTTGTCAAAGCTTTGTCACTGACCCTGAGTTACACCTGAAAGTATCTTCATATATATGAGACTCAAGGAGCACATGTGTCAGTACTGGAGGCTGTGAAATAAGATAGGACTCTTGAAAGGGGCAGAAGCTTAGATCAAATAAACTGAAGAAAAGTGAGATTAGATTCAAAATATAACATTATTAGTTTCAGGTATGGCTGGATCCAGGAGCTCAAACTATACCTTCCATTCCTCTTGTCTTATAGAATCTCTAAGTGGGTAGTATGAAGACCTCTAGCAGTCCAAGATTTAGCTTAACAACTTCAAGAAAAAAAGATAAATGACCTGTGAGAATTTTCATAATGTATGAGAGTGTGATTGAGTATCAAGCCTATGGAAGGCAATTTGCTAATATATATTTTAGAAATTTAACTGCATATCACTCTGGATCAAACAATTCTGTATCTACAAATCTCACTTACAGATCTATGTGTACATGGAGACATATATAAAGAATATGCATTGCAGTTTTGATATTGTAAAGACCCAGGCATAAGTCACTGATATGAATATGTTCAGTCGCTCAGTTGCATCTGACTCTTCTCAACCCCATAGACTGTAACCCACCAGTCTCCTCTGTCCTTGGGATTCTCCAGGCAAGAATACTGGAGTGGCTTGCCATTTCCTTCTCCAGGATATCTTCCCAACCCAGGGATTGAACTCATGTTTCCTGAATCTCCTGCAGTGGCAGGAAGCCCAAAATGAATGAGGTGTGTCTAAAATGTACTGGCATCACGCCGTCTCCAAGATGTGAAATAAGGAAAGTAAACAATATACAGAGTATGCTACTATTTGTTTTGTTTTTTTAAGGAGGATAGGAAATATATACTTATATATGAGCTTGTACATGTACAGAATAGTTCTGCAAAAACACTTCATGTATATATTGCCTATTAAAAAGCAATCTTAAGGGGGACTTCCCTGGTGGCCCAGCAGCTAAGACTGTGTTCCCAGTGCAGGGGGCCTCGGTTTGACCCCTGGTCAGGGAACTAGATCCCATGTGCCACAGCTAAGACGGAGCGAAGCCAAATGAATAATATTTTAAAATACACACAAAAACACAATTTTAAAAAATGTTGTAGTGGGCAATGTTGATGTTTAATCCAGATTCCCACAGATCCTCTCCTGTGTCTGTCTCCCCTGGTCTGGGTGCTGGTGATAAGAGTTTTCAATGGCCTGTGCCAGAGGGCCTTCTTTGGGAAACTGGACATAGCTTCTGGAGCTGCTTTGCCCTCCAGAGAGCTAGAAGTATCTGGGAGTTTAAATTCCAGCCCTGACTCCGTACCCCACAGCTTTACCCTGTGGGCATGGCTGACCAGAATGGGAGTGGCAGCCTGGCTCCCTTGCCTCCGGCCCAGACAACTCAGAGGCTGTACTTCCAGTTCACAGTTCCCGCTGGGCTCAGGCAGATGTTGCACCCCCTTCAAAATGCTGTCTGAAATCACTTCCTTGTTTGTCCTCTTCCTCTTTCCTGACCAGTTCCTTTGCTCCCTTAACCAGTTTCTCCTGGTAATGAATCACTTGTTGAAGAATCTTTACCTTGGAATCAATCTGCTTCTAGAAAAGCTCACCTGTTTCTTTGCTTTTATTAAAACAAGACTTATTCATTCATTCATTCACTGAATTAAACAAGGAATATAGACAGTTACTTTGTCATTACTGTAAAATTCAAACAAAACTGGGCACAGTGCAAGGATTAATTTCATTAAGTCCCAAGTCCACTGCTCCCTGAGAGGGCAAATGGTGCTGTTGAGGATACGGGTGTCCTTTCAGACCTTTGACTATGTGTTTTCATTCAGACTATTTTGTTTCCTCGTTTTTTCATAAATGGGATCACTCTGTGTGTTGCATTTGGAAACCTGCCTTTTTTCTTTAGAGGTCTGTCTTGAATGTTTATCCATGTCAGCACATCTAGACACCAGGGTGACCTTCTTGAACTGCCTGCGGCATGAGCCCTGCCTAGAGCCCTTGAAGTAACACTTCCCACTGCACGTGGAGGAATAACATCCAAACTCTGTCCCTGGCTACAGGGGTGACCTGATACTGCCTTGCCTACCACTTCCATCTCATCTCATGCTCTCCTCCCCTCATGCACGACACTCCAGTTGCAACAGACTCCCCTCTCTTGCTGGAATGTGCCATGCTCTTTACTGCCTCAGGGCCTTTGCACAGCCCATCTCTTCTTTCTAGACGATTCTTCCCCTTCCCTCTTTGCCTAGCTAACTCCTACTTATCTGTGAGGTCCCAACAGAAAAGCCCTCCACAGGACCCCAGGCTGAGTGACATCCCATAACACTCTGTGTTTTACCTTTGGGGTACTCACAAGTAGTTTGTCTTGCCAATAATTCACATCAGTGATTACGCTTCTGATTAATGAATTGATTAGCCACATGAGTCTCTATTTCACGTTTTTCTGCCCCACAAGAGTGCAAGCTCCACAGGGCAGGCCACTTTTGTCTTGTTCACTCACAGTGCCAGTGACTAGCACAGACCTGGCTAGGAAGAGAAACTCCGTGAGGGACTGCCGAGTGAGGGAGACGAGGAACTGGATGCCAGCAGACAGCTTCTCCCCATCTCCCTCCCTCTGAGGCAAGGCTGTCTCTTGTCTCTGCTTTGCTCTTAACCCCCAACCTGGGCCCCCTCCTCTCCACAGACCAGCGACAAGCACTTACAGGGAGTTGCTGCTCTCGCATCCCTTCAGACTCCCCCCTTCGCCACCACACTTCAGGGGCCCCTGGACCCACCAAGGACGTGCTCCACATCAGGGCCTCTCTACCTTGGAGCCCACCACCAGCTGATCACGGCTTGTGGGTCTCTTTGCTCAAGTTCCTAGGAAAGCATCTGCCTTGGTTCAACACAACAGGAGAATTGTTTTCTCTTGGACCGAGGATCCATCCCCGCCATTCCTCTCTGGCCGAGACAGCAGCAGAAAGACTGTGGGAACCAGGGCAGCTGAAGTCAGCAGGGAAGTTCAGCGTGGCAGAAAACCTGACTGGCATTTTTGCCACCAATGCAAAAGGAATCCAAAAACACAAAGTTGATTTTTGGTGTTTTTTTACTTTTTATTTTTCTGCCTTAAAAAAAGAAAAAATTGGGTATGGCAGCTTCTGCTTTCTAGATAAATTTTCTGTTGCTTCTTCTCAATCACAGAGACATTTTGGGCCATGTGTCCAGCCCTGATTTTCTGGGAACTGACCCCTACCACCGAGAAGGAAGTGAATATGATCCAATGTCCTTAACCATAGCTAATTGGTCCATGGCTCAACAGCTGACCCAAACTGGGTCAGGCCGAGTCCTTGGGCTGAAATTTATCACAGAGCTCCAGAAAGAACCCAGCAGTTTACCTCTAGAAGCAAGATGGAAGAAGAGGAGGAGGAGGAAGAAGAGGTGACAGGGGAGAAGACCAGCTATTGAGAGTAAAGAGGGACCAGACTTTCTGACCTGATAAATATTTATTGAGCAGCACAATGTGTCAGGCATGATTCCCTGCACTAGAGGTATATCAGTAAACCATGAAGGTAAAAATGCATGCTCTCTTGGAGGGTACATTTTAGTGGGGGAGAGATAGTAAGCAAAATGAATAAGAAAAGGAAAAATTAGATGATGCTCAGAGGTAAGAAAAAAAAGTTAATAAAGCTAGGAAGTGGGAACTATCAGGGCAAGAATTGAAATGCTAGTTAAGGCATCCAGGAAAATCTTCACCGAGAAGGTGATGTTGGGGACATCCCTGGTTGTTCAGTGGCTAGACTCTGAGCTCCCAATGCAGGGGGCCTGGTTTAATCCCTGATTGGGGACCTCGATCCCACCTGCCACAACTAAGAACCGTTGCAGCCAAATAAAATTAAAAATAAACTGTTTTTAAAAAGAGAGAGAGAGAGAGTAGTGTTGGGACAAAGCTCTGAAAGAGGAGAGTGGTCCCTGGGAGAAGAACAATCCAGGCAGAGGCCCAAGGGTGGGAGTAAACTGGAGAAGCCCTCGGGCCACATCGGTAGGACCTTGTGAATGAGAAAAGCCACTGGGAAGTTGAGACCAGAGGAATGTCATGACAAGACTTGCCCTTTCACTGTTGGGGACTGCGTTCAATCCTTGCTAAGATCCCGCAAGCTGCACTGCTGCTGCTGCTGCTAAGTTGCTTCAGTAGTGTCCGACTCTGTGCGACCCCATAGACGGAAGCCCACCAGGCTCCTCCGTCCATGGGATTTTCCAGGCAAAAGAGCTGGAGTGGGGTGCCATTGCTTTCTCCACCGCAAGCTGCACAGTGCGGCCAAAAAAAAAAGAGAGAGAGAGAGAGAGAACTGCAAGAGTGAAAAGACCCACATGAGAGCTTCATCTGTAGCCCCAGGAATTAGCACAGGGCCTGGCTCAGAAAAATCACAATATTTCTGCTGATTAATTGAATCCAGTGAAACCTTGGTCTGGGGAGTAAGGAACTCAGAAATACAAAAAAATCCCATGTGGAAACAGCTTTGTTCCTACTCCAAGCAAAGGAACTCCACTTTTTCTCCTCCATAAGTTGTACTCTGATGTGATTTCTCTCTGGAAAAAAAAAAATTCTCTGGTTTAAAAAATATTTTGAGGGACTCCTCTGGTGGTCTGGCGGTTAACAATCCACCTTCCAATTCAGGGGACACGCGTTTAACCCTGGTCAGGGAACTGAGATCCCACATGCCCTGAGGCAGCTAAGCCTGGGTGCCACGAAGACCCGCTGCTGCTAAATCAATCAATCGATCGATTGTTTAAGTTTGAAAATCACTATTTTCAGTTAAATATGGCAGACTGCACATACACTTTAATATGGGTTTCCTCTAACTAAAGTGAAAAGAAAAGTGATTGAGCTGACTCTAAACCAGCCAGGGCACAGCTAAGAAGTCACCTAACTTCACTGCGGCATCCTCTTGAAACTCAGGAGATGTGGAACCAGATGGCTTGGCTCAGGAGTGATCGCAGGGCTGGGAACTAGAGCCTTGTTGAAATTCTGTCTGAGAAGAGTTAGGCTCTCAGACCCTTCTCCTATTTCACATACCACCTATATATCGCTTTCAATCTCAGTTTCCCAAAGGTGAATTTGCCTTGACTTTATGAACATTTTCACCAACGCTGGTTAACTGGCTTGAGGCCATCTTTGCAATTTTTAATTAAAATCAACCAGATTATCAAAAAAAGTGACATGAATAAAAACCTTCTACAAAGATAATAATAACCTTGGACAAATCTGAAAATTGAGAATTATTCACACACAAAAAAGTCTTTCTTTGAGCAATAAACTTGTCCCTGGAAATCATGTGTTTTGATACGAAATCTCAGAAGTGGTATTCTGCTGCTAAACAGAAGAGTTTATAGCAGTTTATATTACTTATATTCATCATTTCCGCTAACCTCATTTAACGTGAAATTCAGACCTATAGGCAAATTTCTACAAGCTCATACAGGAAAGTTTTGGTTTTTTTTTTTTTTTTTTTTCAAATAAGACAAATATTACCTGACTTGCAGGTTTCCCAGGATTCCTACTGCAGAGCTGCAGGTTTCCTGTCTGACCATCAGCACTAAGATTCACCCAGTGTTTCCAAAATAACTCATGTCTCAAAGTATTTATTACCGCTTTGAATATTTCATTTCCAGCACATTGTCTTGAAACCTCAGAGGTTCTATCAGACTTTTCTTTTTGTGGATTCTAACTGGTACCACATAAACACAATAATTACTACAGTCTGTATGATCATCAATCTACAATGAAAGCTTTAGTGTATCTAACATTTTTCTGGATAAATGCTAAATCATCTGACATATTGTCAGTGTGCCAATTAATGGTGTAGCATTAGTCTAAAGTGACACCTTTCCCATTTCCTTTTGCTTCCAGATGTGGTGTTTCCTTTGATCCAAAAGGCAGTTTTCACTAATTCCATGCAAGCCAGTAAAATTAGCTCTTGGGCCATTGCATAAAGGCATCTTCTTGTTGTTTAGTCACTCAATTGTGTTCAACTCTTTGTGACTCCGTGGACTGTAGCCCATCAGGTTCCTCCATCCATGGGATTTTCCAGGCAAGAATACTGGAGTGGGTTGCCATTTCCTTCTCCAGGGGATCTTCCTGACCCAGGGTTGGATCCCACGTCTCCTGCATTGCAGGCAGATTCTTCCCTCCTGAGCCACTGGGGAAGATAAAGCATCTTGGTTTCTGCCATTAATTGTGTGAAGTTGAAACTGCCTTTTAAGCTAAACCCGATACTCTGAAAACCAATCTCACAAANTGGATCCCACGTCTCCTGCATTGCAGGCAGATTCTTCCCTCCTGAGCCACTGGGGAAGATAAAGCATCTTGGTTTCTGCCATTAATTGTGTGAAGTTGAAACTGCCTTTTAAGCTAAACCCGATACTCTGAAAACCAATCTCACAAAAAGAATTTTGTTCTTTATTTTGCACGCAGAGATGCTCTTAAAAATTCATACCTTTGTGTATATATGTGTGTGTGTGTGTATGTCAAATGATGTTGTTCACACATGTAAAACAGCTCTTGGAATGAAAATAATGACAATACCAGTGAAAGTTAGAACAGAAGAGGTGGAAAGAACATTATGAAATGTCAAAAAAAAGTAGAGCTAAATGACAGAGAGATGGAAAATAGAACAGAAGAAATTATCAGAGATTTAGAGGGCTACTCTAGAAGGTCTAATATCTGAGTTTCAAGAGTTCCAGAAAGAAAAGAGGAAATCAGGGAGAGGAAATCCTCAAAGAAACAATTCAGGAACTCTGAAGAACTAGTTACCATAGTGAGGTCCATTGAGTTCCCAGAAAATTAGATGAAAATCAGTCCATGCCACGTTACATTGGCAGGAAATTTCAGAACAATAGGGGGGAAAAATGATGTTACAAGATTTCAGAGAGAAAAACAAGTTTTCCACGTGCATGCACAGACACAGAGCCTGATTGTGGTGTTAAATCTTGTTAAGCAAAGGATACTGACTTTGTTACTATGTAAAAAGCATGACACACAAGTGAAACCTTACAACTCAGATTGGGGCTTGAATTTATGGAACTCAGACCTGGACAGAACCCAAATTGAGACTTGAACCCACTTTCTTTTGGGGGAAGGGCTTGTGGAAAATTGGGCTTCCTTGGTGGCTCAGTGGAAAAGAATCCACCCGCCAGAGGAGACTCGCAAGAGACGGTGTTTGATGCCTGAGTCAGGAAGATCCCCTGGAGAAGGAAGTGGCAACCCACTCCAGTATTCTTGCCTGGGAAATCCCATGGACAGAGGAGTCTGGTGAGCTACAGTCCATGGGATCACAAAGAGTCAAGCATGACTTAGTGACTAANCTGCACTCAATATGCCAGCAAATTTGGAAAACTCAGCAGTGGCCACAGGACTGGAAAAGGTCAGTTTTCATTCCAATTCCAAAGAAAGGCAATGTGGCTTCACAAGGGAAATAAAACTGCTACTGTCATTTCATTTCCTCATATTTTACTCAAGAGTTTTTATTAGGACTGAGTGCTAACGCCTTTTCAGCATCAATTCATATAATCGTATGGGTTTTCTTCTTTAATTTATATCAATATAGTTCCCCATAGTTAATGCATTCATATACTCAGAATTAAGTCTATTTGACCATAGTGCATTATTTTCTTAGTATGTTGCTGAATTTGTATTTTCAAAGTTTTATTAAGAAATTTTACATCTATATAATGTGATTTGGTATGCAGTTTTGCATGCTTTTTATCAAGTTGACATAGTAAAGTTACTCTATTTTCATGTAAATAAATTGTAAAGCATTCAATTTTGTTATCTAAGATAACCTTAGATACATTTGATTTTTAATGATGAGAGAGAACTCAGCTGTGAAATAATCTGACATATTTTTATGTGATTTTAAATTTATTTTGATATAATCTTATACTTAAAAAAATAAGGAATTTCATATTCAATAATTGTTTACATTTTACCCTGCATAATACTCTCATCCTTTCTCTCTCTGTCTTTCTTATATTCCCACATGTAAAACAATGACATTCTCTTATATAACCACAGTATAATAATAAAAATCAGGAAATTTAATATTAGTGCCTATCTATTACCTAATATATAATCCATATTCAAGTTTTATCAATTGTTGCAATAATGCACTTGGTTGTTTTTGTTAAGTCGCTCAGTTGTGTCCGACTTTTTGCAACCCCGTGGCTTACAGCACCCCAGGCTTCCCTGTCCTTCACTATCTCCTGGAGTTTGCTCGAACTCATGTCCATTGAGTCAATGATGCCATCCAATCATCTCATCCTCGGTTGCCCCTTTCTTCTCCTGCCCTCAATCTTTCCCAGCATCAGAGTCTTTACCAGTGAGTTGGCTCTTTGCATCAGGTGGCCAAAGTAGTTGAGCTTCTGCTTTAACATCAGTCCTTCCATTGAATATTCAGGATTGATTTCCTCTAGGATTGACTGGTTTGATTTCCTTGCTGGCCAAGGGACTCTCAAGAGTTCTCCTCCACCAGTATTCTTGCCTGAAGAATCCCATGGATGGAGGAGCCTGGTAGGCTACAGTCCATGGAGTCGCAAAGAGTTGGACACGACTGAGCGACTTCACACTTTGAAAGCATCAGTTCTTCAGCATTCAGCCTTCTTTATGGTCCAACTCTCATATCTATGCTCAGTCAGTAAAGAAGCTGCCTGCAATGCAGGAGACCTGGGTTTGATTCCTGGGTTGAGAAGGTCCCCTGGACAAAGAAAGGGCAACCCACTCCAGTATTCTTGCCTGGAGAATCCCATGGACAGAGGAGCCTGGCAGGCTACAGTCCATGGGGCCACAAGAATCGGACACTACTCAGCAACTAAACCACCACCTCATATCCATACATTACAACTGGAAAAACCATAGCTTTGACTATACGGACTTTGTCAGCAAAGTAATGTCTTTGCTTTTTAATATGCTGTCTAGGTTTGTCATAACCTTTCTTCCAAGGAGCAAGCGTCTTTTAATTTCATGGCTGCAATCACTGTCCACAGTGATTTTGGAGCTCAAGAAAATAAAGTCTGTCACTGTTTCCATTTTTGTCCTAAGAGCTATTTTTTCCTCAGGACCAAGATCTAATCCAAGAGCATGAGTTGCTTTTAATTGCCCCATCTTTAATCTCTTTTAATCTGAAGTATTATGTTTTCAGATTAAAACTTCCTTTATTATGTTGACCTTGGCATTTTGGAAAAGTCTAGGCCAGTTATCTTGTAGAATATCCTTCAGATGGTTTTGTCTGATGTTTCCTCATGACTGGCTTCAAGTTATGCCTTTTTAGCAGGAATACCACAAAACTGAACTGTGCCGTTTTAGTATTTATTTATTATCTTACTATTTATTTGGCTGCATCGGGCCTTAGTCACAGTAAGCGGGATCTTCATTGTGTCCTGCAGACCTTTCCTTGTGACCCGTGGGCTCTCTAGCTTCAGCTCGTGGGCTCCAAAGTGCCCAGGCTCAGTAGTTGTGGCACACAGACTTAACTGTTCTGCAATGTGTGAGATCTTCGTTCCCCGACAAGGGATAGAACCTGAGTCCCCTGTGTTGCAAGGCAGATTCTTAACCACTGGACCACCAGAGAAGTCCCAGCTGTGTCTTTCTCAGGGCATAGCACCCTGATAAACTCAGCTGTCCCAGTCATGGTGATGTTAACTTTGAGGATTTGATAAGTTGGTGTCCTCCAAGTTTATTCACTGCAAAGTTATTATTTTTTCTCCTCAAAATTAGTAAATATTTGCAGAACATTACTTTGAGATCACTTAAATAACCTGTTCCTCATCAAATATCTGACTTCATACCTTTAAAAAATAATAGTAGAACTTCAGTTACTCTTTGATCTCTTCTTAACGATTAGTGATTCAAGTTTTCTATTTATTATTGGGTCCGTTCTCAAATGTTCGCCTGTCTTCTCAGTTCTACATTCTGAGACATTTTATTTAAAATTCTTTAGCTGCCTTGTTTTTTGAAGCTTAACTGTATTATTAGTTCCAAGAAGTCTTATTCTGTTTATCTTTAAAAAGCATGCTGTTGCTATTTAACGTCTCACAATAACATCAAAGTTTTCCAAGGATACTAACTACGGTCCCTAAATTATCTGTGCTACCTCTGTGATCTTTTTTCCCCCGGTGTGTTTTTATCTTGGCCTTCCTCTTTCACGTTTGCATTCAGCAGGCTTTCGTCAAATGCCTGGCAGCTCTGGCTCATTTGCACTTCTAAGGAAAAGGCAATGGAAAGGAAAGGACTTGCTTGAACTTGCCTGAGGCTTTCTGACTGAAGCCTCCTTTCTGGAGGAGTGGGAGGGGCCATCATGGCACTGGAGGACCCCTGGAGGAGAGATTTATTGGGGCAGTAGCTACTTCTCCAGCTGTCTTTATGGTCTCCAGAGACAATTCAGTTGCTTTAGAGAGGAGCCCTCCATTATAGCCTTTCATTCTGGGAGGTGGAAGAGTCTTTGTGTGGGACATTCAACTAGTACCTACATTTACAGCCCATTTCTGGACGCTAACCTTTTATCCCAATTCTCATTTCCCAGTCAGGAACCCTCCTAGAATTGTGCCAGGAATATTGATTCTCTCTTGTCCTGCAACCCTCTCTTTGCATTTTCTGATTTGGTGCTTCCTGGGATATACTTCCTCTGTCAACTCTTTGCCATCCATAGGCCATCATTCTGAAATTTGTTGAAACTTCCAGTTCACTATTGAATGAATCTCCTTTACTATTTTTTAAGATGCTGATATATAATTTCTAAATATTTTTCTATTATTTTAATTGGGTTTTCAGACAGAACATAATGCAAAGGTCATGCTGCCATCTTGACCCATAGCCTCTCTGGGCACCTTTTCATAGAATTCCCTTTACTGCTTCAGCTAACTGAAATTTGCCTCCATTACCAGTAACCAAAACATTTCTAAAATAGAAGGACACAGTCAATTTGTATCTCTCTGCTCTAGGCTTAGGCCCCCCACCATTCTTTCAGCCTTTTTGCAAATAGACTATAATGCAACTGATGAGCTTGATGCTTGAGATCACCCCCGGTTACCTGGCATCAGGTAATGGTTGCTTTGGTTAACTGGTTGGTTAACCAGTCACACAGTTAATTCTCAGTCACACAGTTAATTTATTCCCTGATCCTCAGATTCAAACGCCTGGAGGATTTAGGCAGATATCATCAATGGATGAAGTGGGCCAGGTGGGGACTGGGGAAATTTGAGAGTTCGGACAGCTGCCACCAGACAGCTCTTTAGATCTCTGCCGTCTGGATATGTAACCAAAGTTGCCAGGTCTTCTGATATTCAAGAGAAATTGGAACTCTAAAATGTACGTAAAAAAAATCCAGATTTTTAAATGTTAACAACTGGACTCCCCTGGTGGTCCATTGGTTAAGAACCTGCCTGTCAATTCAGGGAGCACAGGCTCAATCTTTGGTCTGGGAATATTCCACAGGCCAAGGGATAGCTAAGCCCAGTTGCCAAAAGTACTAAGCCCTGACACCACAACCACCGAGGCCCACACGCCCTGTAGCTTGTGCTCCACAATCACAATGAGAAGCCTGCCCACTGTAACTAGAGAGGAGCCCTTGAGTAGCGATGAAGACCCACTGTGGCCAAAAATAAATAAAAATTTAAAAAACGTTAGCAACTAAATGTTGAACGTTTAAAACACCATTCTGGCAAAAGAAACCATGCTCTAAGGCCACGTTTGTTACTTCTGATTTGCTCCCTAAAGTATCTAATCACATCTGATTTACGTGTCGCTTTTATTATTCCTGCTACTGATGACAATTTTACTGTGTATTTCCTATTAGGCATTGCGCTAAGCAGTTTATGAGCATAATTGCATTTCATTGCCACAGCAACACTAGGAAGTAGGTATTAGCTTTTCCATTTTATAGGTGAAAGTGTACAGCAAGACTTTTTGAAATATAGCTCTTAAATCTTAAATCTTTTAATGGCTTCCTGTTACCCTCAAACTCAAGTTTCCTTAACTTATTTATTTTTTCTTTTAAGTTTCCTTAGCTTAGTTTATAAGTGACTTTAACACCCAGCCCCCTATGTCTCTCTCATCTTGCCTTGCACACCAGGTTCAAGCAACTCTGAAATTTTCTCTTTTCCTTCAAACTTATTAATCTCGCTACTGGGTTTAGTTCTTGCTATTGGGTTTTCTCTACCTGATTAGTCTTCTACTTCCCTGGTGGCTCAGCTGGTAAAGAATCTGCCTGCAGTGTGGAAGACCTGGGTTTGATCCCTGGGTTGGGAAGATCTCCTGGAGAAGGGAGTGGTTACCTACTTTAGTATTCTGGCCTGGAGAATTCCATGGACTGTATAGTCCATGGGGTTGCAAAGAGTCAGACACGACTTTCACTTTCACTCTCCTCTTCCTGTAACCACCTGTCATTCACTCTTCAGGCTTCGCCTCCAGATCACTTCCCCCATCCCCATAATTTCATCCTCATCCTGAATTAGGTTAGGCACTTATATGATGAGCTTCCATAGCATTTATGTCATTTCATTGTCATTACTGGTGTAACAAATATGATAATTCATTATTTCTTCCATCTTTACCCCCAACTGAGTAATAAAGTCCTTAATAATATGACATATAGGTCAGAGTCAACAAATTCTCAGTCACTTTCAGATATTAAATAGGTGTCCAGTTTGACATGCTACAATAATTTTCAGCAGGGATCAGCAAAACTATAGCCTCTGGGCCAAATCCTTGTTTTTGTAAATAAAGCTATTTTGTTTTTTTTTTAATAGTCACATCATTCATTCTGTATCATCTATGGCTGCTTTTATACTACATCATCAGATCTGAGTAACTGCCTAATCTCTACAGAAAAGATTAGCCGACACCACTAGGATAGTGATAGTCATAAGAATAAACAATAATGACAAGTGTTGGCTAGGATATGCAAAAATTAGGATTCTCATACATTGCTAATTGGAGTGTGAAATGGTGCAACTGCTTTGGAAGAGAGCTTGGCAGTTCCTCAAACTGTTAGAGTTACCATATGACCCAGCAATGCCACTTCTAGTTATATATTCAAAAAAATTGATAATATACGTCCATCCAAAAAGTTGTGCATGAATGTTTATACATATACATACAAATGCTTATTCATGACTTCCCAAAAGTGGAAAAAACCCAAAACTCCATCAACTGATAAATGGATAAGTAAAATGTTGCATATCCACACAATGGAATTTTATTCTGCAATAAAAAGGAACTGAGAGAGTTACTTCTTAGATAGGTTGATTAGAAGTCTGGGGTCCCCGAGGAAGAGAAAGGGGTTTGGGGCTCTTGAGAAGGAGAAAAGGGCAAACTTCTTTTCTCCATTCCTTCATCCTAATCACATAAAACTTTTTTTTCTTTGAGACCAGAGCTGATGATTGCACAACAAAACAAGTCTGTACTAAGGATTATATGTATCCTACTTTGGGGCTTCCATGGTGGTTCAGATGGTGAGGCATCTGCCCACAATGTGGGAGACCCAGGTTCGATCCCTGGGTTGGGAAGATCCCCTGGAGAAGGAAATGGCAACCCACTCCAGTACTCTTGCCTGAAAAATTCCATGGACAGAGGGGCCTGGTGGGCTACAGTCCATGGGCCTGCAAAAAGCTGGACACGACTGAACACCTTCACTTTCACTTATGTATCCTGCTTGACATGTTTCTCCTTCTTAAGAATCTTCTGACTGATACTGTTATCTTAAAATATATACTGTGTGAGTGTCTGGCAAGATCTTTCTATTGTTAGTTCTAATTCTGTTATCTTAAAATGTATACTGTAGGAGTGGGTCTGGCAAGACCCTTACAACTTTTAAACATTCTTCTGATTTACTGTAATAACCAATTGAAAAAGTATATAGCTCCCTTGCTAAGACTCCCTTGCTAAGGGAGGATCCTCTGTCCCCTTCTGATGTCTATGTCAGAAGCTTTCTCTGCCCCTTTCTATACTCTAATAAAACTCTGCTACACAAAAGCTCTTGAGTGATCAAGCCTGGTCCCTGGTCCTAAAGCTAAATCTTTGGAGCTTGTGAATCTGACATCATTCACGCGGTAAGCTATCAGAACGAAGTACTGATAGAGAATATAGCATAAATGCACCTTGAAAGCATAACGCTAATAACGTGTGGTCTTTCTCTTGACTCAGCAAGGTGTTTTTCATTTGCTATTTAGCATCATTTAAGTAAAAAATTAAAATGATAAGTGGTTTGCATGAATTTTCATTCTTTTTATTTTATATGCTTATATATCTTATATTTTTATATTTTCTGTTAAATTCTGCTTTTAAATGCAAACATAAGAGCAATTTAACTTATGCAAACTCATCAGACTTACACAATTTGCATTTTATAGTTTGTAGATACATATGTGGAGAAGGCAATGGCATCGCACTCCAGTACTCTCGCCTGGAAAATCCCATGGACGGAGGAGCCTGGTGGGCTGCAGTCCATGGGGTCGCTGAGTCAGACACGACTGGGCGACTTCCCTTTCACTTTTCACTTTCATGCATTGGAGAAGGAAATGGCAACCCACTCCAGTGTTCTTGCCTGGAGAATCCCAGGGATGGCAGAGCCCGATGGGCTGTCGTCTGTAGGGTCACACAGAGTTGGACACGACTGAAGTGAAGCAGCAGCAGCAGCAGCAGATACATATGTATTTTGATTTTACCAGAATAATGGAAACACTATATTGAACTAACTAATTTGCTTTTATTTCACTTCTGGATGTGTATGTATTCTATCAACACTGTCTACCTTTGGTTTACTAATGAATAATGGAGGAAATGAAATAGAAAAATAATATATATTATATATAATAGTAGTATTAATCTGAACAAGAAGTAGTACTGCTAAAAGTTAATCATATGAAATACTGATGAATAAGAAAAGAAAATAAACTATGAGTTGCCTGTCTTTTCCCTCTCCTCTTGTCATTTTCAGGGTAACTAGCTAATGAAGGGAAGTAACATGGATAAGAAAGGATATGGTAGGGTGCCCTGATCATCTGTGTTTCTTATAAAGCCATCATCTCATTTCTTTAGTCCAAGCAAGTTCTGGTTGGAACAGGAGCCTTGGCTTGTCAGGAGTAGGAGAGTTCCAGCTTACTCAGCCATAGAGGTAACCCGATTACCTTGCACTGGCTGAGTCCCACCGAACTCCCATGTATCACAGGTCCATTGGTCACCTGTGATACACAATTATGAACACAATTTGTAAATGGGGGCTGTGAAGAACGCCAGACACACGTGCTTATCTATTCCCCTCCTGTGCGCGCTCCATCTTCCCCTCAGGTTTCTCATACAAAACACACATTCAAAGATGGAATGATTAAGAAGGTCAGGATCATGACAGCAGAGCATTAACCAAACCTGGGCCCTTGGAAGGACAAGGCCTTCTGAGATTGCAGAGTTCATACACCGGAAGTTGGCCCTATCTGGAGGTTCCCCAGTCACTGTGGTTCTTTTTAGAATTTGAGGCACTTAGCACCTTTGTCCCACTTTGGGGGCAAATCTCCAAATCTAGTCTACTCCAATCTAGAAAATTTTCCACAAGATTTCCTTTTACACTTGCATGGCAGAGCCTGTATTCTCTCCTTCTTCTGTGATAATTGAATTCTGAGCATTCAACTGGGCACAAAAATCACAGAATAAAGACTGCATTTCCAAAAATTATTTGCATCTTTCTAGTATGGCCATATAACAGAGCTCTGGCCAATGGGATGGAGGCGGAAGTACTCTATTCTTAAGAGCCCCAAGTATAACTCTTATTAAGGAACTCTGTGTGATGCTCAGGCTCCTTTCATTTATTTTTAATTCCTTCCTGGAGTGTAGATCTGACTTTTAAAAAAATATTTATTTTTATTTATTTACTTCGCTGCACTGGATCTTAGTTGTGGCTTGTGAATTCTTAGTTCACAAGAACTAAGTTCTTGTGTGGTATCTAGTTCCCTCATCAGGGATCAAATCCCGGGCCCCATGCATACTGGAGCAAGAGGGAAGTCCCTAGATCTGGCTTCCTTGCACCTTGAGATTATAGACCCAGCATGGTGGAGCCACAAAAATAGGAAAAAAAAAAACGATGTCTTGACACTAGAATGACATGCGAATCCTGAACCACCACCTAGACACAGTTTGGGCTTAGTTACCTTTACGGCTAAACCTAATCCTAATAAGCACTGGTTATTTTTAGGTGACAAACAAGGATCTACTATATAGCACAAGGAGGTTTACTTAATATACTGTAATAACCTACAAGGAAAAAGAATATGTGTCATTGAAGCACAGGGCTGGACACCTGAAACTAATATGACATTGTGAATCAACTATACTTCAGTTAAAAAAATTTAACCTCAAAGGGGAAAAAAACACATACATACACTATCTGTTTTATACTCTCTTTCCCAGTTGGTTTTAAGCTCCGTTAATGCAAGAACCCATCAGCTGGATTCCCTGTTTGCTGTTGTAATATGAGCATCTGCACACAGCGCTCAGCACAGAGCAGGTGCGTCACAGTCGGATAGATGAATAAATGAGTAAACTGAGATCCAGGGTAGTTAATTAACCTGCCCAAGATCACACTGGATGCCTGGTAGGAGGCAATGTGACTCCAGGCCTACTCCATTGACTCAGGGGCAGTCTCACTTCCCATCTTTGCTGGAGCGCTGACACTACTGAATGACTTATAATTCCCAAACTCATCTTGTTGTTTCATGCCTTTGGCTTTCTGCCCAAGCTGTTCCTTCTGCCTAGAATGCCTTACCCATGACTCCTGCCTTGCCTTGTCAGCCTGGTGAACACCAACCTGCCTTTCAATACCCAGAGCATGTGTACCTCCCAGGGAGGATTAACATTTCCTTCTCCACTCCCACTGTACTCTACACTGGTTGCTATCAACCTGCTTATAATCTTTTTCTACACTATAAATTGCTACAAATTTGCACTCCTGTGCCCCCATTGTGATTTCTCCAAGGCAGGAACAGGGTTTTATTTACTTCTGAGTTCCCAGAACCTGGAACACAGAGGAGACCAAAATATTTGTTGAATTGGTAGGATCCTGATCTCAATTTATAAATTAGGAAATTGATCTTAAGATAGGATTAAGTGTTGCTACACAGCTAATTCTACAGGTCTACAGAATACAGGTCTCCTGGCTTCAGTTTGTGTAGTAGTTTGCTAGGGCTGCTATGACAAAGCACCACAGACCATTCATTTATTTTATTTATTTATCATCATTATTATTCTTTTTTGGCCACACCAAATGGCATGTGGGATCTTAGTTCTCCAAACAGGGATGAAACCTGCACCCCCTTGCACTGGAAGCCTGGAGTCTTAACCCCTGAACCACCAGGGAAGTCCCAGACCAATTGACTTAAACAGCAGATATTTATTTTCTCACAGTTTTGGAGGCTAGAAGTCTAAGATCAAAATGTCCATAGGATCAGTTCCTTCTTGGGACTCTGAGGAAGAATCTGTTTCATGCCTCTCCCCCAGCTTCTGGGCTTCCCTGTGGCTCAACTGGTAAAGAATCTGCCTGCAATGCGGGAGACCTGGATTCAATCCCTGGGTTGAGAAGATCCCCTGGAGAAGAGAAAGGCTACCCACTCCAGTATTCTGGCCTAGAGAATTCCATGGGCTGTGTAGTCCATGGGGTCGCAAAGAGGTGGACACGACTAAGATTTTCAGTTTACTTCCCCCAGCTTCTAGTGGCTTGCAGGTAGTCTTTGGTGGTATTTGGCATGTAGAATCATCACCCAATTTCCTCTTTCACCTTCATATAGTGTTTTCTAGTGTGCATGTCTGCTTCCAAATTTCCTCCTCTCGTCGCATTGGATTGGAGCCCATGCAAATAACCTCATCTAACTTGATTATCTCTGTAAAGGCCCGATGTCTAAATAAGGCCACATTTTGAGATACTCTGGGTTGACTTCAACATATGAATTTTAAGCAGACATAGTTTCTCAACTGCAAACTGAAGGATTCAGCATAAATGATTGTTAAGGTCACTTCTGCCTCCAAGCCCAGGCAGAGGAAGTGGTTGGCTAAAGGCCACCTAGATAACAGCTGAAGCTGGGATTCAAATACGGGTCAGCCTGACTCCAAACCCTGAACTTTCAAACCAGTACAGATTTGTGATGCCCAGTTCACCGGGAAACCACCTTCAACTTCATGGGCACACAAACCTCTTTTCGGGGTCAGCATGCATCCAGATCTTCTGTTTCTGTAGCTGTTCTCAGCATTCACCCTCCGTTACCTTCCAGCACAGTTTTGTGTCCGATTCTCAGCTGCAGTCTGAGGCCGTGGACAGGAGCCCACCAGCGCCTACCTGTTCTCCCTGCAGCCCCAGCAGGGAAAGAGAAGCCCAGAGTTTCTCACAAATACTTATTTTATGAATGTATGGTGGGCAAATGGTGCTGGGTTGCTAGAATCCCCAGTTTGAGGGGAAATCTACAAGTGAAGGGAATTTGTGCCTCACCTCCTGTTCTGAGGCCAGAAAATCTCCATGTCTTTTCCAACACGATTCCCAATGACTAAGACGTTACCTACATGGGTAGTCCCCAAGGTACTTTCACAGTGTCCCACACATCCCAGAGCAATGTTGCAAGAATCATCGAAGTGGCCAGGGTCACTTCCATCTCTAAACTTCAATTTCACCATCTGTGAAAAGGGATACCAAAGTATTTATCTCTTCCCATTGTATTAAATACTTATCATTTACTGAACTCTTGCTAGGGGTCAGGAATGACTGAACCGGGCATTAGCAAACTTTTTCTGTTAAGTTCCAGATACTAAACACTTTACGATTTTCAGGTAAAGAGCCAAAACTAACACTATCACACAGGGATGTATATAACAAGACAGAAAACAAATTTCTACTAATTTTTTATGAAATTAAAAATTTCGGAAAAACCTCTGTAAGGACATGTATGGAAAAAGAATCTAAAAGAGTGTGGATACAGGTATATGTATAAGTGATTCACTTTGTTATACAGCAGAAACTAATATAACCTTGTAAATCACCTATTTTCCAATAAAATTTTTTAAATGTAAAAACTACTTTAAGCTAGTGAGTTTTGTAAAAAGAGATAACCTGTGAGTTGTAGTTGGTTGACCTCTTCTCAACACATTTCACACAATGGCTCAATTAATCTTCACACCAGCAGGATGAGTTGTTTAAGGATGAGTTATGCGCTATCTTTATCCTTTTTTTGCATATAAGGGCGCCAAGAGAGCTCTAGAGGGGTAAAGTAATTTGCCTGATTCACATAGTTATTAAGTAGTGGAGCTGGAATGTGAATCAAGGCAATCCATATCCAGAGTTTGCGAGCTTAACCACGTTGTTGTAGAGCAAACCGAACATACACATAGAACTTGACATTGATACGTTTATTCATATGTAATTGATCCCCCTTTTCCTCTCAGAGATGCCAGACTGGCAAAAAGATGTTTCCAATACAGAATGATCAGTGCAAAGAGAGAAGGAAGCATGAGGGGCTTTAAGGGTAGGAGGTCCTCTGAAACTCCCAGTTTCATGCCCCTTGTAGAGTGCGTGCTCAGTTGCTCAGTCGTGTCTTTGGAACCCCATGGACTCTATCACATCAGACTCCTCTGCCCATGGAATTTTCCAGGCAAGAATACTGGAGTGGGTTGCCATTTCCTCTTCAAGGAATCTTCCTGAACCAGGGATCAAACCCGTGTCTCTGTGTCTCCTACATTGGCAGGTGGATTATTTCCCTCTGCGTCTCCTATTCCCAACACCTCCCAATAACCCTGTGACTCAGTGATGGTAAATTTAATTATCTCCAATTTGAAAACACAAACTCAGAAACTCAGAGAAATAAAGTAACTTGCCTAAGGTCACACAGCAAGTGTGTGGCAGAGCCAGGATTAGGACTTCAGTCTCCTGAACCTTGTCTAGGATGCTTTCCATTCTCACACAGTAGTCTATGGCTATTAACTCTTCTCCTGGCGAATAGGTATCCAGGACCTAGTTCTTCCAGAGAAGACCATGTGTGATCCTGGGTTATGTATGCACCAAATACCAGAACATTAGAATTCCTAGGAGATCAAAAGTGGCAAGTCCAGGGACTTCCCTAGAGGTCAAAGGGCTAAAGCTACATGCTCCCAATGCAGGGGTTCTGGATTCGATCCATAGTCAGAGAACTAGATCCCCCAGGAAGCAACTAAGAGTTTACATGCCACAACTAAGACCCAGAGCAGTCATACATATAAATAGGTTAATTTAAAGAACTTTTTAAAGTGGCAAGTCCAAGAGAAACTATAAGGAGCCCCTGCTACTTCTAGTAGTCCTATGGTTCCCAGGAATTGCTGGCTGCTTGGCATCCATTACTCCATTTAATTCCATAAAAAGCTCCAGGATCTTTCATTTGCTAATCTGTGGGTACAAGCATAGGTCTCAGTGAAAGGAGCAAATGCTCTGGGGCCAGACTGCTGCTTTTGTCAATCCTGACTCAACCTACCAACTTGCTTCACCTCTCTGGGCTTCCCTTTTTTCATCTGGAAAACGGGGACCATAAAACCTATTTTGCACAGCTGTTCTAAGAATTCAAAATAGTACTTGTATTAGTTATCACTAAGGGACAGGATTATGTTTTGTAAGACATGTGTATTATGTAGACTTCTATAATTGCAAATATTTTATAATAATCTTTTGTTGTTTTGTAAGTAGAAAAGTATGTAGGAATGAATAAGGCATATATATTTAAGCTAAGTGCATGTTGTAAGGACTCAACATGCACTTGTTTGTGTACATAATTATTCAACAATTATTTAGGGAGCGTGTTAGGGCTTGTGGGATTGGAGTTCTACCAAAGTTCCCAGTGGGAGTCACTGAACAAGGGTGGGAGGCATTGGCTGTAGTGGGAGCAGAGTGCTGTGTACAGGTGACAGGCCAGGCAGGGAGTGTGAACTAATTGCCAGTTAAGGGTGATGGAGACACTGGGAGAAGCCAGTCCCCAGAACAAAGGGTAGGTTTTATGGATTAGTAGAGCTTGCTGGAGTGCACACTGGGAAGGCACTTTCCCACAGTTCACAGTGATTTGTTTGCAGGACTATACAGAAAAGGGAAAAGAGTTTTTTGTTTAAGGATGGCTCAGTATTTGTCAACTTCTGTAGCATAGAACTCAGGGCCATCAGATTTAAAGACCCACCAGGTCATTCATGACTGAGAAGGATAGCTCTCAGATAGCTGCTGGATTCTCAGATGGAGTTCAGTGCCCTTGAAGATTTAAATATTAAACCTAAAACTGTTAAAGTTCAGGGAAAAAAAAAAAGTGAGTAAGTTTGTAACATAGTAGAGGACAGAGGAGCCTGGTGTCCACAGTCCATGGGGTCAAAGTGTGAGACATGACTTAGTGACTGAACAACAATGAGTTTATAACATAAGGTTGAGAAAGGTGTTCCAAATGGTCAAAAAAAAAAAAAAAAAAAAA
>SJYV01048280.1:211956-224439 GCA_006410875.1 Neotragus pygmaeus | reverse complement strand
AAAAAAAAAAAAAAAAAAAAAAAAAAAAAAAAAAAACCAAACCCAGAAATCATGATATAAAAAAGTGATGAATTTGATTAGAAAAAAAATCTAAAACTATGTACTGCAAAAGAATCCAAAAATAAGTTAAAATACAAATGGCAGATTGGGAAAAAATATTTATAACACATATAACTGATAAACATACTGTAAGCACACAACACCTATAAATAGACAATTTAATAGACAAATAAAGAATATACATAGGCAATTCACAAGAGAAAGGGCTGAAACATTAAAAGAGCTTTGGAATCCATCCTATGCAAAGTTATAAAAATCCAACGAAAGAATACAATTTTTTCATCTATCAGAATGACAAAATTAGAAAAGTTTCTTGATAGCCTGTGTTGGTGATGAAGAGTTTGTATGCGTTTGTGTATCCTTATATTTTACTAATCGATTTTGAAATTAGACAATCATTTTGGAGAGCTGGGTCTTAACATTTGAATTATTTTCTTTCTCACCTTCCTCTCCCCACCCCCAAAAATGTAAGGCAAAGACCTCATTCATCATACCCACTGTTGTGTTCCCAGCACCGGAAAGAGTGTACGGCATAATAAGCCTTTGATAAATATTTAACTCACTCAAGAAAAACATGAATTGGTTGGTTTAGTTGCTAAGTCGTATCCGACTCTTTGTGAGCCCATGAGTTGCAGCCTGCCAGGCTCCTCTGTCCAAGGGATTCTCCAGGCAAGGATACTGGAGTGGGTTGCCATTTCCTTCNTGGAGATCCTCTGGAGGCTCCACGGGGGAGTCAGGACTCGTCTTTAGTGGAGATGTGCACCTCCACTTTCATCCCGAGCTTTAGCAGCAGGGTCAGTCTTCCCGTCGAGTTGACCCAGGGATCTGGCTTTCCCTCGAGGCTTTCCCACAGGGCTGAAACACGTACCACCATGGTGTGAGACCCTACCCGGGGTCACAGTTGAGGCAGTGCAGGGAAATCAGGTTCCTCTGGAGTGGATTGAGACACTTGTGGGTCTTTTGGAATGGTGGCACAACACCTTAATTTCCTCATGACTTTCATGTTGAGAGCGCCTCCTCTTGAGACGTGACGGGAAGGTCGGGAATCTGTACCCGACAAAGAAGGAAAGGAACCCTAATCTCGAGTGGAGGGAAGGGAAACGGCTTTCCTCTTGAGTTGTGGCTGGACGCTCCGTGTTCCTGTGGAATGGAGAAGGGTATTTCAGTATAATTTTTGGGTCGTTGCAAGGGTGTGATGGACCCTACTGAAGCCAAAGATGGAAGGGGTTACTTCCCCTGAGACGCCACAGCTGACAAGGGCCTCATCTCGCCTGGAGGGGAGAACCCCCTGGTTTTTCTCGATTTGCAGCAGATTTCTCTCGAGTTACAACGGGGGCTTCACGTTCCCGCCGCTGTGGCCTGAGGAAAGACAATCTACATGCAAGTTGCGAGGGGCCTTTCGGGATTCCTGCGCAGTCGGGACCGGCTCCTAAGTCCTCGCCTGGAGCAGAGTCCAGAAACTGAGTTTTCCTCTCCAGTGCTGACATGGATCGAGGGGTTCCTCTGGAGGCTCAACAGGGGAGTCAGGCCTCGTCTCGAGTGGAGACTCGCACATCTGCTTTCCTCCCAAGCTGTAGCAGCAAGGTCAGCCTTCCAGTCGAGTTGACACAGGGGTCTGTGGCTTTCCCTCGAGGCTTTCCCACAGGGCTGAAACAGGTGCCACCATGGGATGAGTCCCTATGAGGGGTTACAATCGAGGCAATGCAGGGCAATCAGGTTCTTCTGGAGTAGATTAAGACTTTTAGGGGTCTTTTGGAATGGTGGCACGTCCCCTGGTGTTCCTCTTGAAGTTCCTGTTGAGAGCATCTCCTCTTGAGATGTGACGGGATGCCGGGAATCCTTCCACGAAGAAACAGGGAAAGAATCCTCATCTCAAGCGGAGGAGGGGAAAACGGGGCACCTCTTGAGTGGTGGAGGAACCCTCGGTGTTCCTCTATAGTGGAGAAGCGTATGTTGGTGTACTTCTTGAGACGGTGCAAGACGTGAAGGACCTCCTCAAAGTGAAAAATGGAAAAGGTGATATCCATGATACTCGGCGGAGGACGAGGGCCTCAACTAGCCTGGAGGGGAGAAACTTTCTCAAGTTGGGGCAGGTTCCTCTCAAGTTAAGCCAGAGACTTCTGGGACCTGCCCCTGTGGCTTCAGGAAAGGCCAGTCTCCAAGCGAGTTGCANACTGAAGAAGGCTTTCTTATCTCTTCTTGCTATTCTTTGGAACTCTGCATTCAGATGCTTATATCTTTCCTTTTCTCCTTTGCTTTTCACCTCTCTTCTTTTCACAGCTATTTGTAAGGCCTCCCCAGGCAGCCATTTTTGCTTTTTTGCATTTATTTTCCGTGGGGATGGTCCTCTGCTATAAGGGTGCGGTCATCTGCATATCTGAGGTTATTAATATTTCTTCTGGTAATCTTGGTTCCAGCTTGTGCTTCTTCCAGTCCAACATTTCTCATGATGTATTCAGCATATAAGTTAAATAAGCTGGGTGACAATAAACAGTCTTGACGTACTCCTTTCCAGATTTGGAACCAATCTGTTGTTCCATGTCCGGTTCTAACTATTGCTTCTTGACCTACAAACAGATTCTCAAGAGGCAGGTCAGGTGGTCTGGTATACCTATCTCTTTAAGAAGTTTTCTCTTATCTTAATCTACGTTTTATTTCTCCTTTATTTTTATCACTTTTCTCTCTGAAAGTGAAAGTTGCTCAGTTATGTCTGACTCTTTGTGACTCTTTGTACAGTCCATGGAATTCTCCAAGCCAGAGTACTGGAGTGGGTAGCCTTTCCCTTCTGCCGAGGATCTTCCCAACCCAGGTCTTTCACATTGAAGGCAGATTCTTCACCAGCTGATCCACCAGGGAAGCCCAAGAATACTGGAGGGGGTAGTCTACCCCTTCTCCAGGGAATCTTCCTGACCCGGGAATCAAACCAGGGTCTCCTGTATTGAGGGCGGACTCTTTACCAACTGAGCTATCAGGGAAGTGAACTGAGAACTTCCACATGTACAATCTGGGTTTAGAAAAGGCAAAGGAACCAGAGATCAAGTGGCCAACATCTGCTGGATCATAAAAAACGCAAGGGAATTCCAGAGAAACTTTTGCTTCATTGACTATGCTAAAGCCTCTGACTGTGTGGATCTCAACAAACTGTGGAAAATTCTTAATGTGATGAGAATACCAGACCACCTGACCTGCCTCCTGAGAAACCTATATGCAGGTCAAGAAGGAACAGTTAGAACCAGACATGGAACAATGCACTAGTTCAAAATTGGGAAAGGAGTATGGCAAGGCTGTTTATTGTCACCCTGCTTATTTAACTTATATGAAGAGTACATTATGCAAAATGCCGGGCTGAATGAAACTTAAGCTGGAATCAATATTGCAGGGAAAATATCAATAACTTCAGATATGCAGATGACTCCACTCTAATGCCAGAAAGTGAAGGGGAACTTCGTGATGAAGATGAGAGAGGAGAGTGAAAAAGCTGAGTTAACATTCAAAAAACGAAGATCATGGCATCTGGTCCCATCTGGTCCCATCACTTCATGGCAAATAGATGTGGAAAGATGGAAACAGTGACAGACTTTATTTTGGGGGGCTCCAAAATCATGCAGATGGTGACTGCAGCCATGAAGTTAAAAGACAGTTGCTCCTTGGAAGAAAAGCTATGACAAACCTAGACAGCATATTAAAAAACAGATATATCACCTGCTGACAAAGGTCTGTATAGTCAAAGCTATGGTTTTTCCAGTAGTCATGTACAGATGTGAGAACTGGACCATAAAGATGACTGAGCACCAAAGAATTAATGTTTTTGAAATGTGATGTTAGAGAAGACTCTTGAGAATCCCTTGGACAGCAAGGAGATCAAACCAGTCAATCCTAAGGGAAATGAACCCTAAATATTCATTAGAAGGATTGATGCTGAAGCTCTAACACTTTGGCCACCTGACCTGAAGAGCACATTCATTGGAAAAGACCCTGATGTTGGGAAAGATTGAGGGCAGAACGAGAAGGGGGAGACAGAGGATGAGATGGTTGGATGGCATTATCAGCTCAATGGACATGAATCTGAGCAAATTCTGGGAGATGTTGAAGGACAGGGAAGCCTGGTGTGCTTCAGTCCATGGGCTCTCAAAGAATCAGACACGACTGAACAACAACTCCCACGGCTGCCAGAATAACATCTCTCTTTCCCTTGTTTCCAACCCCACTTTCCTTCCTTTTCCTTCATGGACAATCATTTAATTAATCTTTGAAATTATAATTGAGTATTATTGTAAATTTCAATAATATTTTTAAAATAGTAACATTTAGTGTTTGAATTTAATTTGTGAGAATGGGATTGTGTTTCTTTTCTTAATTAAATTTTAAAATTGGAGTGCAGTTGATTTACAATGTTTTGTTAGTTTCTTCTGTACACAGAAGTGATTTAATTATACATATATCCACTCTTTTTTAGATTTTATTCCCATATACGTCATTTTAGAGTATTAAATAGAACTCCCTGTGCTATGCAGTATGTTCTTGTTAGTCATCTATGACTAACTAAGATGTTAGTCATATATATATATATATTGGAGAAGGCAATGGCACCCTACTCCAGTACTCTTGCCTGGAAAATCCCATGGATGGAGGAGCCTAGTGGGCTACAGTCCATGGGGTTGCTAAGAGTTGGAGACGACTGAGCGACTTCACTTTGACTTTTCACGTTCATGCATTGGAGAAGGAAATGGCAACCCACTCTGGTATTCTTGCCTGGAGAATTCCAGGGACGGCGGAGCCTGGTGGGCTGCCATCCATGGGGTCACACAGAGTCGGACACGACTGAAGCGTCTTAGTAGTAGTAGTAATAGATATATATGGGGCTTCCCTGGTCATTCAGGTGGTAAAAAATCTCCCTGCAATTCAGAAGATCCAGATTCATTCCCTGGGTTGGGCAGATCCCCTGGAGAAGGGAATGGCAACTCTACTATTCTTGTCTGGGTAATTTCATGGAAAGAGGAGCCTGGTGGGCTGCAGTTCATGGGGTCACAAAGAGTTAGACAGGACTGAAGAACTAACACTTTCACTTTCGGGGTGTATATGTCAATCCCAATCTCCCAATTTATCCCTCCCACTTCCTGTTTAGCCCCTGGTAATAATAAATGGTTTGAGTTTTTTTGAGGGGGGAGGCTGTGCCCCGAAGCATATGGGATCTTAGTACTTAAACCAGGGATAGAAGATGCACCCCTTGCATTTGAAGCATAGATTCTTAACCACTGGACTCCCAGGGAATTTCCTGTAAGTTTGTTTTCTGCATCTAGGACTCAATTGCTATTTTGTAAATAGGTTCATTTATACCATTTTGGGGGGTAAGATTCCACATATAAGCAGTATCTTGTGATATTTGTCTTTCTCTTCATTCAGTGTGACAATTTTTAGGTCCATCCATGTCACTGTAAAAGGCATCATTTCATTCTTTTTTATAGCTGAGTAATATTCTGTTGTATATATGTACCGTATCTTGTTTATCTATTCCCCCATCAATGGACATTTAGGTTGCATCCATGTTTTGGCTATTGTAAACAGTGCTGCAATGAACACTGATGTACATGTATCCTTTTGAACTGTGATTTTCTTTTGATATCTGTCCAGGAGTGGGATTGCTGGAACATACATTAGCTCTATTTTTAGATTTTAAAGGAATCTCCATACTGTTCTCCGTACTAGCTGTACCAATTTACCTTCCCACCTACATGTAGGAGGGTTCCCTTTTCTCAACACCCTCTCCAGCATTTATTGTTTTTAGATTAAAAAAAAATATTTATCTATCTTTTTATTTGGCTGAGCCAGGTCTTAGTTGTAGCATGTGAGCTCTTGGTTGTGGCATGTAGGATCTAGTTTCCTGACCAGGGATAGAACCCAGGCCCTCTTCATTGGGAGTGTGAAGTCTTAACCACTGGACTACCAGGAAAGCCCCTACTTCTTGTAGATTTTGCCATAGCTCACATTTATAGATCAATTCTTTAATGAATTCAAGTTCTGGTACCCTCAGGCAATACATGGTTCCATAATCCTTGTTGAGCTCAATGATTGTGCTATCAAAGATCTGGCAAAGGCAAAGAACCTGCAACTCCTTCCAGCCCTTTGAGCTCACCACTGATATCCCCAATTCTGACAACAAATGCCAATTTGGGTTTCACAGGTAGACAGATGTTGCCAACTTTCCTGTCACCCTAACCATTCAAGTCTCAGTCTATACATCTGCCTATATTCCTTGTAATAGTGATTAACTTTTTTGTAGGTAAGCTTCCTCTTTGCCTTTCAAAGTGTTTTTTTTTTGGCAAACTCCTTTACTCTTAAAGACTTGTGATACAGTGGGAATCTTTTCTCCTTTTCTACACCCTCCATGATTCCAGATGGAAAAGAGGAAGAAAAAAATGTTTTTCTTTTCCCAAAACTAACAGAGTGAGGTTTAATGAGAATAAAAAGTGAAGTGAAAGTGAAGGCGCTCAGTCGTATCCGTCTCTTTTCGACCCCATGGACTGTAGCCCACAAGGCTCCTCAATCCATGAAATTTTCCAGGCAAGAATATTGGAGTGGATTGCCATTTCTCCAGAATGAGAATAGAAAGAAAAGCACAAATAAATAATACAAATAATAAAGGGCTTCCTAAGTGGCTTGGTGGGTAAAGAATCCACCTGTAATGCAGGAGACACAATTTCTACCCCTGGGTCACAAAGATCCCCTGGAGGAGGGCATGGCAACCCACTCCAGTATTCTTGCCTGGAGAATCCCATGGACAGAGGTGTCTGGTGGGCTACAGTCCATAAGGCCGCAAAGAGTGGGACACAAATTGAGGGACGGAGCACGCCCACCAAGCATAAATAATAAAGGGGCTATAACTACAGGGAAGACATAGATTTAAAAGATAATAAAAGGACTTCCATGGTAGCCCAGTGATTAGAAACCACCTGCCGATGCAGGGGACGCAGGTTTGATCCTTGATCGAAGAAGGGCCCATATGCCTCCAGGGCAATGAGGCCTGTGCCTTAGAGCCTGAGCTCCACAAGAGAAGGCATCACAGAGAGAAGCCTGTGCATCGCTACCAGGGAGTAGCCCCTGCTTGCCATGCCTAGAGAAAGCCTGTGGGCAGTAACAAAGACCTAGTGGAGCCAAAGACAAGGAAATAAAATATTTTTTAAAAAACATGGTAAGAGAAAACTGTTGTAAACTTATGCCAATACATTTCCAAATTGACATGAAATGAACAACTTCCTAGAAAATGTAACAACTAAAACTGACTCAAGAGAAACCCAAAGACAAGTAACCTTGTAGTGATTCAAATTGTACTCTGGAGCATTTATCTCAGAGAAATGAAAATTATGTTCAAAAAACAAAACAAAACACCTGTACATGATGGTTTATAGCAGTTTGGTTTGTAATGGTGAAAAACTGGAGACAGGCAAAATGTCCTTCAAAGGTTGAAATGCTGTATCACTGAATACTACTTAATTCAGCAATGAAAAAAGAACATTGATACATGCAACAACATGGATATAACTCAAGGGAATTATACTGAGTGAAAAAAGCCAGCCTTGAAAGGTTACGTACTGAATGATTCCACTAATATAACATTCTTGAGATAAAGTTATAGAGATGAAGAATAGATTAGTGGTAGCTTAAGTTAGAAATGGGGGTGGAGGCAGGGGATTTTCCCGGTGGTTCAGTGGCTAAGACTCCACACTTACAGTGCAGGGCTGCTGGGTTCGATCCCTGATCAGCGAACTAGATCCCACATGTCTCAGCTAAGAGTTCAAATGTCACAACTACCGATCCCACATGCCACAACTAGGACCTGATGCAGCCAAATAAATAAATAATTTTTAAAGAAGAAATGGAGGGGAGACGAGTGATTAATAAAGGGGGAGTAGAAGGATCCTTATGGAGATGAAATAACTGTGCATCTTGACTATGGTGGTTGGTGGTTATACCAATCCACACACGTGATCAAATTTCATAAAAGTATACACCCACACATGCAGATGAGTGCACGTAAAACTGGTGAAATCTGAATAAGTCATGTGACTTGCTTCATGATCAATTTTCTGATTTTGATATTGTACTGTAGTTGTGCAAGATGTTACCACTGGGGAAAACTGGGTGAAGGGTAAAGGGGATCTTCTAGAACATTTTTGTTTTTGCAACTTTCTGTGAATCTATCAGTATTTCATAATGAAAGGTTTTTAAACATTGGGGGCAGTAAGCAGCTTCCAACAAAGAGATCACCAGACCATGATGGTTTTACAAGGAAAGTCTGCCAATTTTCAAGCCACAGATTATTCTTATACACAAATCATCTTATACAGCTTCTTCCAGAGCATAGATAAAGAGGGAAAACCATCTTCTGTCAAATCCATGAGGCCAATATAACCTGATACTAATTTCAGATAAAGTTAAAATGGAAAAGGTATTACAAATCCATTTTACTTGTGAATATAGCTGCAAAGATTCTAAACAAAATATCAGTGAATAATATCCAATAATAAATAAAAGAAACATACAATGACTAGGTTGTAGTTATCACAGGAATAAATATATATATGTTAGACTATCTAGAGATGTCACTATTATAACAGATTAAGGAGAAAAACATTCATATGAACATTTCAATAAATACAGGAAAATTATTTGACAAAATTGAACATAAATTAGAAATAGAACAGTAATCAAAAAAAAAAATCAGTCCTGAATATTCACTGGAAGGACTGATGCTGAAAGTAAAACTCCAATACTTTGGCCACCTGATGCAAAGAACTGACTCATTCGAAAAGACCCTGATGCTCGGAAAGATTGAAGGCAGGAGGAGAAGAGGACGACAGAGGATGAGATGGCTGGATGGCATCACCGACTTGATGGACATGAGTTTGAGTAGGCTCCGAGAGTTGGTGATGGACAGGGAAGCCTGGCATGCTGCAGTCCATGGGGTTGCAAAGAGTAGGACACGACTGAGCGAACTGAACTGAACCAAAAGAAAGTACCTATAAAAAAACTCACAACAAATGTTATCATAGATATAGAAACTTGGAAAGCATTCCTTTTAAAGTTATAAACCTGGTATGCATGCCAACTATCTTTCTCCTCAACAATGTGACGGAAGCTCTAGCCAGTGCAGTAAAAAAAATAAGAAATTCATGGTGGACTTCCCTGGTGGTACAGTGGATGAGAAGCTACCTGTGAATGCAGAGGACATGGGTTTGATCCTTGGTTAGAGACAATTCCACATGCTGCAGAGCAACTAAGCCCATGTGCCACAAGTACTAAGCCCATGCTCCAGAGCCTGCCAGCCACTACTGCTGAGCCCACATGCCAGAACTGCTGAAGCTGGTACAACTAAAGCCTGTGCACTGCAACAAGAGAATCCTGAACACCAAAATGAAGAGTAGCCCCCACTCATCACAACTAGAGAAACCCTTCAGGCAATAAAGAAGATCCAGTGCAGCCAAAAATAAATAAATACGTAAATAAATTCAGGGCATAACTACTGAAAAGGAAGAGATAAAATTGTCGTTATCTTCAGATGGCATGATTATTTTAATGAAAAAAGGCAATAACCTATAGACAAGTTATAGGAGTAATAGAAGAATATTGCAAGGTAGTTGATTATAGGGTCTGTATACAAAATAACCAAATAGTTTGCAGATCAAATCAGTCAGTCCTAAAGGAAATCAATCCTAAATATTCATCAGAAGAACTGATGCTGAAGCTGAAGCTCCAATACTTTGGCTACCTGATGTGAAGAACCAAATTCTTAGAAAAGACCCTGATGCTGGGAAAGATTGAAGGTAGGAGAAGGGGATGACAGAGGATGAGATGATTGGATGGCACCATTGACTAATGGATGTGAGTTTGAGCAGGCGCCAGGAGATGGTGAAGGACAGAGAAGCCTGGCGTGCTGCAGTCCATGGATTCCCAAAGAGTGGGACACGATTGAGTGAGTGAACCCAAAACAAACATAAAGAAGGCATTCACTATTCTATAGATGAGCAAGTTTTTATGATGTAATTATACAAATAAAACATTAAAATAGCAACAAAACTATGACAGAGGAGTAAATCTAATGAAAAAGGTATAAGATCTTTATATACAAAATTATAAAACTGTACTAAAAAATACCAAGTGTGTATTAGTCGTTCAGTTCTGTCCGATTCTTTGCAATCCCATGGTCTGTAGCCCACCAGGCTCCTCTGTCCGTGGGCTTTCTCAGACAAGAATACTGGAGTGGGTTACCATTTCCTTTTCCAAGGGATCTTACCGAAACGGCAATCGAACCCCGGTCTCCTGCATTGCAGGCAGACTCTTTACTCTATGAGTCACCAGGGAAGGCCCTGCCAAATACCAAAGAAGACCTTGAAAAGTTAGGCACATCCCATATTTAGAGTAGGAAGGCTTAGTATCAGAACGACACTGCTCTATAAGTTGATCTATAAATTCAATATATTTTATTTATTTTTAATTTATTTTACTGTGCTCGGTCTTAGAGGTGTCACACAGGATCTTTTAGTTGAGCCGTGTGGAATCTAGTTCCCTGACCAGGGGTCAAACCCAGGCCTCCTGCAATTGAGGGTACAAGGTTTTAACCACTGGACCTCCAGAGAAATTCCTCAATAGATTTTAAATCCAAATCAAATAGTATTAGATTGACAAGCTGATTCTGAAATGTATATATAAGAACAGAAGACCAAGAGTAGTTAAGACTAAATTTTATTTTTTAATTTATTGTATGTATTTGAAATTTTCTACAGTAAAGAATGTTTAAAAAAAACCATGTCTGTTTTTGGTCTTTTATTCTTACTGTTATAAAACTCCCATATAGTCATCATTCAACTCTAACAGTTATCAATTTCTGTACTATCTTGCCTCATTTATACCCTCTTTTACTTCCCCCACTCCTGATTATTTTGAATCAGATCCCAGACATTACATCATTTCATCCTAAATGGGAAATGGGAACTCACTTTAAATGTTTTGACAACATAGCTGCAAGAGGAATTTTTTCCCTCTCCAGTTAAGTTACTCATACATTCCAACAAAATAAAACAGAAAAGGAAGTTAAATTGTGTTTCCCTTAAATATATTTCAAATTTCTTTTTAGTTTTGACAGTTTAGTAATACATCTAAAATTTTCAAAAAAAAAAAAAGATGGAGTTAGCTCCCCTTTCTTTCTAAGCAACCTGTAAGAAAATGGTTAACTCAAATACATTAGGCTAATGGACTGAGGAATTGATTTTTTTAAAAAAGGTTTCTTGAGGGACTTCCCTGACAGACCAGTGGTTAAAACTTTGCCTTCTAATGCAGGGGCCACAAGTTCGATCCCTGGTTGGGGAGCTGAAGTCCCACATGCCTNCTCAAATACATTAGGCTAATGGACTGAGGAATTGATTTTTTTAAAAAAGGTTTCTTGAGGGACTTCCCTGACAGACCAGTGGTTAAAACTTTGCCTTCTAATGCAGGGGCCACAAGTTCGATCCCTGGTTGGGGAGCTGAAGTCCCACATGCCTGGCAGTCAAAACAAAACAAAACATGAAACAGAAGCAAAGTTGTAACAAATTTAGTAAAGACTTTAAAAAATGATCCACATCAAAAAAAAAAAAAGGTTTCTTGATTTTTATTTTAATCAGTGAGAGATACAAAGGAGTGCATACATATATACATGAAGGGTACAGTCTGTTAAATTTGAACACATGTATGGAGCTATGTGGGCTTCCCAGGGGGCTCCAGTGGTAAAGAACCAGGCTGCCAATGAAGGCGGTGTGGCTCCGTCCTTGGGTCAGTCATAAAATCGGTATGGTGTGTACTTCACACTTTACTGCCAGAATTATACATCTTCTGTTTATCTTCTTGAACACAATAAACAACGCGATGACCGCAATATGAGGTACTTTGGCATGGCTTTCAATTGTGTCGCTGTTGTGCTGTCTTTTGTTCATGTTATCTTGTCTTCCAGTATACCTAATTATGTTTGTTTGTGAAATAAATACATTTGCATAATTGTTCATAGAAATAATTCAGGTTCCAGAGGATTCACTTTGTTTTCTGCCAAGTATTTGGGCACTGGCATGCTGGAATCATTCAGACAGTTTCAGGGTTTCAGGTATTTTGAAGCTGAGTTTTAATCTGTAAGACCTTGTCTATTCTACGTACATTTGCTTTTAAGGTATAGTCCTTTAGGATCCCAGTCTCAAGTCAGAGCTGTTTACTAGATGCTTTCTCTCTTAGCAGGTTCTGGATTCCGATCTCTGTCCTGGGAAGCACCCAAGCTAGGCTCTTAACTATACCTCAGAAAGACTAGTAGTCCTATTTGTTGGGCTTACGTTCCTCAGTTTCTGTCCTTTCTCAGATCCTGGCTCAGTTAATTCTTCACTAGCATTAACTTTTTGATGATTT
>SJYV01048280.1:190532-207071 GCA_006410875.1 Neotragus pygmaeus | reverse complement strand
CAACACCCTGTTACATGGGGGAAAAGACAAACTGGACTGTGGGAAAATATTTACTGACCACATGTCCGACAATGGACAATGAGCTAGAATATAGAAAGAGCTCTCAAAATTCAACAGTATAAAAATAAGCAATCTGGTTAGAAAACAGGTAGACGATGTTAAGAGATGTTTCACTGAAGAAGATATACAGATGGTTGAGAAGCACTGAAAAGATGTTAACATGTTTAGCCGTCAGGCAGATGCAAAGGAAGACTATGATGAGCTATTTTGTTGGTTAGTTCAGTCGCTCAGTCGTGTCTGACTCTTTGCAACCTCCATGGACTGCAGCATGCCAGGCCTCCCTGTTCATCACCAACTTCCGAAGCGTGTTCAAAGTCATGTCCATTGAGTTGGTGATGCCATCCAACCATCTCATCCTCTGTCGTCCCCTTCTCCTCCTGCCTTCAGTCTTTCTCAGCATCAGGGTCTTTTCCAAAGAGTCAGTTTTTCCCATCAGTTGGCCAAAGTATTGGAGCTTTCAGTATACTCCAATAAGAATGTCTACAATGAAAAAAACAGGACTTTCCTGGTGGTACAGTAGGTAAGAATCCATCTGCCAATACAGGGGACACGAGTTTGATCCCTGGTCCGGAAAGATCCCACATAGTGCAGAGCAACTAAGCCCATGTTCCGCAACTACTGAGTCTGCCAAACTCGAGTCCACGTTCTACCACAAGAGAGGGCACCGCAGTGTGAAGCCCATGCACCAGAATTAGACTGTAGCACCCACTCTCCACAACTGAAAAAGCCTGCACTCAACAGGGAAGACCCAGTGCAGCTAAAAATGAAATAATTAATTAATTAAAAAAAGAAAAATCATGATAACACCAAATGCTGGCAGAGATACAGAAAGCCTTGATTTTGCATACTTTGTAGGTAGGCAGGTACAATGGAGCAGCCACTCAGGAAAATAGTTTGGTGTTTTCTAAAAAACAAAAATATTCTTACCATATGACCTGTCAATTGCACACCTAGGTATCAACACTTTGGGATAAATACCAGAGAAGTAAAATTTATGTTCATGCGAAAACATGTATACAATTGTTCGTAGCAGCTTTATTTGTAGTTGTCACAAACTGGAGTCAACCCAGATGTCCCTTAATAAGAGAAACACTAAGAGAGGTGTGGTATGTCCATCCACGTCATGGAGTACTCCCTCGGTAACACCGAAGAATGATGGAGGTAATAAGCCCATCTCAACAGATCACGTCCTCTGAAATTCCATTTATATATAACATGGTTGAAATGACAATATCATGAAACTGGACAATGGTTAATGGTTGCCAGAGTGGAGGAATGTGATGGGAGGGTGTGATCAGGATGGGACAGAATCAGGGAGGACTCTGTGGGCTGGAATCGTCCTGCATCTTGACCACGGTGATAGTTACTGTGAATCTACATGTGTGATGAAATGGCAGAGAGCTATACCCATATATACAGACTCTTGAGAGTCCCTTGGAGATCAAACCAGTCAATTCTAAAGGAAATCAGGCCTGAATATTCATGGGAAGTACTGATGGTGAAGCTGAAGCTCCAATACTTTGGCCACCTTATGTGAAGAACTACTCATTGTAAAAGATCCCGATGCTGGGAAAGATTGAAGGCAAGAGGAGAAGGGGATGACAGAGGAGGAGATGGTTGGATGGCATCACCGACTTGATGGGCATGAGCTTGAACAAGCTCTGGGAGTTGGTGATGGACAGGGAAGCCTGGCATGCTGCAGTCCATGGGGTTGCAAAGAGTCGGACACAACTGAGCGAACTCATACACATATATTGGACCAAAGGCAGATTCCTGGTTTCATAGTGGATCACAGTTAGATATCACGGGGTGGGGAATGGTGTGAAGGGTACATGGGATCTCAGCTACTTTGTCATTTTCTGTGAAGTTATTATTTCAAAATTAAAAGTAAAGAGTAATGGCCTAGGGGCTTCCCTGATGGTTCAGTGGTGAAGAATCCGCTTGTCAATGCAGGAAACAGGGGTTTAATCCCTGGTCTGGGAAGAGCCCACACGCTGTGGAACAGCTAAAGCCACAACTACCGAGCCTGTGCTCTAGAGCCTGGGGGCTGCAGCTTCGGAAGCCTGCATATCCTAGATCTCCTGCTCCGCAACGAGAGAAGCCCAAGGACCACAGCTAGGGAGTAATCTCCATTCGCCACGACTAGAGAAAAGAACACACAGCAATGAAGACCCAGCACAGCCAAAAATCAATAAGTAAATTTTTAAAATGGTTTTTTGAAAAACAGTAGTGACTTGTATGGAAAACAAATCTCAAACACAGCTGACATACATATTTGTGTGGATATATATGTACGTATGTATATTACTGATTCACTCTGCAGTATAAGCCTGAAACTGACACACATTGTAAAGCAAAAGTATACTCTGATTAAAAAAAAATTTTAATTAAGGAAAAAAAAATAAAAGTAAAGAAAAAATTATGGCAAAATAAAAACGTCGGAAAAAAGTTGTTAGGATGGACTGTATTAGGGCCCACCATCCCAAAGGGAGGATGGTGGAGAGGGCGTGGCGGGGCTGGGATAGTCTCCGTGGGCGCAGGCACAGTGTGGTTGCCTGGCGGGTGCACTGATGCAGTCAGCTGTGCTCACCCCAGGGGAGAGTGCCGTCTTGACAAGAGTCTGGGTAATATAACACCCTGTCTTCTGCCTCCCACTCTCCTCTGCTTCTCCCAAGCACAGAGTGCACCAGTGCTGTTGGACACGGTGATGAATAAGGCGGAGGCCTCCTCCTCGGAGGGACCGATAAGACGGTGGGAGAAGCGCTATGGAGCATCAGAACACAAATGCTGGCCCAGCTGGCAGACCTGGGGAGGCATCCTGGGTGGCAGGAGTCTTGAATTGGCTCTAGAACGATGAGCTGGAACCAGGGAGGCAAAGAAGGGGCTGCTGGTTAGAAAGGACAGCTGGGGCCGAGCCCTGGAGGTGAGAGTTGCTGGAAAGGGCTGGGCATGCAGGAAAAGAAGGTGCGGAGGCAGGTGGGAGCTGAGCCTCCGGGGCACTGTGTATTAATCTACGGGATGTGCAATTTATTCTGCAGTCTCTGGGGAGGCAGTAAAGGACAGGAGAATGGCACGATCTTATGAATAATTCAGAAACCAATCTCCCTGGGCAGTGGAGAGCGCAGCCTGGAGGGTGGAAAGGCCAAGCCAGAGGACAGTGCCGGTGAAAGGTGGGGACCCCCTGGAGGAGGGCAGGCTATGGGCACCAGGTGGAGGGATAAGAGGGGGACAGACCTGGGGGCTGCGTAGATGCAACGTAGATACTGGGATTCCAGAGCCCAGGCCAGGCTCCCTCCAAGAATGCCTGGAACTCAGCTTCCTCGGGTCTGCCAAATTGTCCCCGCCTGGGCCCTGGGGCAGGGTGGACCCAGCCCTGGGCTACCTCATAGCCTCCTCTGAGCTGCTGGGCCAGGAGTCTGCTCACTGCTTGGGAATGTCTAAGTTTCTGCAGAGGGTTAGGCTTTTAGAGTGGATCCAGCAAGATGCTTGCTGCGGGGACCCCCACTCCTCCACCTCTAGGAACTGCAGAGCTTTCAAGGGTGTGTGTACCTTTGTTAGGGTTTCTTTCCCACCTGTAGCAATTTTGGCAACAGTGCTTTATAATGTCACAGATGATCGTCCCCTGTGGGTACTTTATAGGGTATTGTTTGTCTCCTTCCAGACTGAAGACTCCTTGTGGGCAGGGAGCTCCTCTGTGTGAACCCTCAGCAACCAGGGCCTGCTGGCTCAGTGCTGGCTGAGCACTGACTGGAGATTTCACTGCCTGGGAGGCTGAACCCACTGTCATCAGCCTTTGTCTCTGCACTTAGAGGTAGGCTGTGCTGGGGCTGTATTAGGCTATAAAAAACACCTCCCCGCTTCATGTTTACAGTGGGCTCATGTAAACTGTAATGTGTGTGTGTGTGTGTGTGTGTGTGTGTGTGTATACACACAGGATAGTGTTTGGAATGCTAACCATTGCTTCTTTCATCAACAATTTCTGTTACCCGTTACCTTCCCAAATGGATGAGTTTTCATCGCCTTAAGGAATGGATCAAATTCTTCGCTTTTGACTTTTACTAAAAAAAAAAGTATTTAGTTTGTTGAAGTGTAGTTGATTTACAAATATTATGTTAATTTCTGTTGTATTAATGCCACAAAGTGATTCAGTTATACATATAAATAGATTCTTTTTCACATTCTTTCCCATTATGGTTTATCACAGGATATTGAATACAGTTCGCTGTGCAATGCAGCAGGACCTTGTTGATTAGTATTCTCTCTATATGATAGCTTCCATCTGCTGATTCCAAACTCCCACTCCATCCTTCCACCCCTTGACAACCGCAAGCCTGTTCTCTGTGTCTGTGAGTCTGTTTCCGTGTCGTGGATAAATTCATTTGGGTCACATCTTAGAGTCCGTATGGTCTGAGTGACGTCGTATGGCATTTGTCTCTTTTGTTCTCTTATTTCACTGAGTATGGTAATCTCCAGGTCCACCCATGTTGCTACAAATGGCATTATTTCATTCTTTTTATGCCTGGCTAGTATTCCATTGCATATCTTCTTTACCCATTCATCTGTTGATGAACATTTAAGCTGTTGACTTTTGACTTTTAAAAGTCTGGACCTGTTTATAAGCCAGTAGGCTTGGAATGGTACTGGATGAAATAGGCTAGAGCAAGCGTTCCTCCTGTCAGATCAGAAAGCTAATCTGAAGGTGAGATTGTGGAGAACCAGAAGAGAACATGGCTGCATCTAGGTTCTGAAAGAGGCCCTGACCCTGCTGCCAGGACCCATCTGCGGGGATAGTGAGACTGACAGAAAGCCATGTTTGGGAGAATCCGAGAGCAGAATACACCTTGCCCGGAGTTCCTCAGCTGTCATGCATAAGACAGGAGAAACCTGTCCATCCTGTCTGGGCAGTGGGCCCCCGGGAAGCTTCGGAAGGTTCTGCATGGCCCCAACGTGGAGGGAGAGGCAAAGCAAATCCTTAGGTCTGCCCCAAGAGGTTGCCAAAGCCAGGTATCCTAAAATCCAGTCACAAGAGAAGGGGGCTGCTTCTCTCACGCCCTGGAACAGACCTATGATGCAATTGAGTGGGCGCCACAAGGACCCCAGGCTGGAGAGAAGGGAAGGAACGTGATGCTAGGGTGTGGAAGCAGCTGTAGGACACGTGTGAGGACCAGAGCTTTGCGTATCTGGAGACTTGCCAGGGAACGTGCCGGGGAAAGAAAGGTTGGGAGAGAAGAGTAAAGGATGTTGGTTCTTTCTTGCACATCCAGGACTGTGGATTAAAATCTGTCCCTACTACCTTTGAGTGCACATCTTTTCTGCTATATTTTTTTATTTAAGAAAGCATTGTTGTGTTTAGGGGGCAGAACCCATTGAATTGGACATTGTCAGATGTTTACTTAGAATGAACAAAAACTATTATTATGTTCTGTGTCCTATTCTGTAAAATATAAAATGCAAGAAACATGATTTCATTGCGAGAGTGGCGCTGGCCACCTGCACCCTCTGAATGTGCATCACTGTCTGTCCACCACACCCCTACCCCCAGAGGTCCACCAGTGGGAGCTCGGCCGTGTCCCTGGTGCTTCCATCAGCTCCCGGGGGCCAGGAAACAGGCTGCAGTGGTGGAAGCTGGCTTTAGAAGCAATACAGATCAGGAGGAAATAAGTCAATTACACACAGTCAAAGACGTATAACCATAAGCAAATGCAACGTACATAATGAAGCAAATGTCAGTAAGGGAAAGAGAGGAGGTGACAAGGGCAGGGCATATGTTGAAAGACAAAAAGGTAGAGGACTTTGAATAAATGCTGCCTGCCCACTGATGAGCCATCAGCTGCAGGTAGGTCTCTGCCCTTCGGTGCTAAGCACCTTTCCTGAACTTGGGGATAGGGGATGATGCCCAGGGCCAACTGCAGTGGCCACATCCCGGTTATATATGCCGAGTGACTGATCTGTACTCTGCTGATGGAGGGCATTGGAGGTCAGAGCTCCTTAAATCTAGTCTCAGGTACCTCAGTTGGAGGCCATGGTTCTCAGCCTGGGCATCAGGTCCGCTCAAAGGCAACCACAATTTCATGCAGGCATTGTCACTTCTCAGTTTGGTGTCTGAGCAAGAAATGACTCTTCCCTCCAAAGAGCATAACCTCTTCTAGCTCTGGTCAGCAGCATGACCAGGAGGAGCATGGTGGGTGTTAACTGTGTTAGTGAAGAGTCGGGTCCCAGAGAGCCTTTCATTCACTGTTACAGAAAGACATTTTGGGGGGTGGGTGCCCAGGTGGCGCTAGTGGTGTAGAACCTGCCTGCCAGCGCAGGAAACATAAGAGATGCAGGTTCCATCTCTGGGCTGGGAAAATTATTTGGAGGAGGGCATGGCAACCCACTGCAGTATTCTTGCCTGGAGAATCCCATGGACACAGAGCCTGGCAGGCTACAGTCCATGGGGTTGCAAGGAATCAGACATGACGGAAGTGACTTAGCATGCATGCGTGCTAGGTGTGTGGGAAGGCAAGCACAGGATTCTGGGGAGTTTGGAGTTTGGAGGAGAGTCACTTAACCTTGCCTGGATTCAACGGGTGGAAGAAGGCTCCCTGGAGGAGGTGACATACGAGCTGGTACTGAAGGGTGAAGAAGGGTTGTCAGGTAGCCAGGTGAGGAAACGAGGGCAGCAGTATTGGGTCTGTGAGTACAGGTCCTCAGGAAGGACACGTTCAGAACCCCGGTGCATGTTGGAGCTTGCATGGGCATAGCTGGGATGAGCTGGCAACTGCTCTCCATGCAGGTGTTTGCATCCAGGACTCACGGGGTGAACCACGCAGCTGTGCCCACAACTAGCTTTCAGGCATAAACGATGAACCTGAGTAGAAGAAGAGGTAGGAGGAAAAGAAAGGAAGGAAAAGGAAAATTTGCTATGAGAAAAGGGGGAGAAATCTGATGCAAGGGAAGAAATGGTTCTGGGGAGAGTTCCAGATGCTTCACATTCTCACGAAAGTTTGGTGTTGTCAGTCTATTTAGTTTTAGCCGTTTTGGGGAGTGTGTAGTGTTAGCTTATTATAGTTTTAATTTCCATTTCCCTAAAGACTAATGCAGGCTTCCCTGGTGGCTCAAACGGTAAAGAATCCGCCTGCAATGCAGGAGACCTGGGTTCGATCCCTGGGTTGGGAAGATCCCCTGGAGGAGGGCATGGCAACCCACTCCAGCATTCTTGCCTGGAGAATCCCCATGGACAGAGGGGCCTAGATATAGCCCATGGGGTTGCAAAGAGTCAGACATGACTGAGCAACTAAGCATGGCCCACTGCAAGGACTAATGAGGCTTAGCATCTTCTCTTGTGCCCACCGCCACCTTCTGTGGCCAAAGATTTCTTCAAATCATTTGCCCTTTTTTCTATGGTTTTTATTTTTTTATTTTTTATAAAATAGATTGCTTTCTTGTCACTGAGTTACAATAATTATTTATATATTCTGGATCCAAGTCCTTTGTTAGATATATGTATCCTGAGTAGCTTTATCAGAGGAGATTACTTCTTCATTTTCATGATGGTATCTTTAGAAGAAAAGACTTTTAAATTTTGAAGAAATTCTATTTATCAATTTTCAATGGTGGCTTAATATTCAAAATATACCACAATTTTAGAAATTAACTTATTTAACCAACCCACATTTGGACATTTAGGCTGGTTCTAACTTTTCACTATTTTTCTTGTAAGGAGTGTCACTATATGTATAACTGTTCCAAGGGTAGTGCAGATGCATTTCATGGTGCCAGGTTCTGTAAGGTTTTTGTTACACACTACTGAAGAGTTTCTCATACACTGTCAGTGAAGCCCAGTTTCAAGGAACTGTCCAGTCTTCTTCGTGTTCCTTCCCATAGCATGCTAGCTTGTTTATCCATAAATGAATCTTTAGAAATGCTTAAAAATATACATGTGCAATCTTGTCACAACACTTTGTCTAGTAAAACATTTTCCCACTAAAGACAATTATAACAAATTTCCAATAAATATTTCCAAAGGCTAGTACCTTACTTCTAAAGGAACTCAGCCATGATTCACTGAAGTATTGCTGGGCCAAGGGCTGTTTGCTTTTCTGCATCTCGCTTACCCATCTGTAAAGCTGGCAAAAGTCAGCCTACTGTGTGTCACTAGCAAAGAGGGCCCCAAACCAGAGCCCCTGTTCCTAACCCTCAGGACAGGATGGCATGACAATAACCACTGGCCGAGGCCACTAAGTCTTGGGCAGGGACAGCTAGGTTACCTCTAATCCTCAGCAACGACCTTGCCTCTTGCTATTTTTGTTTCATTTATTTATTTAAAAAAATTTATCATTTATTTGGCTATGCTGGGTCTTAGCTGCAGCATGTAAGATCTTTAGTGTGGCCTGTGGGATCTGGTTAATTGAACCTGGGCCCCCTGCATTGGGAGCATGGAGTCTTAGCCTCTGGACCACCAGGGAAGTCCCTATTGCTTCATTTAAAAGGAGCAGGCTCAAGGTCAGTCACACCACTAATAGTAACAGAGCTGGGTCTTCTGGCCCTGAAGCCTATTTTGTTTGCCATCATCTTCTTGGGCTCTTTATTACCTTCAGCCACACCAAAGACCACAGGCGGTCAACAAAAGTTTCAAGACATTGGGGAGGAACACAAGGAAGTCCGTTATCTTAAAGTGTTTTTTTTTTTCTCTTGAAGGCTTCATTTGCCTGTGGCCAAAGGGAGTGAGCATTTTTGCTGGAAGTCTTGAAGAGATCCTTGGGTTGGTGGGTGGCTTGGTGACTGGCCTGCTCCCCAGCCCCTCCTGCAGGCCCTGGTTGGACCGGATGAAGAACTGGATCTGACCATCTGGGTCAGTAGGTTTGGAAGCCAGGACGTTGGGCCTGAAGACAGCTCTCCTTTCAGAAGGTCCCCAGGAGGGCTGCCCTCCCATCTGTGTGAAAGTCTCCTGGAAGATCTGTCCATTCTCCTGCGCCTGTCCACCGCCCAGAAGGGACATTTGTAGAGAAGGGAGGAATGAAAGGCATCAGCACTGAGGACCAGCATGTGAATGGCACGTCCTTAGCCTCTTGCCACCTGTATTCTGAAAGTCTACCCTGTAACTTGGGCTTCCCTGTGGCTCAGCTGGTAAAGAACCCGCCTGCAATGTGGGAGACCTGGGTTGGATCCCTGGGTTGGGAGGATCCCGTGGAGAAGGGAAAGGCTACCCACTCCAGTACTCTGGTCTGGAGAATTCTGTGGACTGTATAGTCCATGGGGTCGCAAAGAGCTGGACACGCTGAATGACTTTCACCTTGTAATGAGGAACTTGGACATCCCAATTTGCCCAGGACAGTCCTGGTTTAGGCCTAATGTCATTTAGGCCAGTGTCATTTTTTTCCCCCACTTTCACTCAAAACTATACAAGTTTGACCATTTCATCTTAATTCAGATGAGCCAGGTAGAGGTGCTCAAGGGAAACTCTACATAGAGGACGCTTATAGAATGAGGGACTCATCGGGTTGTCTCTCAGAAGGATATTATTTTGATAACAATATATCAGTCGTGACAGTTCCAGGTGCCTTCACAGTGGCTTTAGCAAGAAAAAAGTGCATTGGTTTGTTTAGTTGGACAGTGGGAGGTGGGGAGTGGGCAGGATTGAAGCCATGTACTCCAACAATATTGGTATATCTGTCTCCCTGTCTCTGCTTCTCTGTCTCCATCTCTCCAGTTCTCAACTCTTGACTTTATTTCCTAGGCTGGCTCTTTCACACGGTGAGCAAGCTGACTTCTAGAAGCTCCGCACTCGTGCCTCGTGTCTTCTTAGCAAAACCAGCAGAAAGAGGAACACACCTGTGAGGCCAGGGAAGACTCTTAACTGGCTCTGCTGGGCTCCTGTGCTCATGTCTGAGCCAATTGTGTGGCCTGGGTGAATGGCCCACTTGGAGTATGTACTCATCCTGGTCCAAGGGACAAGACAGCATCAAGCCACACCAAACAAGGAAGGACATCCTAAGGACGAAGGACAATAGCCAGGCAGGGTAAATTTACAGCATCTGCTAGTCACTACATAGAATCACCATTTACAGAGTCACTTCTCACACCCCAGGGGCTTTATATCTATTGTTCTCTCTGTGTACAATAATCTAAAGAGTGTAATATATCTCCCATAATGCAGATGACGCTGGAACAGTGTATATGACATACCCAAGTGGTGAACTGTGGAGCTGACCTCCGACTCCAGGTCTGACTAGCCCCCTCCCACATCATGGTGACATTGTATATGTGAGAAGGAGCGAGGATAATTTGAGTCAGGGGGCCCTTCTTGGACACTATGTCATATATATGCTGTCCAGAAATAATGCTTCTGGAAATACATATCCCCTCTGGTTCTGCCTGTAGACTCTTCTGCATGCTCCCTGTCTCTCTAAAAGATGAAGCTTGCTGTTCCAGGAAGAAGTAAGAAGATGTTTTGTTCCCAGTTCTGAAGAAGGCCAGGTGCCAGGTGACCCCAGCACAGGACCCAGCAACCACGTGCCTTCAGGCGAAGCTGCCTTCTCCAGGTCTCCACTTGAAAGAGAGCAGCGAAGAGTCCTACTGCTGCTGAACACAGGATTACTGTGACAGTCAAATGAGTGTAAACAACAAGTCTTGCTCTGTAAGACAGAGCGATGATGCTGCTGACGAGTCACAGTGCCGGCTCAAGCCTCTTGATTTTTGAAGGATAGAAGGAAAACACCTAGTGGTGCTTTTTCTCCAAGGGACAGGAGGACTCACTTTTGCCCCAGTCTGAGTCCTTCATGGTTTAAAAAACAATTTCCCCAGGTATCACCATTCAGACATGCAGACCAGCAGGCGTGGAACACATTCCGCAACACTGTGGTTTCCCAACCAGGGAACACTGTCCTCGTTTCAATTTGTATTTTTAATAGCATTTCTTCATGATTGTGAAAGATGCTCATTCATCTCTGATTCTCTGCAATCCTTGAATTCTCCATGCCAGAATACTGGAATGGCTAGCCTTGCCCTTCTCCAGGGGATTTACCAAGCCAGGGATCGAACCCAGGTCTACCACATTGCAGGCAGATTCTTTACTGTCTGAGCCACTAGGGGAGCCCAGGAATACTGGAGTGGGTAGCCTATCCTTTCTCCAGCAGATTTTCCTGACTCAGAAATCGAACCAGGGTCTCCTGCATTGCAGGGAGGTAACTCATTTACCAACTGAGTTATCAGCTAACCCTGATGATTTTGATGATTACAAAAATAGTACATGAACAAAATTTGCAAAATAAAAAAGGAAGAAGAGAGAAAAAAAAGACCAAACCCACCTTTTTACCACTCCACTCAGAGATACCAGCCATGTTTGAATATCCATTGGCACTATACCATCGTGTAAGTTAATATCCTGCATTATTCTATTAACAACACATTATAGCATTTCCCCTTCGCAAAAATGTAAGAGCGTTACTGTTTTGGTAAACATTTCATGTTTGGCTATTCTGTAGCTTACTCACATGTGGTTAAAGGACTTTGTGCAGAGGCCTGGGGTTGGGCTGTGGAGGACTGGTGGGGCGCAGGGACTGGGAGACCCGGATGCTTGAAGGAGCAGAAGGAACGGCAGGCCAATGACACGTCGGACACTTGTTTTTCTGTTCCTTTATTCCTGCCTCCGTACTGGAGGGCTTTGCTGGGCAGCAGGCTTCCCTCCCTGTTCTCCTGTCAGTGCTTCCAGTGGTCAACATCACTCCCTCAAAGAGTCTCCTAGCCCTCCCAGACCCCATCTAGCCCCCACATAGTGAATTCCTGAGGGAGGGGATTCACTGCGTGCACCACTGACGGAGCTAAGCCCAGGACTGGTACTCAGTAAGCAGGCGCTTCACAGGTGGCATTACTGGTAAAGAACCTGCCTGCCAATGCAGGAGATATAAGAGACGCTGGCTCCATCCCTGGGTTGGGAAGACCCCCTGGAGGAGGGCATGGCAACCCACTCCAGTATTCTTGCCTGGAGAATCCTATGGACAGAGGAACCTGGTGGGTTATAGCTCATAGGGTCACAAAGAGTCAGATACGACTGAAATGCAAGTCAAGAGACTGAAGGAGGGGGGAATATATATTTTAGTATAGTAGTAACAAGAACAATAACAATAGCCAACGTACTATTATTGAAGGATAGAAGGAAAATATCTCGTGGTGCTTTTTCTCCAAGGGACAGGAGGACTGACCTTTGCCCCAGTCTGAGTCAATTTTGTACTATTATAATGGGATGAACATCTGTGTGATTAAGCTTTGCTAAAATTTTGAGATGTTTCTTATACTTGGGATTCTAGGATTGGAGAGTATTTTGATAATACATATTGCAAGATTGCTTTCCAGAAACCCTGTATCTGTTATATTCTCAGAAGCAGTATGTGTCTGTCTCTTTGGTTTTAAAGAACATAATTTTAAAAATGACTTGCTGATTTGATGAAAGTGAGGGCAGGAATGGTATCTCATTGATTTAAGAAGCAATTTTGTTTTTCTGGTAAGACTGAACTCTTAATACTCATGTATTGATCATTTGAATCTCCAATTTTGTGAACTGTCCATTTGTACCATTTGGTCATTTATTTGTGAAAATCTTAGTGTTTTTCTTATGAATTATGTTTTATTTTCAAAAATATTCCCCTAACTTCTTACACTTTAATTTTTTATGTCAACTTTCTTTTCAAAATGATAGCAAAACATTGGTTTTTTCCTGATAGCAAAAACAATGGACTGTCCTGCCAAAAAAAATCAGACACTATAGAAAACCATAAAGAAAGTAAAAATCCCCCATATTCCTAGCCTTTGGCCTTATAATAACATCTTGGGAGCATTTCTTTCCAAATTTTGTCCTATGTGTCAATGGTACTTTTTGAGGTTTTAAAAAATTGAATTTTTACATACCCCCAAACAAATATTTTTTATTTCAAAAGTTCCTCCAATGGTTTTGTGCTTAAAAAAGTATTTCCAAACTAGAGATCAGATCAAAGAATTGTCTTCTTTAAAGATAAAAGTCGTGTGTGTTTCTGAAGGCAACACAGCGTATTATAGAATATTTAGGAAGTTAAGGAGAAAAAGGCTTCCCAGGTGGCACTAGTGGTAAAGAACCTGCCTGCCAGTGCAGGAGACAAAAGAGACCCGGGTTCGATCCCTGGGTTGGGAAGATCCCCTGGAGACGGGAAGGGCAACCCACTCCTGTAATTTTGCCTGGAAAGCCCCATGGACAAAGGAGCCTGGTGGGCTACAGTCAATGGCGTTGCAGAGAGCCGGACGTGACTGAAGCAACTCAGCACACAAGGGGAAAAAAGTCAGCCGTGATGCCTTGACCTTAAAACATCTATTTCCTTGGGCATGGTTTGTTCCAGTCTTTGATCATGAGCATTTATATTTATTTTTATGTGGTTGCGAAGGCAGTACATGTGAAATTTCCTATCTTCTCCTTTTCACTCATACCTAAGCATTATTTCATGTTGCTACATGGTCTCCTTAATTGTTTAAAATGATTCCCTTAATGGTCTCTCTGGTTGCTTTGCTGTCTAGCTGACCCTATCCTATTGATAATCACTCAAGTTGCTTCCAATTTTCTGTCAAGTGACCCAAGTCCAGCGAAGCAGAATCTCCGACTTTCCCTGGGGGCTGACTGTAATCTGATTTGACTTTTGCACAATTTTCTCCTTTTGTTGGAGGAGGGCTGGAAGAAATTGCTCTTTAGAGAATGGTTAGAAAAGTGCCATGCATAAAATTAGGAGGAGAACGACTATAAGGTGAAAGCTGATGAGGATTTAGGAGAAAGCTGCCTGAGAAACTGCACTACTTTGGTTTTGGTTTTGCAATTCAGGAATCGAGCATGAATTTATAATAATAATTTGGACAAAATGCTTTCTGCTCCTGTGTGCTTGGTGCTTTTCCTCGAAAGCAGGTCCATGTACTAGCTGAGGGCTTTGGTGCAGGAGGGTCCAGGTCTGAATCTCTGCTTATCTCTTTGACCTTCAGCAGCTGCAGTTCCTCAGTCTGTCTGTCTGCAAAATAGGAATAAGAATAGGCTGGGAGGACTGAGGTGCTGAGCAGTCTTGCAGGAAAAAGTGGAGGAGAAGCCAGGCTCTAGAGAGGAACATGTTCCCAGGGAGCCCAGGAAGAACCTTCTATTGCTGGGTCTCTGTTTCTCTGTATGGTGGGCTTGGTGGATGGTCTGCAAAAGCCTTTGCTACTCTTCCTGGAAGCTTGCCAGTGCCCCCTACCCTCCTGGCTCCTGTGGGGTGCTAGACTTGCCCAGGCCTCCTCAGCAGGGCTTCCAGGCCTCCTCTCTTTACTCAGTTCGCCTACATCCCCGGAACAGCCGCTGGCCTCCCAGGGAAGGGAGTGGCATCCCGGGGAAAATGCTGTGGCATCCTTCCAAGCCCCTGACATGATTTTGGGGAGCCGTGGGGGTGGGATCAGTAAACCCAATGCGTATTTATTAATTTTGAATAAGTGTCATTGTTTGTTGGCACAGTTGTCATTGGTAGGTTCACCTTCTTTCCTTTGAATAATGACCATTCATTTTTCTTCTAGCACGGAATAGGAGACCGACCACCCAGGATAGATAGCTTGGAAAGCCTGGGGTGTGGAGTCAGAGGTCTGGTTCCAGGCCTCTGTGTCTCACTTGTAAAAGGTGAAAATAATAGCTCTACTTCATAGGGCTGTTGCCAAGGGGGCACTTGACATGGTGCCAGGCACTCCTCAGCGCTCAGTACCGTTAGGCTGTTGTTATCATAACTATCCGCAGATTAGAAGACCCAGCGTCTGGTTAGCAAGTGATTAGGCAAGAGGAACAGTTCCCTGGTGGCGCCCCGAGGACCCCGGTCGAGAAGCGTGAACCTAGAGGCCAAGAAGAGGCCGAGCGTCAAGGGGACCCTCGGCGAGCGCGCTCCTGCGCAGGCTCCCGGATTCCCGGGGCGCTCAGCAATCGCCACCCGCTTTATCTCCGGTTTGTGAGAGGACCTTTCTCCTCCATCTGGCCTCTTTTCCTGGGCTGCGGGAGGTATCTGCGGGGTTGAAGAAGGGCTCGCGGCGGCGTCGGACCCCGGGCGGTCGTACTAGTTCCCGCCCCGGGGCGGTGTCAGCGAAGCGTCCTGGGAGTCCGGCCGGCTGCTGCAGCCGCGCGACGGTGGGCGCCGCCCCCTCCCCGCCGGCGGGCCGGGTCTGGCCTCCGGGGTGGCCCTTNAATTATTAATATAGTAATACTTTATTAGTTTAACCAGAACCAGAGATATAAATGTTTCAAGATTTAGACTTAGAATATTAAAGCCAAATTAAAATAAGTCCAAGAAAAAGTCTGTGAACTTAATTTAGTTGAATTCTACATTCAACTAAATGAGAGCTAGTGATTATTGTTACTCCTGGTGGTTAAAAGTAAAAGAACAGTGCTAAAATTTGAATTTCTGGAATTATTAGTCTTTTATTAAATCAAAGTGCCAGAGCCAGCAAAGAATTGTTTTGAGTACAAAACGGAGCATTGTGCCAGCGTTAAACGCCTCCGCAGGGCTAACCCCCTGTGCCTGGAGCTGGCCAAGCCCTCTGCTCCCCGGTGGACGGCGAGAAACCGTTAATTGTGGGATTTCAAATTACAGTGAAAGGAAATTGCATGCTCACCCTTCCTGACATGCAGGCAATTAGCAAACCATATAAATTTTAGTTGGAATTCAAGGGCTCTGAGCCTTTGAAAAACAAAACAGCTTAGGGCTCTGTAGTCACTGAGTCCAGAAAAAGTGACTTTGCAAAAGCTGCTTCACGGCTCCCTTCACCCCTGGTGACCGTCATTACCGGGATAAAACCCTCTTCACACTGAGCATGAACTTCACACGGAGCATGAACTTCACACGTGCATCCTCAGCTGAAGGGCCTTGGAACAATGAGAATGTCTCAAAAATAAATAGATACATAAATAAACCCAATACGAAACGTCTCCGCTTTTCAGCATCCTTCCAAGAGGTGAATTAAAATTCTCTTTGGAGGGATTAGCGTCTAATATGTCATTTGCGGTAAATGGAAAATTACAGATTTTTCCCTCTCAAGCAGGTACAGTGGGATTGCTTCTGGTGGTTCTCTCCTCGGTCAGCACCTGCTTAAAGGCCTTTTAAAGTCACAGACGTGTTCAAGGAGGGATCTGGCAAGGGGAGATGCATGTCTCTCCTGGCCCTTTCTTAGCTTAGCCGGGCTGTGTTTCTGTAAGCTGTGCTTGCTCCGACATTCGATGGGGGACATTTCACACCTGTGTGAGAAGTCACTGCTCAGTTAGAACAGAAGTTCTGCTTCCTTGATGACTCTGGGATCACCTCTCAAAATGTCTTACAAACTCGGGTATTGCATGTATTGACCATTCAGCAGAGCAAAAGAATTTTGAAGGACCCAAGATTTTAATATATAAATTTATTTTTACTTATAAGGAGGTGTATGTTTTTCTTTGTCAAAATAGCTTTAACAATGAATTCTTTTTTACACTGGGGAAAAAAAAAAAAA